>CM029016.1:176064243-176519631 GCA_016801055.1 Panax notoginseng
AAAACTTTGTTAATCCTAATCTTTCAAACAATTTTCTGGTTTATGACGTGTGGTGTACATCACTGGCCCATTTCCAAAAAAAATTATTTCCCCTTTCCAGCATCTGCTTCATCCCCCCATCTTCGGTTTCTTTTGGATTCCATTTTGGGTATCTATTTCATATTAAATCACTTATTTTGGACTTGTTGATAATGTAGTAGTAAGAAGATGATGAATAGTTACTTGTGTACCCCAAAATACAGTTAATTTTTACATAATTTTCTTTGTTTGTATGTTATTTTATCCTCCATCATTGCACTTTTGTTTTGTTGCCACAACTTTTGTTCTTGGTCATTCTGTAATTTACTGTGTTCTCTTAAAAGGGAATTGTTTTATTTAGGTTAGTTATTAGGGAGATTTCCTTTGCAGCCTGGACTAGGTGCTGATAGTTGGAGCATAACTACAAAGTTTAATGCTCTTGGTTATATTATGCATGACATTAACAAAATTATGTTCATTTATTTATTTATTTTAATTTTTTTGAGTAGAATTGTAGAAATATATGTGCACTAATTTTTTTTATCTTGCTCATATATTATAATTTATCGTGTCTGCTAGTGTGAACTTAAAGAGATACTTTGATTTGTGAAAATATAATTGTTTAATGATAAGTATATGAAATACCATTTTTCTATTAAATAATGGTTTAAAAAAGAGACATTTTTAAAATAATATTGAAACGGACTCTCATCTAGAATTGAAGATCAAACTCGTTGTTTAATCTTTTGTGATATATAATATATTTTATCTATCCTTTTCTTAACATTGACAAATGAGAAAATTATGCAGGAACTGGCAGTTGAAGGGGAGTTGTCAGAGGAAGTGTCTTGTTATGAAGGAGTGTTTTATAACTACTTTAGCATAGGTATGCTTGTCGTGCTATGAAGGAGTGTTTTATAACTAATTTAGCATAGGTATGCCTGCCTTTGAATAAAGGTGAATATATCATGTTCTTATGCATATCTATTTGCCCAGTTGTTTTATCTGCTATGTCAGTATATCAACTTTTTTCCCTTGAGTTTAATTTCAATTCTGAACATTCAACAAGTAACACTTATATTCTTTTAGTTGTAATTCACTTCAGTTGTAAAAAAGGTCAGTCGTATCTGATGTTATAAAAATAAGTAACTACAAGTGTTCAAAGTCTATTGTAGACTTAGCAAATACAGTTGAACCACATGCACTAAATTAATTTTAAAATCCTTCTTATGTGTTTCAGGAGAACTACAATAAAGTTGGAGAATTTGAGTAACTAAAATTGAATCAATAATTAAACTAATTTGAGGATAAAAATTAATATGAGAAAGCAATTTAGGAATCTGAATCCACTAAGTAATAAACATTATAAGTAATCTAATTTCTTCTATTTATAACTCAAATTATGCCACCGGCCAAGTGTTCAAAATTTGGAAAATAAATCGATGACATCCAAATAAAGTTAAATACTACTTTGATTTCCCTTCCTTTTTATGTAGTAATTTTTACAAGTAATATGGGGATGTATAGATTATGAAAAATTCATGGATTAACAATAATCTATCAACACTTCTTAATTAATTTAAATGTTACATAAGAATTGTAAAATGAAGGTATTTCAATATTGAAACATGAAGGCGAAACCATTTAAAAATTTAGGTACAATTAATAGAAGAAATGGAAAATATTGTCATATATAATTGGTTAGTTTCATCTTTATCCTAGGTTTAATAATTTAGTTAGCCGTAATAATCAATACGAGTCAAAAGAAAATATTATTGATATTATTACTATTTGTATGAGCAAAGACTACGATCTAAAATAATTAACTAGAATTAACAATCTTATAAAGGATAAAAGAAAACATTAACATTAAACCACTAACTTTAATACTGAAACCAAATCTAGAAGAAAAGAAAAGAATATTAAATAGATAATATGTTACAACCATGCATTACTCGACTCATGATTTGAGTTTCCATTACAGGATGTGAAGGAAACCGAAACCTTCCACCACTACTAGCTTGGGAAGAAGGAAAAGTAATAATAAAGGGACAAATAAAACAGGACTCCCCTCTCTCCAAATAAATGTCTCTATTTATAGAGATAAATTACTTATTCTCCAAAACAGATACAATGAATTTGGCCTCCTTTTCTTCTCTTATCACTTACTTTTCTTCTTGACTTCAATTCATTTCCTTCATGATAATCTTTTTAGAGTCCTTTTTCTTCTTTAAAACTGTAACATTATCTTTAACTTGTTCACCAAGATTTAATAAAATAATAAATCCTACAAAGCAAAATAAAAATCGTTATTTAAATAAATAAACATATAACAGAATAAAATTGAAGATGATAAAATGCAAAAATAATGTGTACATCTGTATCCAGTGCACAAGGCTTCGACAAATATAAGGGTCTGGGGGTCAAATGCACGCAGCCTTGCCCATATTTACAAGAGGTTGTTTTCAAGGACTTGAACCTACGACCAAGCATTTAACAAGTGAGCATTTGATCATCGTGCCAAGAATTCACTTTGATTGTAAAGATTGACCAAAATGAATATGCTTGCGAAACGAATTTGAGTTACTTGGAACTCACATATCTTAATTTTATTGTGATGAACTTTCATCCGTGTGACTTTTCTCAAGGAAAACTGACAATGTGTCTCACAGGAGGGATAGAATAATGGACGAATGGGAACATAATAAAGGAAGTACTGGTAGGTAGGAGGGGTAGAGATCATAAGCTAGGAAAAGAAAGCTGACTTCGTTGGATTTTGGCTGATCAAGAAGGACTGGAGGAAGGTAGTAAAGGGTTTCCTCATAGGTTTTCATTATATCTGTTTATGTTTGGCCTAAGTTTGAGAAAAAGTGTTCGCGGGATTGTTTGGAAATTGCTTCTAGCACAAGCAGAAAGAAGGATTTTCTGAGTCATGTTAAACATCGCGATCATTAAGACCCACCTCACCACCACCCCTGGCAGGATTCTGGTGTGTAAATGGGTTGCTAGGCATGGTGTCTCTCATGATAAATTAAAGCATACCCTTCTGCTAATTGCTGCACTAGGTTATTTTCAAAGGAAAGCAAGCCCTAGAATGCATTTTGAGAATTCAAGATTCTCACAAAACATAATTAATGTTTTCTGCTGAGCAAGTGAAAGAATTTGAATTGTGAACAAGATCCCTTTATGTGCCTGAAAGCTGTATTAATATACAATGACTCGAGATATTCTGTAATATCAAGTTAGAGGTGAAGAAGATGGTTATTCTGAATTGGGGAACTTTGCACTTTATGCAAATTCTGGTAATCTTACCATGGAAGAGCACAACTATTGGTAGTTTAAGTCTCATATGGTAGTTGTAAGTAACTATGACAATCACTTTTCCAAATAATACATAGTGTTTACATTTAGTCAGATGGTTCAGATCAAACCGCCATCGACCCATCAAACTAATTAAAACAAACAAATCCAATTTGGTTTAATCAATTAGGCAACCCAGTGATGCAAAGTGAGCTAAGTGCGAATGCATCTTGTTATTACAAAGTATGGCAAAAATGAAATCAACAAAAAATATAAAACAAGACACAGATTTACATGGAAACCCCAAAGCAGGAAAAACCAACGAGGGACGGAAGAAATCCACTTAACAATTCGAAGAGTACAAATGTATAGATCGCTCAAAATACAAATCCCCAATAAACCCAATCTCATAGTGGCGGCTAAAAGAAGAGAACACAATTAAAACTCTAAGCTATAATATATATATATATATATATATATATATATATATATATATATATATATATTAACACATGTTTATATTAATAGGGGAAAGGGAGTATGTGTTCGGACGCACAGACTTCTGTGTGTCGTATTATTTTAAGAGATTTCATTAATGGTTGTTCTGGCATTTCACCATTTTCATTTATGGTTGTTTTGACATTTTACCATTTTATCAATCAAAATTACGTCATATTAGGTGCAGGACACGCAAAAGCTTGTGTGTCTAAGACATATTTCATTTTCCCATATATATGTGTGTGTGTATAGCGAGGCTTTATAACTGAACAAGTCCATATCGTGGGGCTTGCTCCCACACCCCTTAAAGGGGTAGCGGTGGGCTCCGACCATGGGCGCTAAAACCTCATAATTGTTTTCTTTTCGGGTTGCCACAAATATATTTTCGGGTCAGGACATTATTCGGACCCCCCGGTCAATAATTTGAGATACACTACCATGAGCACATGCACAATTACACTCCCACTTGGACGATACAAAAGAACCGTCCTCGTGCATAGTCCCATGTGGATTTTATATCTTTAATCATGAGAAGATTTCTTTTAATTGGTCTAATTAAAACTCACTTGACTTTTGTGTTGCATTTTGGGGAACAACTCGCTTGTCGTATTTATCCTAATCTTTTTTCTTCTTTTGTTGGATATGAAACACCCTTCTGATACTTTTATTTGGAAATGTTATAGGGGAAAAATACATATTTGTTCCCAGCTTTATAACTCTTTTTCCTATTACTTTCTGGATGAAGGAAAAAATGGTGGTAGCTAAGAGCATCCTTCCATCCAGCCCTCTCCTGCCAGCTAACATGAATCTTATAGGTCCCTTCTTTTTTCCTAAGCTTTCCACCCTCCCTCCCTCCCCCCCTCCCCCCCTCCCCCCCTCCTCATTCCTAATGGAAATATATTCACTTATTATTGGATTTGCCTTCTTGATGTAAAACTGGTCCTGAATACTGGAGGATCCTCGCTCCCTAGTGAAGCCCTGCCAAAACATAATAAATTTCCTACCTTCCTAATATTTTACTGTATGTCGTTTATGAGAATTTTGCTTTGCGAAAAGACTGCAGTTCCCTTAGAAAAAGGAAAGGCGAAATGAAAGCAAGTATGAGAGAGAAACTAGTTATGATTAGTATTCTCAAATTATTCAACGCTAATATTTGCTCACTTAAGATGATTTTGTACCTTTATTTTATGCTTAATCTCATTTTCATTTTTCTGTCTAGGAATGGATGCCCAAGTTGCTTATGGTTTCCATAATCTACGGAATGAAAAACCTTTTCTTGCACAAGGTCCTATCGCAAATAAGGTCAGCTCTTTCCTTAAACTACAACTGTCAAACTTAGATAATGGTCTTTTATTAGTGCTCAATCATATATAGTGCTCGATCTTTTATGAAGTTGCACAATTTCAGGGACCGTTTGTTTCCATTAATAATAAAAAATTAACTTAAGAAAGAGAAAGCACTAATAGAAGAAAAAGCCGCCAGCAGGTCGAAGAGTTAATGGGGAGGGGAAGAAAATTAATTCACGCTTAGGGAAGATGAGAGTAAACTGATTCTAGTTCTTAATGTACCGCTATTAGCTATCCCATCACAATCAGTAAGCCTTGGTCCTACTGAAATTGTTAGATCTTGTAATTTATTTTCAACAAATGCTTCTGTTGCTAGGATTTTCAGTAACACTTCTTGTCCTCTCATCGTCTTCGGACAGGGTCACTTTCCTTGCCTTGTTGTGGGCCACCGCTATATGTGTGTTTGGGGAATTTCTATCTCAGATTTAGATTGGGAACGTGAATGACCAATAAACACTGGTGGTTGCTGAAGGATCGAGTTTTCATGATTTCGAGTGAGAAGCATAGCAAATGCACCCAAAAATGCGAGGGCACAACCCATGTAAGGAAGAGTAAGAATACAATGTGCGCAAAGGAAGGAATTCTGTTAATAAAATTACAATTAATATCCCCAAAATTAATGGGGAATGGTGTTTTGGGACAAGAATCTCACACAAATAATTCTTAGATAAAACTCAACAAATTGTTATAATTCAATGTATCAAAGATAATAGAATGCATCCCTGTTTATAATTCAATGTATATATACATGTATACATGCACGTATACATGCATCTATACATATAACATACGTTTACATGTATACATGCATATATATATATATATATAATATAGATATACATACATATATATAATATAGATATACATATACATATATGTCTATATGTATGTATACATCCATATATATTCCTTTGGTATCACAACATTTAATGCTCGTGCAAAAGCTTAAAGTAAGTGAAAGAGAATAAGTGAAGGTCACTAGTCCCTTGATGAAAGGTTTGCCAAACCCTATAAGTAGCTCCATGAAAAGGTGATAGAGGTAATGCCATTTTGAGCGCTCTATAATCTCAATTGTTAACATCCTCAAATCTTGCACTAATTCTCACACCTGGCGACAACTTGTCATCAAGCTTGGCGTTTACTCTTCATTGTGCAGGATTCGATTCCATATTCACTAGCATGACAATTTGAGCATTAACAATAGACATTATATATATAAATACACGTATGTTAACGCCAAGATCTTCGATGACGTCCCAATCACGTAAGACGCCCTAATCCTGCACAGTAAACACAGTCAACACCAAAAGCTTGACGGCTGGACCGTCGGGGGATAGCTTAGGCGTGAGAGTCAGTACAGGCCGTTCAAGGTTTAACAATGGAGGATAAAATGTCTATGCCCTCTTGCCTGGTTTACCGTGCCACCAACCCTTATCTGACACAGCCCCCTACTCCTACCTGACCCCAGCCGGATGCATGCAGGTTGTCACCTTTTTCCTACTGTACATGCCCGCTGGCCGGATATAATTCCATCCACATTAATGATCTGCAGACTTTTGGTCAACAGCCTTCCTTTTTCATCATTACAAGTCAAAGACTTAGAATTAAAAGATCTACTGGATCAACCCATTGACCCGGTCCGGTATTTAAGGAGATACAATGTAAGAATTAGGCCCAATAACTTTAAGACCCAATGGACTAAATAAATAATTAAGCCCAATCCATAAGGCCCAATAGGAGAAATATCATGACCCAACATTGCCCCCTAGTTTTATTATTAAATAGAATAGTTAATGGAGAACTGTAAGTGGTCCATAACTTTATTTGATTTGATAGGATAAACCCAAACCGAAATTTACCAAGGCCCAAGTGGTTAAGGATAAAAAATAAATTGAAAAGATGAATTAAAACCGGAGGCCCAATTGAAAAGTCTAACCTGTTAAGTGTCTAAAACTCAACCGGACGCAACCTTTCAAATTCATGATCATGACTATCAATTTAATGAGCCACCCTCGATTACTGTGTAACCGTCAGTATAAAAGGGAAATTTTACCAATTTTGACAGTTTTACTTGCCAATTTGAATTTCGGACTCTCAAACTCCCTTCTTCCTTCCAGAGCTTTTCTTGTCTTCCCTGCAAATCGTCAACAGTGGTGGTCATTAATAAAAACCAGACTTCTCTAATCAGAGCAATCCCTCTCACAACTGTTCAACCTAACCCCCAGGTAGAGGCCTCGAGCTCCAATCCCCCAACCGCTGCCCCTAACAAGAAGAAAGTACTCCCGAAACCCCGGTCCACTCCTTCTGAATTCTTTATGAGCAAGGAGATGTTTATCCATGCGAATACTGCATCTACTGTCACCGAAATTGAATTACGAAAGCTCCGAGATCGATGTAATATTCCGGATACTCATCTGGTAAGAGTTCCTAGTCTGAGGAAAGAATATATCAGAAAGAATGTATCAAAGGCCTGAAGGGTGGACGGCTATCCCAGTGACAATTCTCGAGAAAGGAATTAGGTTCCCCTTACACCCGTTTTTGATGACCATTCTAAGGTTCATTGGCGTTGGTTTGCCCAATTAGCACCAAATTCTTATATTCACATTCTGGCCTTCATTGCGTTCTGCCATAAAGTCGGAATTGAGCCCACTCTTGACTTCTTTTTTACTGTTTATAAAATCGGTCAATCTCGCGAAAAAGGATTCAAAGTTATAAGTAAGCAGGCATCGAGGACAGGAGAGAAATTTGAAAGACGCTCGTTGGTGAACACTCCTTCGAGCAATAGGGGGTGGCATGAAAAGTGGTTTTATGTCAAGGGACCTGAAATTTCCTTCTTACCGAACTGGGCCACTGATGAGAAGATTTCTGCCGATTTTGGAGACATTTCCGAAGAACGCGAGGCCGAAATGATAGACCTATTTGACAATTTCCCGAAGAGTGGAAATACGGACTTCTTTCTAAGCAAGCGTGGTTATACGACCACAAATGTAAGTATGAATTTACTTTATCAATATTTTGAAAATTGTTGTGGTATCGATTTTGATGTAAAACTGTTAATCTTCTGCAGTAACTTTGATCAAACCATCGTCTTCGGAGGTGAAGGAGTTGGAGGATTTTCTAGCTGGAAGTTCGTAGAAGTTACTACCGAATCCTCCCAACAGGAAGTCCCATCCGAAGGTAACATAGCCGGAAAAACTGCAGAGGTCGATGCTGACCCTCCACAACCGGAAGCCTCTTCCAAGTTCAAGCCCCCCACTGAGATACCAACTGCTGAAACACGCATTACTGAACCCCCAACCCAAGCACCCGTGGATGATGAACCTATTATCTCGGAAGAAGTCCTTCGACCTCGTCGAAAGAAAAGAGCCACCCGAGGACCTCGACCAATTTTTATCCCATCTGACTCCGAAGCCCTTTCTGAAACTGAACCAACTGTCAATCCAACACCCTCAGCTATTGATCCGATACCACCGACTATCGATCCAACGCCACCAGTCGTCGGCCCAATTCCGCCAATTGTCGACTCGACTCTGTCAGCCCGAAAAAGTCTGTTAGATCTGCCTGTAGGCGATCGAAGGTAACTTATTCGGATCAAGAAGTTGAAAACCCAAGTTACCCCCTTAACCTCCGACGAGCTTAGGGTACCTTCTTCGAGTGTTCTCCCCCCAATAACCCAAATGGAGACTTGAACCATTACTGAGGAAGAGCGAACTGAACCCGCTGTAACACCATCTCGAAAGAGAAAACAACCTTCTGACAGTGTCCCGTCCCCAGCTTGATCTCCCTCCCCAGAAAATATATATACGGATCCCTCTCCTCCTCGTGATCAGCCTATGCCTCCAAGGTCTTCATCGCAAAATTTCCATAGTGAGGCTACTGGAGCACCAACTTTATGGTCTTTCCCTTCCGGCTCTTTGATGCATTTGTCCAGGAAACCGACAATCGTCGATTCGATGACCATACAAACGGGAACTTTCTGGATGAAGGCATGAGCTATTTGGCAAAGGTAAGTTACAGTTTTCTTGGTTAAATATTTCTTTTCTCGTTTAAATATCTGAAATTGACTGGATACTGTCGCATATGTGCAGGCAAACGCAGTATTCGGACGTTTACGTCCCAGACATATAAATGCCGAATCCGATGAGGAGACCCTGCGAAGGGAGAACAACCTGTTGAAGGCTACCTTGACTCGGGAGAGAGGTGAGCATGAAGCCACTCTTCATGTCAATGAAGGCCTTCAGAGAGAATTGGCCCAAACCAAGGGGGATCTGAGGGATACCTACGATGTGCTGAGCTCGATCAGAGAAGAGCTGAAGACGTCAAAAGCCAGTGAACAGAAATTGGCCAACATGAATGTCAGGTTTGTTGCAGAGACCGAAGCGTTGAAGAACACCAATGAGGAGCTTGTTGTAGCTAATCAAAACCTGTCAATACAACTTGGTGAAGTTCAGACGAAGGCTCGGGTTGATAGGAAAACACATAGGGCGAAATGCCGTAAACTTCGAAGTAAGATCAAAGTGCTTGAAGAACGAGATCCTCCTTTGACCGAAGAGCTGCGTAAGCAGATACAGGTAGACTATCGTGCGTCTGACGAGCTTGGTGCAGAAATTTTGAAAGTATACTACGAAGGATATGAAGATTGCCGGGAGCGTGGTAAGGAAAAATTGGCTGTTGCTCAGCTAGATCCAGCTCTGATCGACTCCGATGGTGAAGGCGGTGCTTGAATGTCCTTTCTGCTTTCTTCTGACATTTTAATGACTTGTGAGAATTATCTGTCTTTTTTGAGGTTATTTTGAAGAACTTTATCAAGTAATTTTTTTTTTTACTTTGTGTAATAGTTTAATGTTAGGACTGAATAGATGGATGAGTGTTTGAATTTATCAATGAACCACCATTTATGTTTGATTATGACTTCTGCTTTGATTCGTTTCTTGTCAATTATTCAGCATCAATTAATCTGTATGAACTTAACTTAGATAGTGAATCAGATAAGGCATATAACAGTTAAGTTAAAGAATGAAATGAACTGAATTAAATGAACTGAACCGAACTCAACACTTGCATAAAACAAAGTGATATATATTTGTCGTTACCGAAGTATGAGATCGGTCATGTGTAAGGTGAATTCGGCTGGTCCTCTTTGCACCATCAAGATATTGCTTACCGCTCGGGGTAGAACAAGTATATAAGGACATTTGTTTACCACTCGGGTAGAAAAATATAAAAAGGACCATAGGATTTGTCTACCAATAGGCTGCCATCGAATGGCCAGCGAGTCCGACCATACCTCCTTACTTCGGTGCCCATTGATTTACCACTCGGGGTAAAAACAATATAAAAAGGACCATAGGATTTGTCTACCACACAGGGTAACAAATAAATAGGCTGCCATCGAATGGCCAGCGAGTCCGACCATACCTCCTTACACCATTGTGAACTTAGGACAAATAGGAAGATCAGTTGTGAAAAAGTGATTTTCTATTGATGGTGAGTAATCATGTACAGACTTCCGGTAAACTGACTCGGTCTCTACTGGAAATATTTCTGAAGCCTGCCAGCATGCCAAGTGTTCTTGATTTCAGACCCATCCAATGCCTTCAGTCGGTAAGTTCCTGGCTTTGGTACTTCGATCACCTCATACGGCCCTTCCCAGTTCGGCATCAGCTTTCCCGTGTTTTGAGGCGTTGATGCTTCGGCTTCTCTGAGGACGAAGTCCCCTACTTTAAATCTGCGAAGCTTGACCCCCTTGTTGTAATGCTTGGCAACTCTCCTCTGATAGGCCGCTAACTTGATCAAAGCCACCTCTCTGACTTCTTCCAACAGATCCAAGTTGGCCTTTAGTCCTTCATCATTATAGATCTCTTTGAACTGACTGACCCGAAGACTCGGAGATCCAATCTCGACTGGGACTAACGTATCAGTACCATAGGCCAATTTGAAAGGTGAATCTCCTGTTGTAGTTCTCGGCGTAGTTCGGTAAGCCCACAATACGCTGAGCAGCTCCTCTGGCCATCTTCCTTTAGCTTCGTCTAGTCTGCGCTTGATCCCGTTCAACTGTGTTCTGTTTGTCACCTCAACTTACCCGTTCGACTGAGGACGAGCTACTGAAGTCTTTCTGTGCTGAATCCCCAATTCTTTCAGAAATCCTTCAAATTTCGATCCCACGAACTGGCGTCCGTTGTCCGATATCACCACTTTAGGAATCCCGAAGCGAAACACTACGGATTCTTTCATGAACTTCAAACACTCTTGTTTCGTTATCAACCGAAGTGGCTTCGCCTCTACCCACTTGGTCATGTAATCAATAGCCACTATGACAAAACTGACCTGTCCTTTAGCTTTCGGCAATGGACCCAGTATATCAACTCCCCAGACAGCAAAGGGTATAGGAGATAGAATCGAGTATAACTCTTCTGGTGGTTGATGTGGAATCGGACTGTTGAGCTGGCACTTCTCGCACTTCACATACTCTGTAGCTTCCTTAAAGATCGTCGGCCAGTAGTACCCCTGCCGAAGAACTTTGTATGCCAGTGACTTAGCAGCCATGTGATCGCCGCAGATGCCCTCATGAACTTCCTGAAGAGCATATTTGGCCTCGGACGGAACCGGACACTTCAACAATGGTGAGGAAAATGCCAACCGATAAAGATCCCCATCAATAAGAACGAAATTAGCACTCTTTTACTTGATTTTCTTCGCCAACATTTGATCCGAAGGGAGGACGCCATCCGCCAGATATTCAATATAGGGAGTCATCCAGCAGTTAGACCACTCGGTACACATTACCGCTTCGTGTTGAATACTCGGCTGCTGCAAAACCTCTAAGTAGACTGATCCATTGAAAACGACGGCATCCGTAGTGGCCAACTTTGATAACGCATCGGCAATGGAATTGTCGTTGCGTTCTATGCCCTGAAACTCATAAGAGACAAAATACTGAAGCCGATCCTTCAATTCTGCCAAATACTTGATCATCCTTGTTCCACGAGCTTCATAATATCCCGATAGCTGCTTGACGACCAGTTGAGAGTCACTGTAGATAATCAGCTTCTGAACTTCTAGACTTTTTGCTAGTCGAACTCCTGCCAATACTGCTTCATACTCGGCCTCGTTTGTTGCTTTAAACCCAAATCTGATTGCTTGTTGTACCTTGAATCCCTCCGGGCTTGTCAAGATAATCCCTGCCCCACTAACATTCACCGTAGAAGACCCATCTACATACAGCGTCCATGCACTCTGACCGTGTTGAAGAATTGCAACTGCTCGATCGGATGTCTCTGCTTCTGGCAGCTCAGCATCTGCTTCGGAGAACGAACATTCCACCATAAAATCGGCCAAGGCTTGACCCTTGATAGCAGTTCGGGGATGATATTCAATAAAAAATTGGGATAATTCCATAGTCCATGCTGCTAATCTCTCCGAAACTTTTGGTTTGCTCATCACCTTCTTCAGTGGTTGATCCGTGTAGACGACCAGGAGTCGACCTTGAAAATATTGTCGAAGCTTTCGACTGGCAATTATTAAAGCAAAAGCAAATTTTTCAATATTTGGATACCTGGTTTCAGCATCTCTTAGGACGTGACTGACATAATAGACCGGATGCTGCTTCCCACTGACCTCCCGAACCAGTACTGCTCCAACTGCCAATGAACTAGCTGCCAGATATAAATACAAAGTCTCAGCTGGGGCAGGTTTCATCAATAAAGGAGCCGAAGAAAGATGTCTTTATGCCTTAGAAGGCGTCTTCACACTCCGAAGTTCACTGGAATGTCTTCGCGTTCTTTGGTCCCTTCAGTGTGTCGAAGAATGGTAAACATTTCTCTGCGGATTTGGACATGAACCTCCTCAAAGCTACAATCCTGCCAGTCAGACGTTGGACGTCTTTGAACGACTGAGGAGTCTTCATGTCAAGAATGACTTGTTTTTTTCTCCGGATTGGCCTCAATGCCCCTCTGACTGACCAGATATCCCAGAAACTTTCCTGCACCAAGGCCGAAGGTGCATTTTGCCGGATTGAGCCTCAATTTGTGATGACGGACAGTCTGAAAGCATTCCTCCAGATCATCCAAGTGCTTCTGAACCATCGTGCTCTTTACGATCATATTCCATGTTTTTTTCCAGCTGCTTATGGAAGACAAAGTTCATCATTCTCTGATAGGTGGCACCGGCATTTATCAGGCCGAATGTCATCTTCTTATAGGCGTACACCGAACGGTGTGTGATGAACGCTGTCTTTGGGATGTCCTCCTTGCACATGAAAATTTGATGATAACCTGAAAAAGCATCCATAAAGCTTAGTAGTGCATACCCCGAAGTCGCATCAATAAGTTGGTCAATGTGGGGTAAAGGATAGAAGTCCTTTGGGCATGCTTTGTTCAGATCCGTGTAGTCGATGCAGACTCTCCATTTCCCATTCTGCTTCTGTACTAGCACCACATTAGCCATCCATTCCGGGTAGTCTATCTCGAATATGAAATCAGCAGCTATCAACTTCGTGACCTCCTCATCAATGATCCTTTGTCGTTCAGGTGCAAAAATCCGTCTTTTCTGCAGAACTGGCTTCTTTGACCTCCAGCTGATACTCGGCAATCTTTCGACTAATCCCAGGCATGTCCTGTGGCTCCCATGCAAAGATGTCCGCATAGCAGCGAAGGAGTTTCATAAGATTTGTCCGAAGAGGTTCTGGTAGACCCGAACCAATCTTCACTGTCTTATCTTTCTTTCCAAGGACCAGCTCGATCTCCCCTGTCTCCCCTGTAGGAATAACCAATGGCTCCGAACTGCTTTCAGTGAAGGGCTCGATCTCAATTGCCATGGTTTGCTTCTGCTTGCTGACCCCTACTCCCGAGGAAATGACAGCATTTCGGCAGCAGCGTCGGGCCAGATCCAAATCTCCTGCCACCTCTCCGACTCCGAATGCCGTGGGGAACTTAATTTTGAAATGAGGGATGGAGGTTATAGCTTGGAGAGCTATCAATGTAGGCCTTCCCAATATGACGTTGTAAGCCGAATCTACATGCACAACATAAAATTTACATGTTATTTCTACCTGCTGAAGAGCTGTGCCGAAGACCACTGGGAGCTCAATAGTGTTCGCAACTTTGACTGGATCGTTGCTGAAGCCATATAAAGGAGCCTCCTGCCCGACCTCCATCTTTCGCCCATCAAGATGCATCCTCTGATAAGCGTGGACATACAGAATATCCACAGAAGACCCATTGTCTATCACCATACGCTTTACATCCACCGAGCCTACTTGCGCAGTGATCACTAACGCTCCTTCATGTGGCTCGATGGGCTCCGAAGGATAATCTGCATCGGTAAAAGAGATAACAGTTCCAGGAAATGCTCTGTCGGTCTTTGGGGGAGCACCCGCCACAGACATGACCGAATCTAAATATCCTCTTCTCTTCTTCCCTACTAACTTCCATGTTGTCCCACCGGTTATTACATCAACGACGTGCCTTGGCGGTGGTATTGGAGCATTTTGGACGGGCGGAACCATTTGAACCGTCTGAACAGCACGGTCGACATTCTGCTGATCTTGTTGGTCCCTCCCGGTCACATATCAAACTAGCAAACCGCTTTGAATCTTCTTTTCCACGAAATCCTTCAGATTACAACACTCATTAGTATCATGGCCTGCGGCTTGATGATAGCCACAATATTTCCGAGAGTTGCCCTGCCTTGTCCTATAATTATCACGAGGTGGCTCAAAGAATGGCTGGTTCCTGATCTGGTCCAAAATCATCGACCTATCCGTATTCAGTTTGGTGTAAACCTTATTCACCTTCGGGGCGGACGCAGGTGAACGACTACCTCCTTGTCGCCATGAGTTGTTGTACTTCTTCGAACTGTCCTCTGGCCGATCATTATACCCTCCCGTCTTCCTCTGATCGCCTTCGGTCTTGGAAATATCGGCCCCTTTTATTCAATCCGAAGATCGCTTTAGGCTATTCATGGCCTCTTCCACTACGATGTAACTTTCTGCCTTGTCAAATGCTTCTGCCAAACTCTTCGGGTGGTGAAACATCAGCTTCTTCACCAACTTTTCAGACTTTACCAGATCCAACCCATTCTGAAACAAACCTACAGCCTGCAGATCATTGAGGTCCGATACTTGACCAACTGCTTCCCTGAACCTTTTCACATACTGACCCAAGGACTCGTCGGTGAACTGTCTGACCTGTGCTAAAGAACCTGTGGGCTTCCCTCTTCTTCGGTTGCTCCCAAAACGAGCATGGAATTTGTCACATAGCTCAGACCATGACGATACCGAATCGGCCGGCAAAGTTGCCATCCACTGCCTCGCATCTTTTCTTAGTGTTGTGACAAACGTATGACACTTGGCAGCATCGGTAAAGTCATAATAATCCATCAGCCGGTCGAACGCCTGGCTATGGTCATATGGATCTCCGGATCCGTCGGAACTCTTCATATGAGGCAACTTCTTGGTGGTGTCTGCCTTCTCCTTAAGGATATCTGAGGAAAATGGGGACGCCTTCTTTCCCGGAGTAACCTTCACCTGTTGAACTTCAGCTAACTGTTTCCGAAGCTCCTTCAATTCTTTGACCAAATAATCTACCCTCTCTGGTTGAGACGACGCTTCTTTCTCCGGGGAATCTTTCCTTTTTCGAGTAGATCGATCTCTTGCCATGGAATCCCTAACTCTCGAGGGACTCTTATGATGATGATGGTCCACAGAGCGAAGTGCTCTCGTCGGACTTTCCGGTGTACGGCCCCTAGACCTGCTTCGTCTCTGGGTTCTATGGATGTGCTGAGAACGTGCAACAACGAGCGCTTTCTTTGTGTTCTCCGGGGTGTGCTCTCTAGACCGACCTCTTCGTTCACTCCGGCCTTGTTCCTTAGAATAGACAGGGTGGTGTACCCTTTTCGATCTTTGAGGGGTAGGGCTTCTTGATCTTCTTCTCTCTCGAGGTTGGCCCCGAGACTCACGTCCTGAATGGGCAGGTTCTTTTCCACTCCGTTGCCCACGCTCTTCGGACTGAACATAACTGGACTCTTCATCCCTCAACTCTGCCATCCGGGACATCTGCTCAGCTATATTCTGTCGCTGCTTCATAAGTGCCTCTATGGTTCTATCTGCTTCGTCTGCCATCTTAGCCAACCGGGAGGCCTTTTCACCTTAGTCATCTCGGTATCGAGTTTTAGGCGAGGTGCCTTCTACCCGTTTTCGGTCGTGACCAGATTCTTTCTCTGCCGTGAAGATTAGCTTTCTCTTAGCTTTGCCCACAGCCCTTGGACGAGAATCTCCATGCGAACGTTTGGACGTTGTGCTGGCATGAACACTTAGTGCAGGTCCCAAACGATCTTTGACAGATACTCGTGATGCTGAATCACTGACAGCCATCGGCTGCCATTCAGGTGTAGGCGTTCTACTCTTCCCCATGAACACTGACGTAGAACGACCACAATGTGTGATTGAAAAATACTCAGGACACTAGAACTCGGCCCTCCTTCTAGCGCCAATGTTAACGCCAAGATCTTCGATGACGTCCCAATCACGTAAGACGCCCTAATCCTGCAGTAAACACAGTCAACACCAAAAGCTTGACGGCTGGACCGTCAGGGGATAGCTCAGGCGTGAGAGTCAGTACAGGCCGTTCAAGGTTTAACAATGGAGGATAAAATGTCTAGTGTCTCTAGAGAGATAGAAAAATGGTGTTGTGTGTATGCGTACCTTCTCTTGGAGATTTCCTTGTTAGGCTATGCCCTCTTGCTTGGTTTACCGTGCCACCAACCCTTATCTGACACAGTCCCCTACTCCTACCTGACCCCAGCCGGATGCATGTAGGTTGTCACCTTTTTCCTACTGTACATGCCCGCCGGCCGGATATAATCCCATCCACATTAATGATCTGCAGACTTTTGGTCAACAATCTTCATTTTTCATCATTACAAGTCAAAGACTTAGATATTAAAAGATCTACTGGATCAACCCATTGACCCGGTCCGGTATTTAAGGAGATACAATGTAAGAATTAGGCCCAATAACTTTAAGACCCAATGGACTAAATAAATAACTAAGCCCAATCCATAAGGCCCAATAGGAGAAATATCATGACCCAACAACGTACATAAATATATAAATATTATAAGAGAAGGGAGGTGTGACACCCCCAAATCCGGGTACTTCATTCCCACATGATTTGGTGTTCACTGTCCAAGCAATCATATCTAACTACCCAAATGAAGGATAATAACTATATGAAAACTTAAGCAATAAACCTCCCCATTAAAGGGTTACATAAACTTAAACACATCATTCTCAGGTTATCTAACCTTTATTACATCAACATATGCGGAAACATAACATATTTAAATAATTCTTATTACATAACATCTTCAAATAAATTAAACAAGTTCCCATCACTTGTTCATCTTACCTTTTTCCTTACTAGTGGATGGCTCGTCAATTTTCTCAACTCTAGCTACAATGTTATATGCAAGATTAAGCAAAACAAATGCTCACTGAAATAACAAACAATAATATATGAATCATAGTAATTAAATTCAACTGAACAATATAATCTTTTCGGACAATAATAATCAGGAATAGAAAGCTCAAAAGGAAACTCGACTTTTGAATCAAGAATTAGAAACAAGATCAAAAGTAATCTGAGGGTCACAAGACCATGAACTATGTCCCAGGTTATTAAGTATTTCTACTTAAACCTTTAAAAATCATTAGACCTTTCTTCTCGTACTTAGGGGGACCAATCATTCGTACCATGTATTGTGCACAACTATCTTAACGCTAATGCGTAAATAATCCCCTATAATAGGGTTGTTCATCTCAGCTTGACATAAGAGTCCGCACCAAAGGAAGTTTGGTTTGAATTAACTTCAATAACAGTTTTAGAATTTTAGAACGCTCATCAACTATGGACGAGTTAAAAAAATAAGGGTTCACTAGCCATTCAAGGATTCGATAAAACAATACAGTATTGAATAAACATTATATAGCCAAAGTATTACTTCCAAAATAATTAGAAAATCTTGTTTAGAATAATGAACTTGAACAATTTAAGCTTTGAATTAACAAGAAACAGTGGTTAGGAATTCGCTCAATAAAGATATCAAACTTGAATTATCGTAATTGAGGTAGGGTAAGGAGCTTGTGTAATTTGCAAACAAGATAGGAACAAAGAACTTGTACAATGATATCTAGTTCGAAATAGAAAACTTGCTCAACGTAAGAATAAGGTTTAGAAACTTGCGTAATTGTAAACAAGGTAGGGTAAGGAACTTGCTTCGTGCATAGATTTAACAATTATAACTCACGTACTCCAATATCTTACACACATACCATTTAGATTCACAACTCTAATTAGCCTTATTGGTTTCATTCAACATCCTAGTTAAGTTATAACCTTTAGCTTAAAGTTCAATCATACTAATCAACCACATAACACAATTCTGAAAACTCACCTACACCTAACATAAGCTTTAATATACAAAACACATTCTCAACTCTTACAACATCGAGTTTCAATTTTATATTACTTGTTAATCAATGGTTTTAAATCTTCATATCTAGTATTATAACACCACTACAATCTGTTATAACATTCTATTATATGTTTAACACATTTTCATGCTCATTAAACCAGGCTACATTAATATGCTATGGACTGAAAAAAAAAAAACAAAACAGATTCGGCCAGGAGACGGTGCAGTTGCACCTTCCTGAGTCTTGACATTGGCGCAGTTGCGCTTTCTGCCCTCGACACCGGCGCAGCTGAGCTGGTGCACAGATAGGAACTGCAGCAACTCGGCACAACAGTTCATCCAAGTCAAAAACTCCAATTCCTTGAATACCACGACAACATGGATAAACTCATATGCTATAAACCTTACCAAAACCACATAACATATACACTTAATCATTATAACATCTAAAACAACATAACAACCAAATTGGAAGGATTAAAATCATGTTTTTACTAATTTCTTCATTTTTGACACTCTTAGCGTAATTGATCACTAAAACCTCATTTCTTAACCAAATCAGTCCATATAACTTACATTGTTTTCGTTTCTTCATGTATTAACACAATCTATCATCAATTTATAGTTTATCATACAAATTGAACATCAATTTTAATATCACATAAGCAATATTTATATATACTTCACTGTAAACATGATTTCTTCATATTTATCATGTTTTCATGGATTAATTAACTCTAAATCACTTACAAACAGCATAAAAACATATTATATATACAAGTTAACATATACAAACTATATTTTCAACAATTATTCATAAAAATTAATTAACAGAGACTAAAAATTTTGAAATTAGATTACTACCTTTAAGTTCTTGTTTAGACAACAAAGATGATAACAACCTTCTTTGTTTTCTCAAACTCAGAATTCTTCCCCTCTTCCTTCTCTCTTTTCTCTCTGTTTTTCTTCTTTCTCTTCTTTACACTTAGATAAACTTAATGTAAGAACATATAATACATAATATAAACTGATATATACATATAATAGATATTTATTAGTTAAAAGAATTCAAATTACTTATCAGTTACAAAATTTTGAAAATCAAAAGTCATAAAGCTTTGTTTGAATAAAACTAAATTAATCCTCCTTTCTAATTTATTTTAATAACTCATTTACTATATAATTTATTTGTCATACTTTAGTTAATCAAATTCTAATATTTAAATTCAATTAAATTAAAGTTAATATTAACTTATTAAATCAAATTGCTACATTATAATTTTCATTTAATCGTTACCAACTCTCTAATTTAATTATTAAATCAAATTAGAATATTACCATTATATAATATGATGATTATTTAATAATTCATTTAATTTAATTATTTAAATTAAATTACAACTTAACCAGCACATTAGCGTAATAAAATACGCACAACTTATAAAATCATTTAATCATCAATTAATCAACATAAACACTTAACTTAAATTAATCCCCCACAATTCATGAATTATTTATTTAGTCAGTAAATAAATAAATAAATCAAAATATTTATTTAACTAATAAATACATCAACTAAAATATTTATTTAATTCAATAAATATTTTAAATTAAACATATAATTCTCGATTGTTACATCATTCCCTCTTTACAAGGATTTTGTCCCCAATCATAACTCAATTAATTCATTCGTCACAGAAAGTGTCAATAAGGAGCTACAAAAGGCTAAGAGTGGGGTATATATGTGTGGAGGGTGAGGGGGAGGGTGAGGGGAGAGGAGTTATAAGGAAAAAATTTGGTGTATAATATTTTTCACGTCACAAAATAAGTAAAGAGCACCTTTGACATATTCTAATATATTACGAGGATATGTAATACAAATTGAATAACAAAATTGATTTATATCAAGAAACAAACTTTATTAAAAATCTAATTCTAGATCGATAATCAAGAAAAATGAAGTGAATCTGGAGAAATTATCCCCAAATATATACTCCCTTCGTCCCCAAGAGGATGGCTAAAGGTGTAATTTTTTGTCTACAAAAGAATGAGATAAAGTATATAAACTGAAGGGGAGTTGTCATTTAGTGGGGTCCATAAGTATAAATAATTAAAAGTAATCGTCACTTTATATAAATCTTGTGAGACCACTAAGGATAAATTTGAAATTTTTTTACTCTATTTCGTCTACTTTACTGTCCTTAATATGTGTGCAAATTGTACTTTGCTCATCCTTTTGGGGATGGAGGGAGTATATATATATATATATACTCTTAGAAGAGTTGGACACTAGACATCAAAAGGGACATCAATATGTGGAGGAATTGCACAAAAATAAAACATGTTTCCAATAGTCGGAGTCCATGTGGTTCACAACCAATAGTAATTTGTTAGAATATAAAATATTTTGTAAATCTGTTATTTAAGGAATGTAGTATTTAGCCTTGATTACAGTTCTAATTATAGCCTTAATTGAAGCCTTAATTGTAGCTTAATTGTAACATAATGTAATATATACAATGAAATGATGAGAAGGATTATAACATCTGAATTCACCAATTTCTCTGTGTTCTTACAACCCTGAATATGGGTTAATTTCAAGACAAAACTTGCCAATGAGTTTGAAATCAAGGACCTTGGGCCCTTGAAATATTTTCTTTGGCATAAAAGTTGCAAGATCTTCTAGTGGCATCTTCCTAACCAAAGTATGTACTTGATCTGTTAACAAAGACGGGCATGTTAGGATGCAAAGCAGATGACTTTCCCATTGAGGTTAGCGGTCATCTTATAGGTGGCGTAGGGCCCACTATTGACAAAAGAGAGATATCAATGATTAATGGGAAGACTGATTTATCTCTCCCACACTAGACCTGATATTTTCTATGTTGTGGGAATAAGTCAATATATGCATGATCCACGGGATTGTCACGTGGAAGCAATTTATAGAATCCTGAGATATATAAAATCTGCTCCTGGAAAGGGAATATTATTCTCACATGATGGCCATATGAGGCTTAAAGCTTTTACGGATGCAAATTTGGCTGGTTATATTGACGACCGCCATTCCACATCTGGTTATTGTTCATTTATAGGCAGCAACCTTATCATTTGGCGCATCAAAAAAATAATCAGTTGTGGCTAGATCTAGTGCTGAAACTGAATATCGAGGTATTGCCTTCGGTGTATGTGAATTAATGTGGTTGCGTACATTGTTAGAAGATTCGGGAATCGTAACTAATGAGCCAATGAGATTGTAATGTGACAATAAAGCAACCATTAGTATTGTCTAGTACAACATGATAGAACAAAGCACGTTGAAATTGACATACATTTCATCAAGGAAAAGTTGATTGGTGGTCTCATTTGCATACTTTTTGTGAAGACAAATCATCATTAGTTTGTTGACATCTTGATCAAAGGTCTCAGTAGTACGACGTTCAATCCCTTATGTTTCAAGTTAGGCTTGCGAGACATCCATGTTCCAACTTGAGGGGGAGTGTTAGAATATAGATTATTCTGTAAATCTGTTATTTAGGGAATGTAGTATTTAGCCTTGATGACAGCTCTACTTGTAGCTTAATTGTAACAGAATGTAATATATATACAATGAAATGATGAGAAGGATTATAACATCTCAAGTCACCAATTTCTCTATGTTCTCACAGACCTGAATATTTGTTTCAACATAATCATATTCTTCCTTTTTAGTTCCTGAAAAATGCTGAAGAAACCTGAAAATTAAGTCTTGTTATTAGTGAATAAAAAGTAGATTAAATAGAAATTGGGGATAGCACTTAATAAAACAAGGGTAAATGATACTACTGCCAGCTACATGATCAAATGCGATTGACCAGCCATATATATGAGCATATTCGCCGAAACAATGACTTATAAGGATGGACTAGAAGTGGCAAGGCATGCATTTTTACCTGAGTGGATGCTTAGCAATTAGAGTACTAGGTCATTGATTTGAACGCTGAAGTAAATCTTAGTACTCCGATTTAAAATAGTTTTCTCTAGGTCTTGGCAATTAGTACCACTGTAGAACTCAACTTTGAAGAGAGCATAAAGTGAACTTAACCTCTCTAGCTTAGAAGACTTGTCAAGAGTTACGATTTGGTATATTATGGGGCCAAATGGGTCAAAAGTTATCTGCGCTTTAAATATTCGGAACCCTGAACTTTGGAAAGCCATATCCTATTGCATGATCTACAAGATTCTTGGGTGACTGCACCACCTTAACTTACGGAAAAAGAGTGCATATGCACTATTTTTTTGTATGGAAAAAGAGAGCATATGCACTATTTTTTTTGTACAAAAAAATTTTGCATCCAGGAAACTCTTTGGTTGCACTACTTTTCCACACAACAAAGTAGTGCAACCTGATATGAACTTCGGAAGGCCATATCTTAGTCATACAGACTCGAATTAGGTGATTAGCCTATTCCATGCAACTTTTGGAGATTGACAAGATTCTTGGGTCACTGCACCACTTTATCCTACTAAAAAGAGTGCATGCACTGTTTTTCTGTACGGTAAAATAATGTATTTAAGAAACTCTTTGGTTGCACTACTTTGCCACACAACAAAGTAGTGCAACCCGAGAGCTTGGCTCTTTTTGATGGAATTTAGTGTTATTAGTGGGGTCCACGGCCTCTAGGTTATTTTGAGTCTGTTCTTTGTGATTTTCTAGCCCCAAAAATACCCCAACTTTGTAAATACACCCCCTCTTTCAAGCCAAAACAAGATAAAACAACGTAGAATCCCCAATCATCAGATAAATTCCAAAACAATAGTTCTGCAACCTTTAATCAGATTTTACAAATTTTCTCAAGTCCTAGCATCTTGACCAAGAAGAAGCCACATATTTAAGTTTTTCACTCCGCCATAGTCACTCTTCTTCAAGAAGTGTCGCACATTCACATCGTTCAATCACTCACTGAAGAAACTAATATTAGGTTAAAGGGAAAAGTCAGAAAAGTGGTGAATGAGAGGTCATTTCTTTCTCATCATATCATTGCATTTATACTACCAGTTGGTTACAATTAAGGAACAACAATCAAGGCTACAATCAAGCTATACATTCCTAAATTAGCTATTTCCTAACTTAGATGTAATTAGTTGTAATTATGCTATCTATTTACAATTCTAATAGCTGTAATTAGGCTATCTATTTATAGTTCTAACACTCCCCCTTAAGTTGCTGCATAAATGTCTTGCATGCTCAACTTGAAACACAAGGGATGAAACATCTTACTACTAAGACCTTTAGTAAAAATATCAACAAGCTGATATTCTGTCTTAACGAAATGTATGCAAATAAGACTACTAGTTAACTTCTCCTTGATGAAATGTGCCTTGTTCTGTCATGTTGTATTGAGTCACTTGCTATACTAATGACTGCTTTATTATCACAGAACAATCTCATTGGTTTGTTTGTTATTGTCCCCAAGTCCTCCAACAATGTTCGAAACCACATTAGTTCACGCACATCCAATGCAATACCTCTATACTCGGCTTCCGCACTAGATCTAGCCACAACAAACTATTTCTTATTCCACAACAAATTATTTCTTATTGCGCAACAAGATTGCCTCCAACAAATGAGCAATATCCGGATGTGGAACAACGATCCTCTATAGAACCTGCCCAATCTGCATCAGAAAAAAGCTTCAATCTTAATATATCCATGATTTGAGAACAATATGCCCTTTCCAGGAGTGGATTTTAGATATCTCAAGATTCTGTAGACAATTTTCATGTGACAAAGTCGCGGATCATGCGTATATCGACACACTACTCCCACGTGATACAAGATATCCGATCTAGTGTGGAAATGGTATATCAATAGACCCACTAATCGTTGGTCTTGTGCCACCCGTTAAGTGATGATCGAGCTCAATATGTGAATCAGTAGGTTTGCATCCTAACATGCATGTTTCTGTTAATAAGTCAAGAACATACTTTCTTTGTGATAAGAAGATGCCATTACCTAGACAGTATTTCAGAGGGCCAAGATCCTTGATCTCAAATTCACTTGCAAGTTTCACTTTGAGATTGACTATCTCCTCATCATTATCTTTAGTCAACACAATGTCATCAACAACATAAACAATGAGAATGGTAATCTTACCATTTATCTATTTGACAAACATAGTGTGATTTACCCGACTCTGTTTGTAGCCAAATCTCCCCTTGGCTTTATAAAATCTGTCAAACCAAACTCTAAGGGATTGCTTCAACCCATATAAAGCCTTTCGTAATTTGCAAACTTTCCCCTTGGTTTCTGAGGAAGTATATACTTCCTCTTCAAGATTACCCGGAGGAAAGCATTCTTCACATCAAGCTGAAGGTTCCATCCAAACTTTGTTGCTCAAGAGATAATAGTTCAAATAAAGTTCATCTTCGCTACTCGAGAAAATGTTTCCTGGTAGTCAAGCCCATAAGTTTGAGTAAATCCTTTGGCAACAGGCGTAACAAGCCTGGCTTTAAGTTTCTCAATTAACCCATCTGACTTTTGCTTCACTGCATATACTCATTTGCACCCGACTGGTCTTTTCCCAAGGAAAAGGGGAACTAACTCCCATGTGTCATTCTTTTTCAAGGCATTAAACTCTTTTACCATAGCTTTTTTCCATTGTTCATCTCTGACTGCCTCTCTCCACCCCTGAGGAATAGAAATAGAAGACACAAAGGAATGATAGGAGGTGCCTCTCTCCACCCCTGAGGAATAGAAATAGAAGACACAAAGGAATGAAAGGAGGTAGATAGATTATCATTAGACACAAAGTTAGAAATAAAATGTTGGGTACATGATCGAACTCCTTTTTCTAAGAGCGATAAGAAGATATATATTACTAAGAGGATTAGTATGACAATTATTAGTAGGGATATCAGAGTTATTACTATTAGAATCAACTTGGCTAGAAGGCATTGGATAAGGACCAGGGTCAGAGCAGAGCTGTTGTGGTAGTGTAGGAGCAGCCTTGTCCTTGTCCGTGTCTATGGGAGAATATGTCTTCAACACAAGCCTAAGCAAACAGTCATGTGACCCCGCTGAGAAGAATCTTGAAAAGGATTAGTAGAGACTACAGGAGAAATGATAGGAGGAACAACACAACTATGTTCAACAACAATCAACTCCTCAATATTAGTGTGATTCTCCCCTGAGGAGTAGATGGAGAAAGATAGAAGGATTTTGATTCCCAGAAGGTAACATCATGAGTAAAATGAACTCGGTTGGAAGGAGGATAATAACACTTGTATCCTTTTTGAGTAGGAAAGTACCCAATAAAAACACAACAAAGGGATTTGGGATCAAGTTTACCAAGATTAGGATTTTTATCATGAACATGGTACAAACATCCAAAAACTCGTGGAGAAAGTGAGGGACTCGAAAAATGTGGAAGAAGAGATATTGGGTTGCAGTTGTTAAGAACTCGAGAGGGGAGCAGATTAATTAGAAAAGCAGCAGTAAGGACGGCATCTCCCCAAAGGGATTTAGGTGTATGCCATAGTGAACGTAAGTGTGTGGGCAATCTCAAGCAATTGGTAGTTTTTTCTTTCTACTACCCCATTTTGTTCAGGGGTTTTCACACATGATGTTTGAAGGATAATGCCATTATCAGTAAGATAGGACCCAAAAGCACCACCAATATATTCACGACCATTGTCACTAAGTAAATTTTTTATTTTGACATCAAATTGGGTTTCTATCATTTTATGAAACTATCGAAAACAAGAAAAAAAATCCTTCATTTTTGAATGAAGATGTTACCAAGTTGTACGAGAATAGCAATCAATAAAACTAACAAACCAACGATGACTAGAACGAGAAAGAACTCTCGAGAGGGTTCCCACACATCAGTATGAATACCATTAGGTTACAATTAAGAAACAAGTATTAGGTTAGAGGGAAAAGTCAGAAACGTGGTGACTGAGCGGTCATTTCCTTCTCATCATATCATTGCATTTATACTACCAATTGGTTACAATTAAGGAGCAACAATCAAGGCTAAAATCAAGCTAGGCTACAATCAAGCTATACGTTCCTAAATTAGCTGTTTCCCAACTTAGATGTAATTAGCTGTAATTATGCTATCTATTTACAATTCTAACAGCTGTAACTAGGCTATTTATTTACAGTTCTAGCACTCTCCACCGTAAAAGCTTGAACATGAAAGTACAACTGGCGTAGCAAGATAGCTTCTTGAAATGATTATTCACATGATTAAGATTTCAAGCATAGCATGTAGTTTTGCATGAATGTTTCTCTACATCGATCAAACATTAAATGATCCCATATTAAGGTTTCCATATTTTCTGTTCAAACACATGATTAGAATTTGACATGTAATAATCACACAAAATTTCATGTAGATATTAATACATGATTCATATGCATGTTTGCATGATACGGGTTTATATAATCTTACCTAAAGATTCCATTGCATATTGATTTTGAATTAGAATCGCATCTAGTATCATGCGTAAAAGTCGTTAATTTATCCCTTGATATTGGTAAATATATCTCGTTCTTAAAAAATGAGTTTTCAATAACAGCTTTCAACAATCAATTTTCGATCAAATTCCAAAACAAACAAAACAAGTTTATCAATCTTTTCATAACTTGCTTTGCAAAAATCAAGGAAATTCTCAATTTCAATTTCTTGACATAAATTAGTGAGCAACTAAGCCTTATTACAAACACTCTGATTTTGGTTGTCCATCGAATACGTAGACATGCATCTTAAAATAACGATGAATTAACTCAACTAATTAATAATGAATCATTAAATCACATTGATAATAAAAGCAGAAGATACTTAATGGAAGTTGTTAAGAAGAAGAAATAAAGGCAGAGATTTTGAATTAAGAGGGCGTGTGTTTAATTTCAGTCGAAAACTAGCAAAAAAAAAAGACTCTTTCAAGACCAAAATATTACTTTTGAGATCCCTCTCTCCTCTTTACTCATCCCTTAATTGCTTTCTTGTCTTCAAGCACCTCCTCTTCTTCTCTGTCTCTCTTATAAGAACAATTCTTTTTTTTTTTTACAATAAAATTAGATTAATATTTTGTTGAATTGTACTACACTTGCTCCATCATAAATTAGGTTTTATATTGTATATTACAAGGAACTTGATATATAGGAAGTATAATATATGTTAAAATATTAGGTAATAAATTCTTTAAAATACATAAATAAAGATTTGACTTTATTACTATAGATTAACATTGTGTGCTATGCTTTGTTTATGATCGCTCCCTGCCTTGTGCCTTGGTTCTATAAACATTGGTGGCCTACCTTGTTGTACTTTTAGCCTTGAATAATTATGGATTAGACTTAACCAAGCAGTGTTCCATGTTTTGCGAACCTTCTCTCCCTCCTATATCTTAATTCCTTTCGACATAATACATGTGTAAATAAAAAATACCAAAAATTGTACAAAGCCCCACAATGAAGAAACTAGTGGTTCATTTCGTCCTCAGACTTTTTGCTCAAGCAACACCTTTTGTCTTATATTTGACTTCTTTTAAGGTTCTCAATTGTTGAGGTAGCACTCGAAAGGCACAAACAAAAATGAACGTTATATGGAAAAAGGCCACTCTTAACTTCCTTCAATTAAGAGGTCTTTCAAGTCACCTAGGTCCAATTAGAAACTGTGTACTCAATAGGAGGCTTCTAGGAGAAACATACAATCTCGTAGGTGAAGTTTCCTATTCCTCCAAATTGTTTATATATTCCTTTTCCAGTAAATCACTAATATTCTTCTACCATTATTAATATAGATGTAAATAAATAATTATTTTAATAATTGCTTAGGACATGAGGTGCCCAAAAAGGGTGTCTTTAATTTCTTGCAATCAATAATGCATAAAGGGTGAGTTATTGATGAGAATGTAAGCCACAAGCTTAGAGCAAGGTGGATGAAGTGGCATAGTGCATTAGGGTTGTTGTGAGATTGTAAAAATCCTTTCAAGTTGAAGGGGAAATTTTAAAGGAAGGGGATGAGGTTGAAATGCTATATGAAGTTGATTGTTGGGCAACTAAGAAACAACATGAGCATAAGATGGGAGGCCTTCCTAGTTTGTTGCTAGCTTTCCCATATTCCCCTTTGGATAGGAAGTTTAAGCCTTTTTGGTGCAAAACTTCACTTCTTTTGCTTGACCGGTCTTCTACTAGTGTCCACATTGGGTGATGACCCCTAGGTTCACATTGAGTCTGAGCAGGCAGGTGGCTGAGAGTGCTACGTATGTGGTCCACTGTGAGTATGAGCGGGATCATGGTGGGTTCAATGTGCCTCTTGGTCATGGTTGATAAGAGGGGGTAACTGCGACGAATGGTTGTCAGTTGGTGGGTTGTGGTAATTAGTACGAATATTCACCATGTTGAATTCTTAGGATGTGAGAAAGAGAAGACTTTTTGTTCCTTTCACACAGGCGACACCAATTTAATGAGTAAATCAGATACGGGAAACTAGGGTTTCAATCAACCTAGATATCGTTGACTTTGACCACCCAAGAGTTGACTTTGACCGCCGTTTACCACCTATGCTCAGTAGTTGAGAAAAATTGTACACCTTTTATTGTTTGTTTGACCCCCTTTTATATACTGTGAGAGTCCTCCTTCTATAGGACATTGGATTGTTGTGGGATTCCCAATCCTAATAGAACATGGTCTTTACAATGGTTATCACCATTAACAGCTGTACTAATCTGATATTTATCAATTACAACTATCATTTACCTTTATCTGCAAATATTGCATTATCCTTTTCAGGGTATAATAGTTACAATGCCCTTGCCCAAATAAGACTTAACGTAGTGACACGTGGCAGGCTGCCATTGGTAGGAGTCTTTACCCACATCACTTGTCATAGGAACGAGTGGCGGAATGCGATTCGTATTTTGGAGGCCGAGTAGGGTGCTAATATTAGGGTTTTTTGTTTTTTTTTGTATACCTCTTTTCCTTGCTTGTTTAGTTTAGTTTCTTCCAGTTTTGTAATTTGTTTTGGAAAATGATATATATTACGACTTTACATGTCGACTTTTTTATTGCGAGTTACGTGAATATTTGGTAATACATTTACGATATATTTGATATAGTGGGCTAATTTTGTAATTCTATTCAATCTCATGTATTGATATACGTCGCAATCGTAATTCGGCAGAAATCTTTCGCAATATATAGCAGGACTCATTTGTTTGATTTTTTAATTTTGTGTATTTTCCTGTCTTTCTAATTTTCACTATCATATGAAATTCATTTGCAGCCTGCCCCAACTAGTTTGGGATAGAAGGCATACTTGAGTTGAGTTTACTCTGTTCCACATATAAAATCTTCTTTCTAATTGATAAAAGTTATAATGGATCTTTAACACTTGATTTCTGAAGTAACAACCTTGAAATTAAATCATGTTCTTAAATACTCCCTCCGTCCTTATTACTATTTTGAGTAGTCCCATGTTAAATGTCCATTTTCCTTTAATAACCAAACTTTTACACATATTATCTTATTATACCCGTAACATTAAATATCTCATACTTTTCTTATTCTAATTCTCTCTCCATATTTAATGACATTATTATGGGCAATTTTGTCATTTCATTCATCTTCTTAATATGCGTGAAAAGTCCACCAGGACTTTTATCCTGGGACGGAGGGAGTACTACATAACTGAGATTTTATTTGACTAATACCATACAAAATTTTCGTTTATTGGGGCATACATATTCAACTTATTTACTTTCTTTTACTCCAGTTGATTTATTCAGGATACACTTGCAAACAAGGGTGGTTTCTCACAACTTGTATCGCTGATCCAAGTTTAAGGTTGGAAACTTATCCCACTAGAATGTTTAGTTTCATAATCGTGGTTCCGGTTTTTGTTTTTGTTTGCATGGTAAATCCTAGATGTCGGTGCATTAATTGTAAAGTTGTTTGTTAAGTCATACAAATTTATATTTTTTTCTTCTAAGCAATATCTTGTAGTATACATGTATTATGGAATAGTTATGGAAACGTTGGTCTACATAAGCAAAACATTTAAAATCTTTCAGAAATAAATATAAAAGAATTATGTATTAATTATAATTATGCGAAGTAGCTACTTTTGCAAGTGGGTAGGAAAGAATTGCGAAGGCGACATGGTTTCACATAGTTTATGGTGGACCTAATGCAAGGAGTGTAACAGCCAGTACTTTGTAGGGAAAAAGAGAACTCTTGAGCATCTTATCTTTCTTACTCATCTTTTCTTTTGGTTGCACGATGTGATTCTGGGCTCTATTGTAAATTTCGTGGACTTTTTGGGAGAGTTAGCGTTATGAGCATACTAGAAGTATAATTTTTTGGAGGCTATTTGTATAAGGTGGGACATTGTTTTCTTAGGGCATAGATGTGCTTTTTTTCCTCTTTGCTTTTGTATATTATACCTGAATTTGGTTTTAGTGGATTTATTTACTAACCAAAAAATTAAAAAAAAGAAATTGTTGCCAAATGTCAAGTTAGTAGGCCTTTACACCGAAACTATCAGGCACACCAACACTGGTCACCGCCCACTATAAACTACTGTTAACCAGTGACCTTAGCCACTGACATAGTCCATCATCGCCATATGTAGTCAAAACTTCATCAACACAATATTAAACATTTGGGTCTAAATACCACTTCAAATTTATATGCCAAGGCCTTAAATCTTCACATAAATCCAAATTGAGGCAGGGCTGGATATGGGCCATGGACGTACTCGTTGTATTTTGTCTTTCAACTTCATGGAGTTGTTTGTTTTGCATAATTGTTTCTTTCATTCTCAATGTAAATTGTTGAAGTATCCAACTCAAAACTAGTTAGTTATGAGTGGCATAGCATCCTAGGATTATAATTTATGAATCGTTGTAGCCTCCTAGAAATATAAGTTAAAGGCTTAGTTTTCCGGATGTGAGACGTTTTATCTCAACTGGCCTTCTAATTTGTGGCGTAGCTATTGAGTCAAACGCATTGACAAAATTTAAATTGGCTTACATGGAGCATGTGGCCTACTGAGCCTTGCGCAAGAATGAAATTGTCTGCTCTAATACCATGTCAAAGCACCAACTCAAAACCTATTTGTTATGAGTGGTGTGACCCCTCAAGTTATTGTTTATTTAAGTCTCGAGGCTTAGTTTACCCGATGTATGACTTTGTATCTCAAAGGAAAAATTCATAATAAAATCGACCAGTACTGAATCAAAGAGATCCCATTACATGCTCAGCCTGTAGATCACCCACACATACATGGGCCCAATGACAGGGGAGGGATGGAGAGAAGAGACATGTCAATCATGTACAAGGTACTAATCGAGATTATATGTATCATGGCCGAATGGAGGGAATATTAATGTTACTGATGTAGCCCAATAGATTAAACAGAAAAATAAAGAAGAATATTTCAAATAGATGGAAGGAAATAGAGAAAGTTGTGGGAGGAGTCCATCTCCTTGGAATGAGCTAAGCAAAAGACCAAAATGATCTAAGCAAAGACCAAATCCTTTAGAAAACATTAATTAAAACTGGAACAAATTAGAATACTCTTAAAAGAGAACCAATTTCATCCTGCCTCCAAAAGAGTACATGAAATCCTTTATATAGAGTTATAGACCTTAAACCCTACGAGAGTTAGATAATTATTGAAAACCGTGGAACTTGACATTGACACTTCTAGGGACTCTTAGACCATGCAAGGGACTTCAATTACTCTAATTTCAAATATTAAAATAATAAAAGGCTCCTAGATTATTGTAGAGGCTCTAATAACGTAGCTTTTAGATAAATTAAACATCATAACACAGTTCTTGCCAAATTTGATTTTATTCTTTCTTGAATAACTCGCGGACTCTTGAAGTAATTTTAGCATTGATACTCATTAATTCATTATCAATCAAATAAAAGATACCTCTAGTTATACTGTGTAGAAAGGAAGGAACAGAGTTTCTGATTATCAAATCCTTGATTAATTTTGTCTCAATTACATTGATTTATTACACAAGTATATTTATGGTAATCTCTAATTTACTTGGATATGACTAACTATAATTATGGAAACCATATATTCTAACACTCCCCCTCAAGTTGGTGTATAGATGTCTCGCATACCCAACTTGAAACATAGTGGATTAAACATCTTACCAGTAAGACCCTCAGTCAAAATATCAGCAAGCTGATGTTCTGTTTTGACGAAAGGTAAACAAATAAGATCACTAGTTAACTTTTCTTTAATGAAGTGTCTGTCAATCTCAATGTGCTTCGTTCTATCGTGTTGTAGTGGGTTGTTTGCAATACTAATGCCTGCCTTATTATCACAAAATAACTGCATAGGCCTTTTAGTTGTAACACCCATATCTTCTAGCAAGGTTCGAAGCCAAATTAGTTCACATATACCCAAGGCGATAGCTTGATATTCGGCCTCAGCACTGGATCTTGCCACCACAGATTGTTTCTTACTGCGCCAAGTAACGAGATTGTCTCTAACTAATGAACAATAACCAAAAGTAGAACGACGATTCTCTATAGAGCCAGCCCAATCTGAGTCGGAAAATGCTTCAACTCTCATACTGCTTCAACCAAACATAGGAAGCCAAGAAGGTGTAAATGTTAAACATAACGATTACACATTATTAGTTATCTCATACTATTCATAAAGGTATTATTAGTACCCCTGTGGCAATATTCTTTCTGAATGAGCCCTTATAGTTTTCAATAATGCATAGTCCTTTCTTTTTGATGTATTTACAAAATTTAGCATGTCTAATTTATTGTTAAATTGGGAGATTATTAAAGCTGCATACTTATGGACCTGTGTCTGTGTCTGTGTCTGTGTGCCTAAATTCTGGACGCTGTTGTGTCCCACAATTTGCTTGCCTGGAATTATTATAGTAGTTTTGAAAAACAAGTTTCTGCTTATTGAAGTTACCATAAGTTCATATTTTAAATTATAACTTTATTTTCTATTTATATTTGGAAATGGTGATTGGATGACAAAAATCTTACAATAATGTCTACCAGACAGAATATTTTTTATATGCTCAAATGACAATTTATCCATTGCTCATGTGCAATCAACAACTTAATGGATGCAGGGGATTAAATAACATATTAAGGATGCACGTTAAATGGGTCAACTGCTCAGACTGGGAGCAAATTTCTCTCCCTTCAAGGTGAAATTCAATCATGATGTTGTTTACCTACATTGGGAGTGATAAGCTCTATACATCATGCAAAAAAAAAAAGTTCAGTTTTAAGTACTTTTTATTTTTTTACTATTTTTCCTTCTTTTTTTGTGTGTTACATTTACGGAGCTTATTATCATATTTTGTTTATGACAGTTTTATGTTAAATAAAACCATGTATGTAGCTGATATAGGATATGTTCTTTAATTTATTAGATATTATTTTCTTTCATATGCCTTGATAAATTTTTTATCTTCCAGTGTTAGGGCTTTAGTTGCTTTAAATCTTCAGAACTATGCAAGTGGAAGAAATCCATGGGGAAATCTGAAGCCAGAGTATATGGAAAAGGTACAAAGATTGATCCTGAGCAACAGAATGACAATTGGTGACACATCTTTCTCAGTTATATATAAATATGTTCCCCTATATTAATGTGAACCAAAAGTGCCCATGGCAACTATGCGTATGAATATGATTTAGACACATATTTTGGGGGCTTGAAAAAACTTTAGTGGTGGAGTATCCTGTCCTTGGTATCCACTGCAGAATATACATTTGAGATTTCAACATTTACCTAGGAGATTTGTTCGTCCTACCAATTATAATATGTGTCATCTCTGATAGTTTTGTAATGTGTATGGATGTCAAAATCAAAACCTGGGTCTGATAATTTGGTGGATCCTTCGCACAACCATTTTAAGTATCACCGACTTGTATACACATGCATGTTAGGATATTTCACATGAATTCCACATCTGATAAATTCAATAGTGTAGATGGGTTAATAAGTATAGTAGAGCCTCAACCTAATAGGTTAACCTTTTGGGTAAGGAGGTGATCCCACATGTTTGTTAAGCAAGTCTACACATGTGTGGCTGCATTGTTGATGTATTAATGTAGGTGGATCGTTCAATATATGTACATACACATACGTTTATACATATATATGTAGGGGACTGATTTTCATCATTTTAATTACATCAAAACATATCAACATTGGCTCTTGTTTTGAGGATCTTTTCAAGAGCCTTCCATGTGACGCCCCCAAAATAGGTATACAACACCCATTCTGAGTCGCCAAATACATGGTACAGAAAGCAAACTACAACTTCAATAATATAATTGTCGTGCAAAATACGACAACACATACTGTGAGTTTAAATACAAATATTGTCTTCTGGACAATATCCACACTCAAATAAATCCTCATTACAATTATTCAAACACTATTTTACAGAAATAGTGATGACTGCTAAAACATCTTTCTAGAACCATCACTCCATACCCCGACTAGATCCTGCTATGTTCTCACCTCCTGAGAAGAAAAATGGAACAAAAAGGAAAAGGGTGAGCTCAACTAGCCCAGTAAAGAATATTATGACTAAGATAATATACAACAAATTATCGTTAGTCTGCAACAGGGAAAAATCTGATAAAATATAATCGACAACAAGTTTTAGATCAACAACTGCAGCGGAAACAGCAAACCATTAGAAGAGTCAAGTAGAGAAAGAATTCTACTATCTTCTAAGATTTAAAAGTCCATCATCAATATTTTATCCCTGTAACATCAATTAATAATCATCTTTAACCAAATATTCATCTTTGCACTACAGGCCAAAGATATTCATTTGTATCATCAGTCGGTCATGTTTATCTCAACACCTGTTCATCTTTGCACTACAGGCCAAAGATATTCATCAAGTAATTATACATCTTTGCACTACAGGCCAAAGATATTCATTTGTATCATCATTTAGGACTGAGGATGATGAAAAATATCTTAAAGAGAACGAATCCAGTGAGACAGAAGGACAAATATTAGGGATTCGTATAACAGTTTATCCAAGATCAATAATACTTCATAATAATCAATTGTGAAGCAGAATTCAAAAATAAAGATCAAAACATGGATACAATCAAAGATAGTAACCATAATAGACATCTTGGACAAAAAGAGAAATTTTTATTTTTCGGTGAATAGTGCCGTATTCGTGAATAGTACCGTATACGTGAATAGTGTCGTATACGTGAATAGTAACCCCCGACACAAAAAGTTCCAAATTTGATAAAAACTCATATCAATATTTCAGCATAATGATATTGAAGAAAATAATATCATTAAGAAGAAAATAATATCCCTTACCTCAAGATATCAGTACTTCTGGTCGGAATACCGGTATAAGGCTGAAAGAAACTTGCTCTGATGAATAGAAACTCTCAAAGTATCTAAATACTCACAAAATACACTCAATAATCTAGAGAGAGAAAGAGAGAAAACTTGTTTCTGATGTGATTTTCAATTCTAACTTAGCCCTCTATTTATAGGAAAATTTTAGTAGGCTTGACCTGCAACCTGATGGCTTTACCTGCTACTATTCCCACCCACCACATTTGAAATATAATTCAGCACATTTCTTCACCAACCACAAGTGGGGCCCACCAATTCTAGAATTTTCCATCAAAATGATAAACTCCGAAAATTCAACAATTTCTGAACCAGAACCAGTTATCTCGTAAAATTCATAATAAATCATACGTTCATTTTTAACGGTTCAAAATTTGTGGACATATACTCAACTTATATATGTATAACATATCCAAAAATTACCACGATCCAACGGTCGGATTAAAAATTATAACCCCCGCAAAATATCTCAAAAATCCTGATTTTTAATACCTCCATTCCGACAAAAATACTGATAAAAATCTCAACATTAATTCCTTCATTTTTAACCACAAAAATATATCCTTCATTTATATCCACATAAAATAAATATTTCCTTATCATATGAATCAATAATTAATTATTCACAAAAAATATTACAGAATCACATTTATGACAACCAGGCCGTTCCCAGGAAAGAGGGGGCTTTCCAATAAGGATTTCTCCTCACTGGCGCGCAATTAGATGACCAAACCTCTCCTTAGACAGAACTTTCTAGACATTGCCAATAATGTTATCTAATAATATTATTCAAATAATATGAATTATTGATCTGATAAATGAAAATACTGTGCAGCAACAATTATTGAAACAACAATAATATATAAAATATCAACGCAGCAATTATTGAATCAATAAAATAAAATATTGAATAATAACTACTGTAACAATTATTGAGTAGTGCCTTCTTACGTAAGAATCAATAATTGGTGCAATACCGTGTGCTACTGTATTTTAACCACCGGGTATTCCAACAGTATTAACGGTAACAACTACGCCGTTATTTATAAACAACTTATACTTGTCGTTTTCTTCATCCAATCGCTTTCCGTTATGGGGCCCACAAAAGACTGCGCCGTCGTACGAATATTCCCCGACAGGAAGAATATTCCACGACCAAACGAATATTTCCCGACAAAAATGAATATTTTATAACCACCTGCTTATTTGAAATATTTGCGCATTTTACCCATAACCAACCTCATTAATCAATTTAACACTTACTATTTCAAAATAATAAATAGAGGGAATTTAAATTTCATTTATTAATAATTTGGGGTCTTACAACCTCCCCTCCTTATGAAATTTCGTCCTCGAAATTGACGTACGTACCTGATGTTTCAAAAAGATGAGGATACCTCGCTTTCATTTCCGTTTCCAACTCCCAGGTCATTTCTTCAATAGCATGGTTTCTCCACAAAACCTTAACTTGTGGTATAACCTTCGTGCGTAGGACATGCTCTTTCCTATCCAAGATCTTAACAGGTACCTCCTCGTACGTTAAATCTTCAGCTATCTCGTCTGGTTCTAACTCAATAATGTGGTTCGGGTCTTTAACATATTTACGAAGCATAGATATGTGAAAAACATTATGAACACGAGACATGCTTGGAGGTAATGCGAGTCTATATGCCACATTTCCTATTCGCTCAAGAATCTCAAATGGACCAACAAATCTTGGATTGAGCTTTCCTCTCTTCCCAAATCTTGTAACTCCCTTCCATGGTGCAACACGTAATAATACATGATCCCCAATATTAAATTTCATGTCCTTCCGATGAAGATCCGCATAACTCTTTTGTCGATCCTGTGCCGTTTGTATACGTTGTCGAATCGTTTGGATCTTCTCTGTAGTAATGCGTACCAACTCTGGTCCCAACAATGTTGCTTCACCCACCTCGTCCCAGCATACTGGAGAACGACATTTTCTTCCATACAACGCCTCAAATGGAGCCACACCTATGCTCGCCTGATAACTGTTGTTGTAGGAGAATTCCACCAATGGTAGGTACTTATCCCAACTCCCTTTGAGATCTAGGACACAAAGTCTTAATAGATCTTCAAGAGTTTGAATAGTCCTCTCTGATTGTCCGTCCGTTTGAGGATGGTATGCTGAACTGAATCGTAAATCCGTGCCCATAGCTTTCTGCAAGCTAACCCAAAATCGTGAAGTGAATCTTGGGTCACGATCCGAAACTATGGATACTGGCATGCCATGCAATCTCACAATCTCGTTCACGTACATACTAGCAAGACGTTCAAGGGAATAAGTCTCACGTATCGGCAAGAAATGAGCGGACTTGGTTAATCTATCAACAATAACCCAAATCGCATCTATGCCTTGAGAAACCTTGGGAAGACCCGTAACAAAATCCATAGTAATGTGTTCCCACTTCCATTTCGGAATCTCAAGTGGTTGCAATGGACCTTTTGGTACTTGATGCTCCGCCTTTACACATTGACAAGTTAAACACCTCGAGATAAACTCCGCGATCTCTCTTTTCATATTGCTCCACCAAAATGTATGTCGAAGATCGTGATACATTTTGGTACTCCCAGGATGGATTGCAAACGGTGTGTTGTGTGCCTCCATCATTATTCTATGCTTCAAGTCAAAATCGTTAGGAACACAAAGTCTGGAGTTGACTCGAAGTATTCCTTCTTCATCGATTCTTGCTTCTGGAATAGCACCTTCTTGCACTTTCTTCTTCATACGCATCAGCTCCATGTCCGTAGCTTGAGCAGCTTTAACTTTATCGATTAAAGTCGGTTCTACTCGTATATTTGATATCATCATGTGGGTACTTGGAGCCTTCATCTCTATCTCCATCCTTTGCAAGTCATACAAAATGGGCCTTTGTGTTAACAACATTACACTCGTACCCGCATATGATCTTCTACTCAATGCGTCAGCTACTACGTTTGCTTTTCCAGGATGATATTGGATGGTATGATCGTAATCTTTCAACAGCTCGAGCCAACGTCGCTGCCGCATGTTGAGTTCCTTTTGGGTGAAGAAATATTTGAGGCTTTTATGATCTGTATAGATCTCCACTTTCTCCCCATAAAGGTAGTGTCTCCAGATCTTCAACGCAAAAACGACTGCTGCCAACTCCAAATCATGAGTAGGATAATTCCTCTCATATTCTTTGAGTTGTCGTGAGGCATAGGCTATGACTTTCCCATGTTGCATGAGAACACATCCTAACCCTTTGCCTGAAGCATCGCTGTAGATAACAAATCCATCCGAACCAGATGGTATTGTCAAAACAGGTGCCGAAATGAGTCTCCTCTTGAGTTCTTGGAAACTCTTCTCGCATTCCTCACTCCATACGAATTTTGTATCTTTCCGAGTCAGCTGAGTTAACGGAGTAGCGATTCGAGAAAATCCTTCCACAAATCTCCGATAATAACCAGCTAAGCCCAGAAAGCTACGTACTTCGGTTACCGACTTCGGTTGCTCCCAACTTTGTATGGCTTCAATCTTCGCCGGGTCGACAGATACTCCATGTTTTGACACCACGTGCCCAAGGAATGCTACTTCCTCAAGTCAGAACTCGCATTTCTTCAATTTGGCATATAGCTTGTTTTCACGAAGCCTTTGTAGTACCAGCTTCAAATGGCGCTCATGATCTTCACGGCTTTTGGAATAGATGAGGATGTCATCAATAAAGACAACAACGAACTGATCCAAATATTCTTTGAATACACGGTTCATCATATCCATGAAGGCAGCAGGAGCATTAGTCAATCCAAAAGACATTACTAAGAATTCATAATGCCCGTACCGAGTTCTGAAGGCAGTCTTTGGAATATCCTCAGTTTTAATCTTCAGCTGATGATATCCAGAACGAAGGTCGATCTTTGAAAAGAATTGTGTTCCTTGTAACTGGTCGAACAGGTCATCAATGCGAGGTAGCGGATACCTATTCTTGATAGTGACATGATTCAATTCTCGATAGTCGATACAAAGTCGCATACTCCCGTCTTTCTTCTTTACGAATAAAACAGGAGCACCCCAAGGAGACGTACTAGGACGAATAAAACCGATGTCCAACAACTCCTGTAGTTGGACTTTTAACTCCTGAAGTTCAATAGGAGCCATTCGATATGGAGTTTTAGAAATGGGCTTTGTACCGGGTTCAAGGTCAATAAAGAATTCAATTTCTCGTTCCGGGGGTAGACCGGGAAGTTCTTCAGGAAATACATCAGGAAATTCTCTAACAATAGAAATATTATTCAAATCTGACTTGTCTTTGTTCAAATCCATAACATGGGCTAAGAAAGCTTGACATCCGTTTTTCAATAAACGAATAGCTTTGTGGCTTGATATGACAGTGACTGATTTTAGTGGTTTAGTAGTTTGAATTCGTATGACAGGTTGGTTAGGAATATGAAAACTAACAACCTTACGAAAACAATCAATTTTAGCATGATGAGTGGTTAACCAATCAATTCCTAAAATCACATCAAAAGCAAGTATCTTTAAAGAGATAAGATCAACAGGTAATGTGATAGTGCCAACTTGGATCATGCAAGATTTATAAACTGTAGATGTAACGAAGGTTTCACCCAACGGAGTTTCAACAGATAAGTTAAAGTCCAATTTCTCTGGAGTCAAGTTTAAACGTTGAGCACAAGCAGGAGAGATAAAAGAATGGGTAGAACCGGTATCTAGTAAAGTATAAACTTCGCAAGAATTCAAGATTAGCTTACCCGTGATCACCTCGTTCGGGTTTCTCGCGTTTTGGCCAGTAACGACAAACGCCCTTCCAGGAACCGCTGATTTCGACTTATCCGGGATAACTTTTGGAGTCACCATCCCCGCTGAACTTGGTTTTGCTACAGAACACTCTCGAGCTATATGACCTTCCTTTCCACAGTTATAACATACCTTGGATTGTTGTGGGCAGTTTGGGCTGATATGTCCCTCTTTCCCACATTTGTAACATATGACCGGTGGTCGTTCTCCTCCCCTAGAAACAGTTGATGTTTGTGTTGACGTCTTCACGTTATCATTGTTGTACCTTCTCTTCTTGAAATCTCCTCCCGACTCGCTCCTTCTATTATCACGACCACGATTACCACCAGAGTGGTTACCGCTTTTGTCCGAATGTTTTCCTCCCTGCTGGTTTTCATTGCTTCGATGACTGCCGCCACCGGTATGACCCTGGTTGTGGTCCCTCGGTTGCACATACTCATTATCTCGCTCTAATAATTGAGCCCTGTTTACAACATCTGAATATAAAGAAAATTTATGAGAGATAAGATATTGCCGAATCTCGGATTTTAGACCTCTCAGAAACATCCTTGTCATTCGTTCCTCATTTTCGACCAAATGAGGTGCAAACCTGGATAACTCTGCAAACTTCGCCTCGTACTGGGACACCGTCATGTTGTTTTGTTCCAGTCTAATAAACTCAACCTCCTTCATATGACGAATACTTTCAGGAAAGTACTTGTCATTGAACAGTTTTTGAAATGTTTCCCAGGACATGTTGAGTGCGTCAGGCTGGGTACGCTTCACAGACTCCCACCAGTAGTCTGCCTCACCGCGGAACATAAATGTGGCGAATGGAACCTTCTGTTCCTCCGTGCATCCCAAGACATCAAATATCTTGGTAATTTGCTTGACCCACGTTTCCGCCATGATCGGATCCGGCTTTCCCTTAAATTCTGGTGTTCCCAATTCTTTGAACTGCTTAGCTGTGACAAACCGCGCGTTGTTATCATTTCCACCCGTATTCTGCACACGAGTCTCCCTCGTCTGATTTTGCATGAACTGCAAAAAGCTCCTAAACATTCCATCATTCATCGTTTGCTCGGTAACGTTGTTTACAGGAGGAATATTGCCTTCCTGTTGCACGTTCCCCTGGGTGTTGATCAAAGGTGTCTCCACGGTCTGATTTACTCCATTATTAACGTTCTCAGCTGCCATTCTTAAATACTGCCATAAAACAAGGGTTAATAGTCATGTCATATATTATCCCTATACTCTGACCGACCAAATAAACACCAAATAAACTTAGTCAAGTCATACTAGCGAAGGAATTCCCCGTCTCTCCCCTCCTAGTTCTTGTCTCACATCTCAGCCAGGGATCATATCCCTAAGCTCTGATACCAACTGTGACGCCCCCAAAATAGGTATACAACACCCATTCTGAGTCGCCAAATACATGGTACAGAAAGCAAACTACAACTTCAATAATACAATTGTCGTGCAAAATACGACAACACATACTGTGAGTTTAAATACAAATATTGTCTTCTGGACAATATCCACACTCAAATAAATCCTCATTACAATTATTCAAACACTATTTTACAGAAATAGTGAGGACTGCTAAAACATCTTTCTAGAACCATCACTCCATACCCCGACTAGATCCTGCTATGTTCTCACCTCCTGAGAAGAAAAATGGAACAAAAAGGAAAAGGGTGAGCTCAACTAGCCCAGTAAAGAATATTATGACTAAGATAATATACAACAAATTATCGTTAGTCTGCAACAGGGAAAAATCTGATAAAATATAATCGACAACAAGTTTTAGATCAACAACTGCAGCGGAAACAGCAAACCATTAGAAGAGTCAAGTAGAGAAAGAATTCTACTATCTTCTAAGATTTAAAAGTCCATCATCAATATTTTATCCCTGTAACATCAATTAATAATCATCTTTAACCAAATATTCATCTTTGCACTACAGGCCAAAGATATTCATTTGTATCATCAGTCGGTCATGTTTATCTCAACACCTGTTCATCTTTGCACTACAGGCCAAAGATATTCATCAAGTAATTATACATCTTTGCACTACAGGCCAAAGATATTCATTTGTATCATCATTTAGGACTGAGGATGATGAAAAATATCTTAAAGAGAACGAATCCAGTGAGACAGAAGGACAAATATTAGGGATTCGTATAACAGTTTATCCAAGATCAATAATACTTCATAATAATCAATTGTGAAGCAGAATTCAAAAATAAAGATCAAAACATGGATACAATCAAAGATAGTAACCATAATAGACATCTTGGACAAAAAGAGAAATTTTTATTTTTCGGTGAATAGTGCCGTATTCGTGAATAGTACCGTATACGTGAATAGTGTCGTATACGTGAATAGTAACCCCCGACACAAAAAGTTCCAAATTTGATAAAAACTCATATCAATATTTCAGCATAATGATATTGAAGAAAATAATATCATTAAGAAGAAAATAATATCCCTTACCTCAAGATATCAGTACTTCTGGTCGGAATACCGGTATAAGGCTGAAAGAAACTTGCTCTGATGAATAGAAACTCTCAAAGTATCTAAATACTCACAAAATACACTCAATAATCTAGAGAGAGAAAGAGAGAAAACTTGTTTCTGATGTGATTTTCAATTCTAACTTAGCCCTCTATTTATAGGAAAATTTTAGTAGGCTTGACCTGCAACCTGATGGCTTTACCTGCTACTATTCCCACCCACCACATTTGAAATATAATTCAGCACATTTCTTCACCAACCACAAGTGGGGCCCACCAATTCTAGAATTTTTCATCAAAATGATAAACTCCGAAAATTCAACAATTTCTGAACCAGTTATCTCGTAAAATTCATAATAAATCATACGTTCATTTTTAACGGTTCAAAATTTGTGGACATATACTCAACTTATATATGTATAACATATCCAAAAATTACCACGATCCAACGGTCGGATTAAAAATTATAACCCCCGCAAAATATCTCAAAAACCCTGATTTTTAATACCTCCATTCCGACAAAAATACTGATAAAAATCTCAACATTAACTCCTTCATTTTTAACCACAAAAATATATCCCTCATTTATATCCACATAAAATAAATATTTCCTTATCATATGAATCAATAATTAATTATTCACAAATAATATTACAGAATCACATTTTATGACAACCAGGCCGTTCCCAGGAAAGAGGGGGCTTTCCAATAAGGGTTTCTCCTCACTGGCGCGCAATTAGATGACCAAACCTCTCCTTAGACAGAACTTTCTAGACATTGCCAATAATGTTATCTAATAATATTATTCAAATAATATGAATTATTGATTTGATAAATGAAAATACTGTGCAGCAACAATTATTGAAACAACAATAATATATAAAATATCAACGCAGCAATTATTGAATCAATAAAATAAAATATTGAATAATAACTACTGTAACAATTATTGAGTAGTGCCTTCTTACGTAAGAATCAATAATTGGTGCAATACCGTGTGCTACTGTATTTTAACCACCGGGTATTCCAACAGTATTAACGGTAACAACTACGCCGTTATTTATAAACAACTTATACTTGTCGTTTTCTTCATCCAATCGCTTTCCGTTATGGGGCCCACAAAAGACTGCGCCGTCGTACGAATATTCCCCGACAGGAAGAATATTCTACGACCAAACGAATATTTCCCGACAAAAATGAATATTTTATAACCACCTGCTTATTTGAAATATTTGCGCATTTTACCCATAACCAACCTCATTAATCAATTTAACACTTTCTATTTCAAAATAATAAATAGAGGGAATTTAAATTTCATTTATTAATAATTTGGGGTCTTACATTCCAAGTATATATAGATCGACAGTTTTTGTTCGTAACGCAAGTGTTATGGAATATTGAGATTTGAAGCAAAAGAGAGAATAGGAGCGGGACAAAAAAATTTGGTACACAAATAAAATAAAGAGCCATCTGCTAGACTGTCAAGTGGATGTAGGCGTGTTTGAAATCTTCTTAATCTTGATCTAGCTAGTCGATAGAAGATGACTGGCTAACAATGGTCCGTATCAATGGTGACAATGGAACGGTTGCCATATATCGGTACATGTGTGTGTGTGTGTATGAATCATAAATACAGTCTAAAACCCCTCTCACAATCTCGGGAATGATTACAAGGAGGTCAATCTCTATAATTGTTATGTTAATAATTTTTCATTGTGGAAAATAGTATCATGAAATAGTAATTGTTTACAAGTTCAAATATCTGCTGCAATTTCAATTAAAGTCTTTGCCTTCAGGGTTTGTGCTTGTACTTTGTTATTCCCAAAGGCATAAAAGAGATTTAGAAAGGGGATTACATAGATCCTTTTGAAATTTATTTTTAAAAATTAAGTTACCAATTGATTAAACAGATTAATTTTACTTAATTAGCACATCGGAATATGTATTGAAAAACCCCTTCAAAGATTAAATAAAAAGACCAAAATTTTGAATTAAGTGCAACTATAGAAATAAGTTACAGAATGAAATCGTTAAGCAGCCGAAAAGTAATTTGCAAAAATGAAAAAGCAATAAAGTAAAGACACAAGAATTTAAAGAGGTAAGGAGCACAAAAGAGTCATAGTCCTCTCTTCTACTCCGAGAGTAGGGATGATCCACTAAGAATAGGTTGGTTAAACAAACCAAGCTTACTAAGAGCTATTACAACTGAGATCACAAAGAATCTTTTAAGTTGCAAAGACTTGGTACAAATAGATCACTTAGATCTAATCACAATCACAAAGAATGAATTATTGTTTGAGGTGCTGCTAATATGCTTTAAGTTCTTCTCCAAATGTATTAGCAGCAGATTAGAAATCTTCAGATCGTAGGGTGGAGCACTTTTTAACACTAGAGCTTGTAGGTGAATGCTTGAGTATCAGTTGTTATTCAGTATTGTTGTAACAATCCTTTTATAGCTACTCCTTGAGTTTTGCTTGTTGAATTGTTATCGTTGCTCCAAATGGCATGGGACACTTGTCAAAATACACTTTCATAGATTGTTGTAATGTCTTCAATAGCATTATGAGAAAACATTTCATATTGTTGTGTAGGAGAGGCTGCTTGTTTTCTCTGATTTTTTCAATACCTTCATGCATTACAAGGAGAGCTTCCCACACCTCCTTGTTAGGCTTGCAGTCGACAACATTCTCAAATAGCTCATCTTCAAAGTCCATGTAACAGGATGTTCTTAGTTCTCTTGTCAAGAGCTACCAACTTCTTTTCATTATCTGTCCATTCTACCCTCTGCTTTATTGCCACTTTGTTTGGATCTTCAGGAGTAGGAACAAGTTTTGTTGGCACATAGGATCCATTCAGTACAACATCAAAAAGCTCATTATCAATGACATCCATATAGGCCTGTATTCGAACTTTCTAGTTATTAAATTTTTCTTTCTTGCATAAAAGTGGCTTGTTTCCGCCACTAAGCTCAGAACTGGTGTTGTTGAGTGTTAGAGATCTACAAGCTATAAAGCTAGTTCAAATGAGAAGACAACTTTGATACCACTTGTTATTTCCAAAGGCACAAAAGAGATCTAGAAGGGAGGTTGAATAGATCCTTTTAAATTTCTTTTTAAAGATTAAGTTACCAAATGATTAAATAGATTAATTTAACGTAATTAGCACAACGGTATATGTTTTGAAAAACCCCTTCAAAGATTAAATCAATAAAGTAAAAAGTAAAAAGTAATTTGTTGAAATGTAAAAGCAATAAAGTAAAGACACATGAATTTAAGAGATTCGGAGCACAACAGTCTCCTAGTCCTCTCTTCTTAGGGATGATCCACTAAGGATAGGTTGGTTATACAAACCAAGCTCACTAAGAGCTATTACAACTTAGATTCACAAAGAATCTTTAAGTCACAAAGGCTTAGTACAAATAGATCACTTAGATCTAATCACAATCACAAAGAATGGGTTGTTGTTTGAGGTGCTGCTAATATACTTTAAGATCTTCTCCAAATGTATTAGCAGCAGATTAGAAATCTTCAGATCGTATGTGGTGTACTCCACGGCACGCTTGCATGAGGTGGTCGTCGCCCGGATCGTTTCTAATAAAGTCGTAAGGTGGAACACTTACAACACCTTAACCCAACGTGTATAAAGAGACGAGAACCTTGGTACAATTGCTTTGCGCTAGGAAGCTTGTGTTGAGTGGAACACCAACGACACCTTGACCCCTCGCTTATATGTAAGTGATAACCTTGGTACAATCAATGATTGATGTATGGTAGAAGACGCCACACACAACTATGTATTGTTGTATGATAAGTCGATAATGAATCTCACAGAAAACTATGAACAATTCAAGAGTTCTCAAAGAACCAAAAAGAATAATCTCACAAGTTTTATTTATCAAAGTTGTCTATCTATTACATCAGATATGTAGTCTATTTATAATAATGAAAGAAACCCTAATTCTATAAGAAATCAAAACTCTAATTTCGTAAGGAATAAGATATCCAAAAGGAATGTAAAACCCTAGCTCACAAATCAATATGGAAATCAAATCCTATCTAATATAACTCCTAGATACATTAGAAATCTAAAAGATACTGAAAAAAACTAATTAAGGAAGTAAATCCGCGTCCAAATCTGTCAAAACGCGTAAAAACTAAAACTGGAAATCGACAAACCTGCCAGGGCGGGGTTTTTAAGCCTGGGAACACCGCCGGGGCGGCAATAGGCAGAGAGGAACGCGCTGGGGCGGAGCCAAAACATGCTGGGGCGGCATTGGACAGAGGCAAGCCCGCCGGGGCGGGCTTTTATGCCTTGGAAACCCGTCGGGGCGGGTACAAGTTTCCTGTTGCAACATCCTTTGGTAAAATGGTCATAACTTTCTTGTCCGAACTCCGATTAAGGTGATTCAAGAGGCTCCGGAAAGAGAAAGAATAGCTCTACAACTTTCATTCTTTGAGGATTGAAAGAGTTTGACTGGATCAAGGTCGAAATCTAGCTTAAAGTGGCTGTTATGTATTTGGCAAGCTGAAAACTCCAAGCTTTGATCTCTGTTGCATGATGAACGCATTGCCTTGACGCTTGAATCCTTCCTCTTCGTTCCATACATTCCAACCTCATGTTGTCGCGTGATAACTTGTAAGCTCCTATCCATGCAATGTACACGGACTCAATTGACTTGAACTCCAATGTAAGCATCCTCGGGTTGAATTTAGTCCAACCACCCGCAATCATTCGTTGACTCCTCGAAACTTGAACTGAGTCGTTCTTGTTTGATGCGAGCCTGGTCATGGATGTTATCAGTATGGTGGAGCACTCTTTAACACTTGAGCTTATAGGTGAATGCTTGAGGATCAGTTACCGTTGCTCCAAATGGCCTGGGACACTTGTCTAAATATAATGCAAAAACTTCAAAAATTGTCTGTTCGACCACAAGTTGTCGCTCTCAATAGTATTTGGTTTGGTGCAGCAGCAAACACGTGTCTTTGTCCTTGCAAAGATAGTTGTTGCAAAAGCTGCATTGTCTCTTCATCCTTATCACCAACTCATTTGAGATATCATCTTTGAAATATGTGAGTATATGGTTATATGACCCTTGTCACAAACCTGCCACTTGCCTTGTCAAACTTGAGTACTCTACTATTTTGATCATTTTAGCCTTCACTGTAAAAACGTAGAGTCAGTCTTCAGATCGTTGAGTGAATCTACTCAACTATATTTTCCTTGCGATTTACAGTGGCTCTGTGATATAGTTCTACAATCTGGCACTTCACTCAACGATTTCAGCTTCTACTCAACGAAATGCTAGTCTGCCTTAGACAACTTCAACTATTACAAGAATACAAGATTATACCCTACAATTTTGGGATTTGGCTCCCCTCCATTACACTTTCCCTCTAATTCCATCCAATACACTATTTTTTATCTTAATAATTTTATTAGTAATGATCAAAATATGTTAATAAATACTCCCTCCGTCCCCAAAAGTATGAGCAATGTAAAATTTGTACACATTAAGAAAATCAAAAGTAGAGAAAAAAAAGTAAAAAAGTTCCAAATTCATCCTTAGTGGCCCCACAATATTATATAAAGTGATGAAAAATTTTAATTTTTATACTAATGGACCCCCACTAAATGACATATTTACCCTTCACTTTACTTACTTTATATCATCCTTTGGGGACAATTTTTTTACCTTCAATCATCCTTTTGGAGACGTTGGGAGTAGTTAGTGATATTAAGATCAATCCTACCAAAAATTAGAATCATTAAAAACTATTTTTATCCTTAAAAGTTTAGAAGAATTTTCAACCAATGAAATTGTGATGAAAAATCCACATGTTCATCAAATGGTGAAAAATTGTCGGATTACTTTCATTTTTGGAACAATAATACTACTCCATATTATAAATTAATTCACCGGTGTTGATTTCTATTATACTATCGAAAACTATAAAAATATGGTATATTGGATGGAATTTGAGGAAATGTGTAATGGATGGGGCCAAATCCACTATTTTCGATTTACCTAACATATTAGATCCTTAACCAAGTCTTTTTATACAAAAAATTTCATAAGGACTTTACAAGGAACCACATAAATGCAAGTACTAACATACTAGTATCTAGGACAAATGCTTGTTTGTTTTTAGATAAAATAAAAAGATTTTATTAGAAGAAAGAAAACAAAATGAATAAACACAAAGTCCTAACAAAGGACAGGACTTTATTCCCTATGAAAATCTGAAAATCTCTCTCCCCCATAGCCAAAGCTCACAAAGAAGCAAGAAATGTAATTTTACCGCGCAACAAGTGAAGAGCCAAGCTTCAACCACTAAAAATATGCGACTTCAACTTGGTTCAAAACCCCAATAAAATTTATATTTGCTCACCCATGATTCCTACGAGGTTTTGATGCTAAACAATAAGCATAGATATTATTTGTTAGTTTTTTGCATTACAAGTTTTATGTTGCGCAAGTTGTGTGCCTTTTGTTAGTTGTATGATTCATATTCTTGTTTCCATACGGTTATTTTACTAGGAATTTGTGCAATATACTTTATTGCATGTGTCAAGTGATCACACTGAATCATAGCCTGAAGTCTTTATTTGCAAATGATTCTTCATTTCAGAAAGGTTTTGTTGAGGCCAATGTTGAAGACGGTCTCTTAGAAATTTTTGGCCTAAAACAGGGATGGCATGCTTCGTTTGTCATGGGTGAACTTATCCAAGCCAAACACATCGCACAGGTACTGAAGTTTATGTTAAATTTTTATTATTATTAATTTAAGATGATATCCTTATACACTTGGTTGCAAATGTTTTGACTTTCCACAAAATAAGTCCATAATAGATTGTCAAGGTTCATATTAGGAATGTAGTTGTTAGAAAAAATGCCAAAAAAAAATAAAGGAATACCCTTGAGGGAAGGGTGGGACAGAGTGCAACCAATATGGATTATGACAATCACTGTAATCCCATGTCAAAAGAGTGGGAAACACTATGTGTTTTGAATGTCAACATCAAAATCTGACCGCTCACCTAATCACCAAATAACGAGCTAAAAATCTGCACAGTGAACAAACAATGAACACACACACCAAAAGCTTGATGGCTTGGGCCGATGGGAGATAGCTCTAGTGTGAGAATAAGTACATAACAGAAACGTTAACAATGGAGGTATAAGAATTAGATCACCATAATCAAATAGGATCCTCTTTCCTTAAAAATAGGAAACCAAATAGGATAAGGAATCATAAGTCAATAAGGATTTTGACCCTACTAGAACACCAAGCCACCAAATAATTAATATGCCAAGTGGAATGGGCCCGGATTCGGGCATCGATTATGGGCCCGAAAAAATCTCTTCACATCATTGCCCCCACTCCCCTATTTTAAGAAATATGATTGGGGAGTAGATGATAAGAGGGGAAGTAATAGTACTAAAGACGGCGCGTTAAGCACCACAACTTATAAAATGAATGACGTGTCTAAAACAGCGACTTATAAAACGGACTACACATCAAAAGGATGGCGCGTCAAGAACAATGGCTTACAAAAAAGACAGCTCGTCACACCATACACTAAACGGCACGTCACACCAAACTCCAAACGACTCATCACACCAAGCACTAAACACCAATCATTGAACACCAAACACTGAAGAGCTAGTTACACCGAACACCAAAGAGCTCGTTATACCGAACACCAGAGAGCTCGTTACAGCGACACCAAAGAGGGAATAAATTTTGTCCACCTGCCAAATCACCAAACACCATATAGGGAACAAATTTTGTTCGCCTGCCAAATCACCAAACACCATATAGGGAAACAAATTTTGTTCGCTTGCCAAATAACCAAACACCATATAGGGGAACTAATTTTGTTTGCCTGCCAAATCGCCAAACACCATATTGTAGCGAAATTGCACGATCCATCTCGCATCAATTCATCACACACCTGTGTAGATTAGCCTAATAAGCAAGTTGGACTATCTCCTTACCTAAAAGGTTAACCTATTTGGTTGAGGCTCCACCATACTTATTAACTCATCTATACTCTTGAATTTATATAATGTGAGATTCATGTGAAATATCCTAACACATATAGGGAATAAATTTTGTCTACCTGCCAAATCCCCAAACACCATATAGGGAACAAATTTTGTTCACCGGCCAAATCACCAAACACTTAACCTCCTCGGACCAAAAGTCATAATTAAGTCGCAATAGCCGACTCCCTTGGAACTCAAATAGTCACCAAGTGGAAAAAATATGATGTGTTGGGTTATAAATTCAAAATTTACAATTTTGAATATTTTGTTGAGGTGGCGCAGACTGCTTAATTTGAAGTTGTATCTGCTAAAGCTCATATCGGGTTTGAATATCCTGCCCCCAACCAATTTAGCCCGAACCAAATTTGGACCCGAATAAATAATGTACATTGCTCAAGATTACTTTCTTCTCAACCAATTTTATGTGGTGGCTGAAGAGAGATACAATCAGCAAGATAATTGGCTGAAGAGATATATAACCAGTAGAGACAATTGGCTAAAAATTCTTGAGTTCGGATGTCCTACAAAACTGATTGCCCGAAGATGATGCCGATGGGAGTCCTGAACTCTTTAGTAGAGTAAATTGATGACATGACTCGGTCTGCCCAAGCCTTGACTACCAAGGTTGATTTATCGAAGCTCAAAAAATCACAACAAAGGAACCAAGTCTTCACCCTTTGCTTGTAAGTTGTATGTTCGAAGCTTAATTTTTTTTTTTGCCCAATCCAAAGCTGTCAAAGTGTATTGAGTTCCCAATAAATTGTAGCAAAACTTTGTAGCAATTGAACATCTGGCATGCCTATATTGATATTAAAAGTATGAACATGGGACTCGTGAATAAATTGTTGAACCCATGGAGGAAATTGTCGAAATGTGTGTCTAAAGCCATAGCCAATCCGCCAATGGAACAGTGATGCAAGTGTATATACATGCATGGTGTTAATCTCCCTATAACTACGTGAAAAACATATTGTACTCCTCCTTTCCCATACAAAATTGGAGTGAATACACATGATATTTGCACATATGACAATAATATAATCGCACTGTACATAACACATGATAATAGCTATTTCATGCAATAAAGTATTAGCAATAATATGATGTAGCTAACACTTAAATGACCCTCCCACAATGGATAATAAATTTGACACCAAAGTTGATGCTTAAACTTTGCCAATCCATAATGGCGGTACCACAAACCCATGAATAACTGGCCGAAGCCATGGGAGGAATCATTGAAGTCGTACGAGAACTACAAGTAGGCGATCCAATGGTGAAATTGGATTGATTTGGTTGTGGTTTAGATTCCACAAATTTACTGAAGAACGAACACAATATAAAAAATTGAATTCGACCAGCCGAAGTCTCGAGGAAGTTGACCAACTATTGTGGCATGGTTGTGATAATGAACTGGACTCACAGCGAGTCTAATATAATCTTTTGTTATGGATGTGAACGAAGGTTATTGCTTCTTCTTTGTGATAATGAAGAGCCAGGAGAAAAATAGTCGAAGTAATTGTTAAAAGTTGCTAAAGAGGTGATTGTTGAAGGTGACGGGGACCCTACGTTGATGTCGAACCCCACATGAAAGCTCTGCATAGCCGAATGAATGTTGAAGAATTATCATATGGAAAACACAATTTGTAAGTGTGAATTTGTCGAAGATTGTGATCAGACATGGCTGGTTTTCTTTTTGTTGAAGGGAACTAATCCGAGTGCTGAAGCCCCAACTCTACTATACCGTCTGCCCGGGCAACGCTAAAGATAATCCCAAGTTGCCAATGATGAGGATTTGCCTTGAATGCACAGCCGGAGTTAATTTTAAGCTTCCGAAGTGGGTGTCCAAATCTTGATCGTCCTCTTGAGCTATTGCACCATTGATGGTTCCAAAGAATATTTTGAAACCCAAACTCTCACTCAAACCTTAGTGCCGAAAGCTGCTACAAGTTTGCTTGTTTCTCCATTTTTCTTTGAAAATTCCATCACGTGCATGGTGTAGAACTAACCCATATATAGTGAACAGACCTTTATATTGGTATATGACATAGTGTTGTTTTGATTGGCAACATAGCCAAGTTTGAGCTGATAGGACGATGAGGATCGCTTGATTGAATATAAATAAACCGTGAGTGTAGGGATGAAGACGATGGTACACTGCCGATGGGTTTGGATTGCTTCGTCTGGCTTCGAGAAGCTTAGAGAAAATGCATTAGTGTTGTTGCTAGCTTGTGGCGATGGGCCCACATGAATTACTATTGCTTATGTGGTGACCCTTTTAGAACGTTAGGGCACAACATCTTTCACTCACCTGGACTAATAATCAAAGTGAATAATGCTTTGCTTTTATATGTATCACATGAATATTACCACTACATGCATAATATAAGAGATATATCATGTAAAGTAGCATCAGTACTTGATTACAATCATGTTTCAATTGCTATGGGCAGAATAATAATCACATGCTTATGTTGCATACATATATACGTATATCTTTGACTTAATAAAGAATGCAACTTATCTTTTATGTAGGTTTTGCCTTCTTGTCATAGAAAATCAACTCCAATGAGCAAAAGCCATCGCTGAAAATTGTCAACTTCAGAATATATACCGCCCTAATATTAATCAGAGCCTTATGTGATAACTGATATGATACGATGCCTCATACAAGTGATGATGCCAATTGATAATTTTGTTAGTGATTTTAATTTGACATTAGAAAAGATCCTGTTTCTAGCGCTAATGTTAACGTCAAAATCTGACCGCTCGCCTAATCACCAAACAACGAGCTAAAAACTTGCACATTGAACAAATAATGAACACACCAAAAGCTTGACGGCTTAGGCCGTTGGGAGATAGCTCTAGTGTGAGATTAAGTACAGGCCACAAATATTAACAATGAAGGTATAAAATTGCTCTAGTGTATAAGAGTAAATATATTGTGTGTACCTTGACCTAGTATGTGGTTGTATTTATAGTTGTTCACACAGCCTGTCATAACACGCCCGAAACCGATTAGGAATAGGAATCATGATTTAAAGTTTCCATAATAATTAAATCACCATAATCAATTAGGATCCTTCTTTCTTAAAAATAGGAAACCAAATAGGATAAGGAATCATAAGTCGATTAGGATTTTGACCCATATAGGACATCAAGCCGTCAAATAATTAATATGCCAAGTGGCACGGACCCGGATTCAGGCATCGATTATGGGCCCGAAAAATATCATCCCAACTAATGTCAAACTCAAACTTGAAGTCTGATGTTGCATGAGTATCAAACTAAGGACCACATTTGGAGTTGCTCTTGTTGGATATTTAAGTTACAAAATTTTTTATCTATTTAGGGCTCTTCATCCTATTTTTTAGCTGCTATCTTTTTTCCCTGATGGTTTGACAGAAATAAAATGTAAAAGTTGACAAAAACAATATTAATTTTGAGACTTCTTAAGCACACATTTTATTGGTCATCAAAGCACTTATTTATACAACTTATCAAAACATAAAAAGCAAAAAGAATGCAGCTAAATCTGCTGCAGTTACATAACAGAAACTTCCAACAAAATAGCAGAAGAGTAGGTCAAGCCTAACAGACTTTGACAACTTCAATTCAACATGTGTTTTATTAAACCTTAACAACTCAAACATCTGCAGCCCACTTAGCTCCACGTCAGTAGCTCTTTGGGCATCATTCAACACTCTTCCTTGGCTCTGGAGCTGCAAACTCCAAGCTTCTGACTCAAGAATTCATATCTAATCTTCTTTGGAAGTGCCTTTGTTAGGATGTCAAACACTTTGATTTTCTGTTTTGCAATGGATTAGTTGAACTTCTCCTTCCCTTTGTACCTCTTAGAAAATAAAGTTTTATCTTGAAGTGTTTTGTTTTGTCATGGAACACTGGATTATTAGCAATTGAAATTGCAGCTTGGTTGTCCGCAAATATCTGTGTGCTTTCTTGTTGTTCCATATGCAAATCTGTCATGAGTTTTCTGATCCAAAGAGCTTGATTTACAGCAGCAGTAGCAGTTCCATATTCTGCTTCTGTTGTGGATTGAGTTATGACTTCTTGCTTCTTAGAACATCATGAAAAAATTCCAGAACCAAAGCTAAAACAGTAACCTGAGGTGCTTCTCATATCATCAACACATCCAGCCTAATCACTATCAGAATAACCATGGAGACTGAAGTTTATAACTTGACTGAACCTTACTCCATAATCAACTGTACCCTTAACATATCTAAGAATTCTTTTTGCTGATTGAAAATGGATTTCACTAGCACAATGCATATACCTGTCAAAACTTACTGCATGCATGATATCCGGCCTGGTTGCAGTTAAATAAATTAGGCAGCCTATTAGGCCCCTGTACAGCCTTTTATCCACCATTTTAGCTCCATCATCCTTGCAAAACTTCTCCTTTTGATTCATTGGAGTTGCAGTTGGCTTGCACTCCTCCATGTTGAATTTTTTCAGAATCTCATATGTAGTTCTCATTCTGCTTTTATTCAACTTCCATGCCAAGGAAAAATGTCATCTTCCCAAGATCAGTCATCTCAAAAACATCCTTCATTTTCCTATTGAAAGTGTCAAAAGCAAATCATCAACATATAGGGATACCACAAGTATTTCATCATTAACCTTCCTGAGATAGAGATTAAATTCACTTAAGACTTTTTGTGAAGCCTAAATCTAACAAATGTGCATCAATACTGCTGTACCAAGCTCTTCGTGCCTGCTTTAAACCATATAGGGCCTTTTTCAACATATACACTTTCTCCTCTATTCCTTGGACAACAAAACCTTCAGGCTGCTCCACAAAAATTTCTTCCTCCAAGTATCCATTTAGGAAGGCAAATTTGACATCCATCTAGTGTATATTCCACCCCTTTTGAGCAGCAAGGGCCATCAACATTCTTATGGTATCCTATATAGCAATTGGGGCAAAGTCTCAGAGAAATCCACCCCAAACATCTGAGCTTATCCTTTAACGACAAGTCTTGTCTGTGTTTATTTACAGAACCATCAGGATTGAGTTTGGTCATATAAACCCACTTGACTCCTATGGCCTTTTTGTGTGTAGGTCTGTCCACTAGCTGCATCTAAGTCTGATTTTTCTCAATCATCTTAAGCTCCTCCTTCATTGCAGCCATCCATTTTTGATCTACTGCAGCTTCCTCATAACCAACAGGCTCTATTATAGCAACATTGGACCTCTAATAGATGTTAAAGAGTGAAATGGTTCGTCATCAATATCATTATTCTCTTTCAGGAACTTAAGCCTCTTATCATTCTCCCAGCACCGGCTATTTGACTCAAAAAATTGGACATCCTTGCTAACAATTACTTTGTTGCTTTATGGAAGATAATCTTATAGGCTTTTAAAACTGAACTGTAGCCTACAAAAATCTCAGGTTCTGCCTTCTTATCCAATTTGTATCTCTTAACCTGAGGAATATAAGAGAAACAAAGGCAACCAAATGTTTTTAAATTTTTCAGCCTTGGTTTATAGCCGTACCACGCTTCAAATGGAGTCATTTGTTGCAAAGCTTTTGTTGGCAATCTGTTTAGTAGGAAAATTGTTGTGTTTGCAGCCTCGGCCCAGAGTTTCTTTGGTAGCCCTTTGTCATGCAGCAAACACCTAGTCATTTCCATAAGTGTTCTGTTTTTTCTCTCAACCACCCCATTCTGTTGAGGGGTATAAGGTGTTGTCAACCAGTGTTGAATGCCTTCATTCTCACAGAACTTGTTAAATTTTTCGGAGGTGTATTCAATTCCATTATCAGACCTGAACACCTACATTTTGCATCTACTCTGATTTTCCACCCAAGCTTTAAACTTCCAGAATATATCAACAACATTAGATTTAAGTTTCATGAAATAAATCCAGCACATTCTTTTGTGATCATCAATGAAAGCAATGTAAAACTTACTGTCATTCAATGATGGTATTTTCTGTGGTCCTCCCATATTTGTGTACTAGCTATAGTTTTTGTGTAGCCCTCCAGGCTTTGTTTTGTGGAAAAGGAAGCCGTATCTGCTTTCCGTACTGACAGGCTGCACAAGTAGGAAGCTCCTCTTCTAATTCAGGCAAGACGCAAGATTGTTCTTCTTCATAAAAAGTAGGGTTGTATAATGAAAGTGCCCCAATCTCCTATGCAAAAGCATTGTACTGCTATCTTCTTTGTGTACTGCAACCTACTCTTTTTCCATCAAATTCAAGGCAAAGCTTTTACCTTGCATTTGGACTTTAGACACCTCTCTGCCTTGTGCACAGTAATCAAGAAATGGTTATCCTCAAACAACACCTTATATCCTTTTTCCAACAGCTGACCAACACTCAAAAGGTTTTGATTAATTTCACGAACATATAAGACATTAGAAATTAATTTCAAACCTTTGTGGCCTAAAATTGCCACTGTTCCTTTATCTTTTTAAGTAAGATATGGCAGTTTTGTCAAGCTCTTTGAAAAGCTCTTGAACATAAGTCATGTGGCTTGTACAACCACTGTCTATAAGCCAGCTTTTTGTGGAGCTACTGATAGCAAAGCATGATGCCACAAACAGTTGCTCCTCTTGAGATTGTTCAACAGTAGTTTTGGCTTCTCCTTGCTGCTGTTGAGATTTGCATACCCTTTCCACATGCCTTAACTGACCGCACTTGTGACATTTTATATCCGGCCTCCACCAACACCTTTTCTGTGGATGATTGGATTTTTTGTAGTAAGGACAAGGTGGAAATGTAGTGTTGTTGTTGATGTTATTGTTGTTGCTTTACTTCTCTTTCTTGTACATATTGTTTTGTGACATAGCTTGAAATGCACCCTCCACAAATCCTTATTGCCTCATAAGTCTCCTTTGTTCCTGAGCTTGTAGTGTATTCAACAGTTCTGCCAAGGTAATACTTGACACATCTTTTGAGTTTTCTATTGATGATATTGTAGCCTCAAATTTTTCAGGAACTGTTACAAGGATTTTTTGAACTATTCTAGAATCAGAAAAATCAGTAGAAGCCTTACTTTGTTAACAATGTCAAGGAGTTTGTCTGAGTAATCCTTGATTGTTTCTGATTCCTTCATTCTTTGCATCTCAAATTCTCTGATCAGATTCAATACTTGCATGCCTTTGACTCGTTCATTTCCTTCATACTCCTTCAAGAAGTCCCAAATTTCATTTGTTGCCTTCAGTGGCATGATTCTAGTGAAAATTGAAGATGAAACAGTTGCAAATAAGCTAGCTTTTGCCTTTGACTTCCTTTGCCTCATCTCCTTGTGATTTTTTATTTGAGCCATAGTTGGATTACCAGGAAAGGGTGGAACTTCGTACGTATTTTCAACGGCTTCCCACTGGTTATTAGCATCAAGATAGGCTTCCATTTGGACAGCCCACACTTGATAATTCGTTCCATCAAACACTGGAGGCGCTAATGCATTTGATGAAGCTCCGAAACTCATCCTGCATTGGTTGTAGTTTTGGATAGGAGAGATGGTGAGTGTTTAAGATAAGTGGTTAGACTCACTCAACCTCACAGGTTTCTCAAGAACTTATGGCTCTGATACCAAATTGATTGTTTATGATAGAAATAAAATGTAAAAGCTGACAAAAATAAACTTAATTTTGAGACTTCTTAAGCACACATTTTATTGATCATCAAAGCACTTATTTATACAACTTATCAAAACGCCTAACAGACTTTGACAACTTCAATTCAACATGTGTTTTATTAAACCTCAACAACTCAAACATCAGCAGCTCCTAGGGCATCATTCAACATTCCCTCTCGTCTATTTTTGAAATGCCAAAAACCACATATTTGAAACATGAATGATCTGCAATTGGGATTGCACCTTCCAAATCGCAATTTGCTAGCAGCATCAATTTCTGATAATCCTAACATCCAAGCTGCAAAACAACATTGACAAAGACAAGCCAGGTGTTAGAGAGTGCGGCCAATTAACCCCACTGAACTTTTTTTAATTTTTTTAATATATGACAAATTTAGAAAATTTTAGCTGTAATATATAAATTGATCCCACTGAAATTTCACAAAATTTTCTAAAATAGGTGTCAAATTGAAATTGTGCGACTTTTTCAATCAAATCTTCAATCAAATCTCAATCCCATATCACTCCTACCTCATTTATATATGCATCTTCTTTTAGTCATTTTAAATTAGATATAATTTAATACATATTATTTTTTAAATATATGAGGAATCAAGCAGTTATGAACAAATTTGTGATTAAAAAAACAGTAGTTCTATGGTGTATAAATTATACACAAAAAGTTGTGCGCAAACAATATAAAAAAGGGAATAAGAAATGAGAACCAACTTCTTGTTGCGAAATATGTATGTCTATAAAAACAGATTAAATTTCATCTTGTTGTATAGTGAATTTGATGTGGGATTGTTGATAACTTATTTAAAAACTAATTTACATATGCCTAAATTCACTGATTTCCTTGGTTATTTTTTCTCTATCCATTTGTATTCAGTTAAATATCAGCTATATAATTAGAAGGATCAAATAAAGACTTTCAATTTCTCTATTGATATGAACATATATTTATCTTCCTTAAATATGGTAATCTCTTATAGATGTATGTTATAATCTTATTTGTGTTTAGACTTGGAGATGTTTATGTTACAATTGTAACTCAATATTTTGGTTGATTTTATCATGCTTCATTAACACTTAAATTTATTTATAAATTTATATTTATTAAAAGTATACATTAAATTCAACTTATCTCCCAACATATCGCATCCTACTATTTGGGAAAATGTCGTCTCCCGTGTCACGGATTGTGTCAAATCGATATCTCGTTTCTGTATTAGTGCTTCCTAGCTTCCTACCAAACAAGGGCCAAATGTTTAACATGATACTATCGCATTACGCTTGTTATATATTTTTGTCTTTAGTTTTATCGTTTAACTGATTTTTACCAAGAAACAAAGACGAACTTGTTATTATAAGCTACACCTCTTGATGCAACTAGTTTAATGTTGCTTTATGCTTTTCTGGTTATTGAATGAAATTGGGAGAAAAATTTTCAGGCTTCAGAAATTCGATTTGAATTTAGAGGAGGACAATGGAAAGAATGTTTTTTGCAAATGGACGGGGAGCCTTGGAAACAACCCATGAACATGGATTATTCAACCTTTGTGGAGATTAAGAAGGTGCCATTTCAATCGATGATGATAAATGGTGAATAATTTTAGTTGGCGTCTCCAGCTTAACTCATGTGAATGCTTGCTCATACTCAGAATTTTTGTCTAAAACTTAGTATTCTAATGGCTTTTGATTATATCCCAAATTAGGTAACGGTTGTAAAAAGTCCATTATTAATTTTCTTTGTATCTAATCACATTATAGTTGGTTTAGCTTTGGATTTCAAAAAGATATAAAAGACTTGATGGAGTTTCTCTTCTCTTTTTTTGTTAGTAGATAATGTGGAGGATTTTAGGATATTATTCTAATCGCATGATTTGGGGATTGCATGATTAGCATATTGCATTATTTACTTTCCAAATGTATTGCAGTTCTAAGTTTATATAAAGACTATTGTACATTGTAAGATATATAATAGAAAACATATTTCCTTTTTTTATTTCTTTACATGATATCAAAACTTGGTTGATTTTGGCAATCAAATCAAAATGTTTTGTTTTTGCTGCCAACGTTCAGTATCGTTTCTTTTTATTGTTTAACTTCATCTTAAGAAAAAATTAGGTGGTTAGTAGGGTTTAGTTCTTGTACTTTTGTTGGAGTTGGAGTTTTTTTTTTAAATTTTATTCTCATTCTCAAAAAGGTGACATGTCCAGAGTAGCTAACTTCTCGGATTGAAATATGTAAATGAGTTGTTGATTGGAGAGCAAGGATTTTCATGGGACAGAGATTTGAGGAAGACGTGTGTCCTTCGATTTGTTGGGAGGTTTAAGAGTCCTCTGTTATTGAGGAAGGTAATGAGTCTTTTATCGTTTTTGATTTTTTGTTGGAGACATTCTCCATTATTGCTTGCACATAATATCCTTGTAAAGTGGATGTGGATGTGAAGTTATGAATTGAGGGTGAAAATCAACTTTGGACATGCACATCATTTTTTTCTTTTTCTTTTTCTTTTTCTTTTTTCTTTTTGTGCAAATTGAAGAGGTCCTCAATTTGAGTGGGAGTGTTGTAGAGAAAGTATTTTCCTTTTAGTTTGGTTTGAATCTTTTAGTGTTGGGATTATGTTTTGTAACAAGTTTTAAGTCATAATAATCTAGAGGATTCTAGGTTCTAATAACATGATTTGGGGGATTGCATGATTAAAGGGAGATTACATGATTAAGAGATGATTGATTTACTTTGCAAACATATTGCAATTCTAAATATATAGACTCTCTATTGTAGATTGTAAGATATATAATAGAAAATATATTTTCTTTTTTTTTCTCTATTTTTTTTATTTTTTATTTTTTATTGTACCGAGACTCCAAGCCATCTGGTCATGACCTGTCCATTTACTTAATAATTGCCCACAGTGATTGATTGGAAACATGGAGCATGCAAAAGGAAAATTTAAACTATCATGTATCACGATTCCTCAACTAGTGAGAAGAATGCACATTTTTGGACCTCATTTCTGTTAGGATTTGGGGAGTCTAATCTTTTTTCTTCGCAGCAGTGTTGGTGCCTTACCGTTGATACGTCTTAGTTTTTTTTTGATTTTTCAGGCAACAACAAACGTCTTAGGTTTTTTTTTGATTTTTTAGAGTTGATTTATGAAAAATTCTCAAATTTAAAATTGATATAATTATATTTAAGTTTTACAAGTAACATATATTGTAATTAGTTATATTATATAAGTCGTGCACAATAGTTATACTTATTTTTACTAATAAATAAAGTTCATATCAATTTGAATTTTATGATTTTGCATTATAAGCACAAAAAGTGAAAAAATTATCTTTTATTTTGAAACTGGGGGGTGCTAGTTACGTGGTACTAGAGTGTTTCATTCACAACCTGGGAGTGCAAACTTTTGTTTTGGTTTTCCAGCTAAAGGTATTTCAGCTCTCCACATGAAACTACTTGCTGTTCAAAAAGCACTTTTGATGGGATTTTTTTATTGTCGTAGTCCAGAATTTGAACTCAATTACCAAAATTAGGCTAAAAAGTTCAATTTTTCTAGAGTATATCCAAATTAAGATTTTTTTTAATCCTAACAATGTTAAATGGATACTCCTTGCACCGACCGAGGCAGGTGCCCATAGTTAAGCCCCAAGGATTATCTCTTTAAGTTACGATAATCCTTAATTTTGAACCATATCGTCATTTGAAAAGGCGATATTGGCCTTAGTAAAATATCGCGGTTGATAGTAGCATTATTTGTTAAAATAAGTTATGAGATATGTATTATTTTAATATAATAATACAAACAACGCTTTATTGTATGGGTTAAATATGGTGTTTTGATATGTACTACGTTGAGTTGACTCATAAAATTATATTTGAATTTTATTGGTTGATATTTATGCTTCTACTTTGTTTGTTTGTTTGCTTTTATTATATTTGTATATATAGAGAGAGAGGGGATCAAGAGCATTCCCCTTATCTAACACTCCTTTATTAAAATTACGTCGTTTTGGAGTTTCTTTTAAAAAATAAGTAGGGCCGCGGGTGATATTTTTATAAATAAAAAGAAAGCAAGTGAGACCACTCTCTTTTGAGAGTCTCCAAAATGACGTAGTTTTATTAAAGGAGTGTTATTTAAGGAGGAATGATATATATATATATATATATATATATATATATATATATATATATATATATATATATATACAGGAATGTTCAGAAATGGCCCTTAGAAACGGACCAATTGACGGACCAAGCGAAAAAAGAAGAAAAAAGACGCACCAAACACAAAAAAAGAGGAAGAAACGCGGGTCAAAAAGTCGGGTCTTTCAGAATTGCCGAATAGACTAATTGTTCCTTCTCTCTCACTCTTCCCCCCTCTCTCTCTCTCAAAGCGGCCTTTCCCTCCCCCTCTCTCAAAGCGAGCAGAAGACTAGACGCCCTCAGAAGACTCCCTTCAGAAGACTCCCTCTCGCAAACCCAATCTGACGATTCTCTCTCAAAGCGACCTTTTCCTCCCCCTCTCTCAAAGCGAGCCTAAAGCAAATCGGAAGGCAAGAAGGAATTAGATTAGGTTCTGTTGCAAATGGAAGCGGAAGGTTCCTACAGAGCGAATCGGAAGGTAAAGATTGCTACTTAATTTTGTAATTTCTGTTTTGGGGTTTGTTTTGCTACAAAGATCTAGGGTTTGTTTTGGGGAAAGTGTATTGGTGATTTTTTGGTATGTTCCTATTTTTTGGTATGTTCCTATTGTTAATTTGGGCATTTATTTTGAATCTGCAGTATTTTTTAGCCTATTACTGTCACCTGTTTTCTCTAATAATCATCTGTGTCATCTAAATTCAACTTTCATATCAGGATCCACAACTCTAATTATATATGTTACTATTTACTAACCTTCACCAAATAACAAACAGTAAAATATATAAAAATAATGGTTGCAATATATCTCATATATCTCTGTGTATTCATTCATATGACACTAGCATTTTCTAGGCTGCTTACAATAGTTGAAGATAACCGGTCTCCATCACACTTTGGTAGGTCTTAGATTTCCACTGGAAATCTCATAAATATAAGCAGAAAAACAAAAAAAGAAGAGGAAAAACAATCCAAGAAGTTAAAACAATAGAGTAAGTTATGGACACAAACTACAAAAGTTACAAGCTGAAACCATCTAACTCAAGTCTCTATGTACTTTTTTTATGTGCCTTGTTATACTTATGGAACAATTTGCATCGACTTGGCATGCTTAAGATTGCTCTTATTCCGGCTCAGTGTCATGTCCGGCTTAACACCCTTAGCAAATTGCCTCACTACTTGAGTGTCATCGTGGATGTGATAGATTATAAGATTTGGCTTGGTGCCGAAATCCTTGATGAAATGATTCATGTTTAACTCCTTTACGAAATGCCTCAACTTTACTGAAATGATCCGGATTGGCCCATACAAGACTGTGTGTTTACTTTATAAATATTACTTTATAAATTAACAGGATTGGCCCATACAAGACTGGTATCAGCAGCTCACTCAAGGTAACTGTCTTAACAATTCTTTACTTTTTCTAAAGTGAGAGAGTCAGTCCGGGTACCCAACATGTTATGTATGCAGTGTATAATTTGTGGTTTATAATATTATATATGTTGAGATGGAAAAGTTGATCAAATTATAGTTTTGCTTTTCAACAAATCAAACTAGCTATTATGGGAATCTTCTCACTTTTCAACAAATCAAACTAGATCTAAAGTTTTAATCTGATGTATTATTTTGAGCTTATGATATGATCTTTCAATGCCTGTGATCAATTGCGGTTGCAGAGTAAAATAACTTCAATTCATGTTTAACAATTTTTAGTTTACTTTTACTAAAATTCCATTTTTGACAAACCTATTTTCAGTTTTCCAAACAATGTTGAAAGCACCTCCATGGCTTCATGAAATAACACAGGTTCAAGATTACTATTTATGGTTTACTCTGCATGTTCTAAAAATTGTAGTGTTAGCAAAAGATGATGTCTTAAATATCTAGATCAGTAATTGTTTATTCTAGTATCTGTTACAACCATAACACAGGTTCAAGTAAATATCCTTGTTTGGTTTGTTGCAGTACACCAACTGAAGTAACTGAGAGGATCTTGAAGGGGAGGATGTAAAGAAAAAGCTAATCCTTTTCTGATGTTGAAGATGCTTGAAATTGGCACCTGCATGGAGCTGAAAGCCAAAACTGGCAAGCTGGAGGACAGCATGGACACTGACTTTGCTGATGTCTCTCAGTTTCTCAATTTCCTTCTGACTTTTTTATTTACTCTAATTTTTCTCTCAATCGGGTCCAACAATTTTACACTTGCCATCCAATACTATTATGTGATTGTATTCGTAAGGGATCTTTACAGTTGATAATGTTGGGAGGATATCCATATTATTTGAGAAATTCTTGTTATCTTTCTTGTTTGAGTTGTTTCTGGGTAAACTATTTGTGTTCTTCATAGTGTGCAATGAAATTGTCAAGTGTTTAGAATTATTGTTGTGCATAGGTTTATGGTTTTGAATTACGTTTAGGTGAAGGAGCAAGTGAACATATGCTTCAGAATGTGGTGGATGAGATATTTGGGGTTTATGAAAATGAAAATTTAAAGATAGCTTAATTTAGAATAATGTGGTTTTAGTTTTATGTTTCTGTATACATTGTTTATAAACCATGCTACAGCTTAGTTTTCATTTCAGTTATCCTTTTTTCTTGAATGTGCTAGTTTTTGGTCTATCAGAAACATATGCACATCAAAATTTTAACTTTCTTCTCGTTGCAAAGAAGCAAGCAACTCAGGTTTGCAGCAATGAGAGCTTTACCAATTCACGCTATGGACCTAAGGTTGATGCTTACATTTAAGATGAACAAATTACTAATTGTTTAGTTAAACTTATTCTTATAAAAACTTGCCAAAGAATTAGAGATAAGTATTAAATAAAAGAAATAGCATAACAAAATAACAATAGATTGAACAAACTTAAACTCATGTCATCAAAGGCCAAGTTCTCACAGAACAGAGAGAAACCACATATATTCATGTAAAGAAGAAAATATTCAAAAACACTAATAATATTTGTGATATGAAATCCTACAACAATATCAACATTTTCAAAGACTTGAAAAAATCACTCAAAACGCCCAGGCATTCTCCCTACGAACCTCCTCCTTTTCCTCTGGAGTGAAGTCATTTTGCTAGAGAGAATTCTGTTCAATTTGATTAAATCTGTGGAGACCGGGAAAGAAGAACTGCAACATCAACCCCCAAAGAACTGAAGTAGTCAGCTGTAGGTCGCAGCTTATCCTCCACGCTGTAACTTATGATATTTGGGCATCGAGTTAAGGTCTTACCCACACTTTCAGCTGAGAGGCCCATTTCATATAGAAAATCGACAGTTGCTTTCAGTTTTGGCCTGCTATAGGTGAGAAGTGCAGAAAAGCAGTAAATCACTTTTGCCCATTGTTTCTTATCCACGCCTAAATTCTCTAAAAATGTCATGGTGGGTATCAGATTTTCAGAGAGACTGATTCCACAAAGTTGAGGCCTTTTATCGAGGATAATGGGAATATCTTCTTTTAGTACATCAAGATCAAGAAGAAATTCAACCACTGGCTTGATTTTACCCTCCAAACTGTAGTAGGCAAAAGCAGGGAACTTGCGGATCACATCCTTAATTACCTCGAGTTCCATCCCAAGGTCTACTAGGTAGACAATGTGTGGAGGGAGTTTCCCTAATGGGCCCAAATCACTCACTCGAGCCAACGCTTTAAGCTTCTTGGAGTCGAGAGTAGTGTTTGGTGGAGGAACAGGTGCCTCCAATCTTTCTTTTACAGTCGGTCTTTGAATGTTTTCATCTGATTTTTCTTTGTCAGGTGCACTTGGAAAGTTTTCCACTACATCTATCAAGACATCATCGTACTCTTCCAAAAGTGTGTCAAGGTAAGGAGCTAGAGCATCCCTAATCTCAAGAGTTGTGAGCTCCCTTCCTATAATGCCAAAAAAACTGATCAGCTGAATATTACAGTTATAAAAGTTACTCAATCAAAGTGTATCACCAATTATTACCATAAGAAAATAAGAAAAACAAAAAGCTATCACTAGAATCAGCAAGGGAAAAAATGGTGAAATCGAACCTACTAGGTACCGAGATTTATGAACAGAGTGAAGCCTTGAGATTAGATGATCAATGAAAAGATCTGACTTGTTGATAGTTCTTGCTGCTGCTGCATTGGTTAATCCTTATTTCTTCAAGAATAAGGTTAACACAGCCTTGGCCTCCTGCTTCTATGCTGCTAGCAAATTTAGAGGCATACATGGTTGTTAGTATAATATGGAAAATTGACTATTGTTGTTCAGTGAAAACAAAAGATGAAAATGTGCATACATTTGAATTCTGTGTGTATTGGTATGGTCCATCAGATGGTTACATAAAGAAAACTAGAAAAGGTAAAATCTTACCATACTTTGCTCTGCAGGAGAAGAGCCTCCGAGGAAATGAAAGTTGTGTCCTGAAGATTTACCAAAACAAAAGCATTTGTTGAATGAGTGGGTGAAAAGAATAAACTTCTAAGAATTTCTATTTTTAATAAACGAATGCCGAAAGGGAGCATCGCCCAAGTACACATGACATATACAAAAGACAAGGGTCCCAAGCAACAAATCAGTACCCCTGATTATGGGATACCTATCCCCTTGGAGCACCAGAAAGCCACACAGGGTATGCTCCAAGCCTAGACTCCCCCAGGAAATCAACGAAAGAAACAACAAAATCCAGGAAACATAAAAGTTTAAGAGATAGATCCATTGAAACAATAATTGTTGATATCAAAAATTATTAAAGTTTGGTGATATCAGAAATTTTAGGAGAGAGAATCTACGAATTTGAAGAGAAAGAGAGATGGAGGGTTCTGGTTGTGCTTCTTTCTTTTTAATTTGTGACCCGCCCGTTTCTGTTCTCTCCTTTTTTAGACCCGCGTGTTTATCTTTTTCCTTGGTCCGTTTCTTAGTCCGTGATTTTGGTCCGCAGGAGATCGGTACTGTATATATATATATATTTCAAATGGTATCAAATGGTATTAGAGCCAAGTTGTTTTGTTCTGACTGCTTAGTTAGATCTTTTAATCAAACTTATCTTCTCTTTTCAAAATTATCTTCTTCCTCAGAGTTTTGAAGTCACCTTACTTACCTGTAGTCCACCTAGTTCGTGTCTAACCTTTGTAAGTCTCCAAGGTGTGAGCAGTGACGGGTTATAGAACATAGGTATGAGTCTACTTAGGGTAAACGGGGTATGCATGAATGAACCTTGAGTTAGATTTTATTTTGAAAACAGTCAAGATGAGTAGATTATTTAGATCCAGCTCCTCAGTTAGTAATCGGTTAACTTTACCTCCAGTTCCAGACATAGTTAACCAGGAAGAACAGAGTTATGAAAACCTTAATCAAGTTTTACATAATTGGAACATACCTAGGGTTTCCCCTAAAGAAATTTATCAGTCAACTTTTTCAGATAAATTTAAAACCGACTATAATGTTAAAACAGTTGAAAGAGTTTTTGCAATTAATAAAGAATATGAAAATTGTAGCCTTTTATCACCAGATGTTATTAAAAAACACAGAAAAAGGGTTATAATTTTATACATATAGGATTAATTCAAGTTGCAGTTAAACCACTTAACAGGAAAGGAATTGATTCATCAATCTACCTCTGTCTTAGAGACGCCAGATTTTTAAATTATTATCCTAGTATAATTGGTGCCATGGAAGCCAGCCTTCATAATGGTCCAATTCATTTTAATTGTTTCCCTGATTTCACATTAAGTCTCAGTGATCAAAACTTATTTAAAGCATTAACATTAAATATTAAAACTGAAGGAGAGATTACTCAGATGATTGAGGGATCTCAGCCTATTGCCTTGATTTACCGGATCTACTATAAGACCATGAAGTCAAACTTGAATGTTCATGCTCTTAATAAGAGTCCTAGAGATCAAACAGTTTTAATTCAGAGTTCAACTAGTGATGCTAATATTCAGATCCCGAGAACAATCCTCTGGAAGGATATTACTTTACCTAGTCAATGGACTTTGCCAAATGAATTACCACAACAACCCGTAGTTAATAATTCATTAAATATTGAAAACATCAAACAGTTTTCTGACGGAACTGTTAAAATTAATTTTGAACGCACTAGAACCCCAGTTATTATTGAAGACATTTCCAGTTCTTCAGCCCCTTCAGTTATTCATACTAGAAGAGATTCTGAAATAATTAGTAACCCTTCGGATAAAGATATTAAACTTAAAGGTATCCTTAATCAAGGACAAGTTAGTCATCCCTGTTACACCCAGAATGACCCTGATGAAGATGAATGATCTTCTTCCCCAGCGTCTTCTGTGTATCCTACACAGTCTGATTTTAATGCCTCTATTCATAATCAATTAAGAGTCATTAAAAAAGAATTTATTTTAGATTGGGACAACTTAGTAAAAGATTTTAATTCAAAATCAAATAAAGAAAAAAGACATCTATTTAGATCTAATCACCCTACTGAAAAAGAAAGGGATAAGATAGTTAATAGATGGAAAAAATTCATTAAAAATGAAGAGATTAACGTTACTTTTTACGACTGGTATGAACAATACCAAAGTAAGTGTAATGTTATTAGTAAAACACAATGGATCAAAGAAGATAAATCAAAAATTTCGTCTAGTCATCCACCCTTAGAGACAGTTCTAATTCCAGTTAAAAATACTTCAGTTATCGCTAGTCCCTTTAAATTCCTGATGGAGTTAAAGATGATAAAAAGATAATTGAACAATTAAACTTTAGTAATCAGTATCTAGCAACTGTTGGAAAACAGCTAGATAGAATCGAAGAAAAATTTGAAGAAAATATTATTAAAAAACCTGATTCAAAGATTGAACAACCTTTAAAAAAAAATACCCGAAAATAGAAATAAATTAGGTTTGCCTAATAACGATGAAGAATTAGTTCAGTCTATTGATAAGTTATTTAAAAAAATTAAAACTGAAGCTGGTATGAGTGGAACTATTGCTGTCATTGATCAAGTGGAATCTGATGATGACGACGACAGTTCTTCTATTCACTCATCTGCTTCTAACCTTAATGAACAGCTAAATAAATTAACTGTTAATAACACTAGTATTACCAAAAATTGGTATTCTAGACCTACTCCTCCGGATCTACAATTCGAAGAGAGAAATCTAGATAAGCAATTCTCTGTTTCATCTAATAAAGTATATGAATGGAATATTGATTGATTTAGTGAACAAGAAATCCTTAATAAATTAAATCATATGTCAATGGTAGCAAATAGCTATATAACCAAATTCAACAATCTATCTCAACCAGATATAGTTGAATTAATAGCTAGTGGATTTACTGGTATTCTTAGATCTTGGTGGGAGAAACATCTCACAGAAGATATTAGAATATCAATTATTCATGCTATCCAAAGAGATGATGATGGCAACCCCATCTTCGACGAAGAAGTTGGTATGGGACCGCCAGATGGAGTAAATACTTTAATTTTCACCATAATTAAATATTTTATTGGAACTCCTAGTAACATCACAGAGAGAATTCATGATCAATTAAGTAATCTTACTTGTCCCACTCTAAGTGATTTTAGATGGTACAAAGATGTATTCACCTCTAGAGTTATGATGCGTAATGACAGTAATAAATTGTTCTGGAAAGAGAAATTTGTTAATGGTTTACCGTCATTATTTGCACATAAAGTTAGAGAAGAATTAAGTAAAAATTTAGGATATATTGATTATGATAATTTAACTTATGGAGATATTATAAGTTATATTCAAAAAATTGGATTGAAAATGTGTATTGACTTTAAGTTAGCTAAGCAAGCCAGTAAAGACAAGAAAAAAAGCTAAATACGAGTTAGGCACTTTCTGTGAATAATATGGTTTACCGCCTATTGCTCCCTCTAGAAGAAAGCACCGGCATCCCCATAAACATATTGAGTCACATAAGAGTCATAAACATCGTAAGAAACGATATAATCAAGATAAGAAAATTATTAATAAAGATTCTTATTATAAGAAACCTCAGTCAACAGACAGAAAATCAACCAAAAAATCAAAAAATTTTGATAAGAGTAAAATTGTCTATCACAATTGTGGGCAGAAAGGGCACTTTAAAAGTGAGTATAGAGTTAAGCAAAAATTAAGTCAGTTGAACATCTCAGCAGAAGATACAGAACAATTATTAGAGTTAATGAGAATTGAAAATAACAACAGTAATGAAGAAGCTTCAGATATTCCTGAATCCTCTAGCAGTAGCAGTACTTGTAACGATGAATCAAATAGTGATAACGAAGTTACTGTCTGTACTGAAAACTGTAGTAACAACTGCTGTAAAAGAATTAATGTAATTACCAAAGAAGATGAAGAATGTTCTTTGTTGGTTGATCTAATTAGTAAGATCACTGACCCGGGATTAAAAACTCAGTATCTAAATCAACTAAAAGATTTGTTAAATAAAGATAAGAAAGTTACTGACAAGGTTCTTAGAGCCAAAGAAAAACCAGTTTTTAGTATTAATAAAACACTTGAAAGATTTAAGTCTCCAGCTAGAGAAATTACCCTCCCTGAGTTAAATCATGAGGTTAATAAATTAAAGAAAGAAATTTCTAACCTAAAATTAGATATTTCTAATCTAAGGAAAGAGATTGATAATAAAAAGTCAGATCTTCAAGTACACGATTCTTCTTCCAGTGATGAAAGTCATGAAGAACCAGAATCATCAGGTGTTAAAGATGTTCCTGATCTTTTTATTCAAGGTCTCTCACTTAAAAGAATTAAAGACATTACCATTCAAAAGTGGTATATCTCTATTAATTTAGTCATTGATAAAACCTTCTCTATTCAGCTCCCTGCCTTAGTTGACACTGGTGCAGACCTGAACTGTATTCAAGAAGGTCTTATTCCTACTAGATATTACAAGAAAACTAGTGAAAAGCTTAATTCAGCTAATGGTAGTCATATGGAAATAAAATATAAATTACCTAAGGTGCATATCTGTCAAGACAATATGTGTTTTAAAACTTCATTTATTTTAATTCGCAATCTTACAGATAAAATCATTTTAGGATTACCATTTATATATTTATTGTATCCATTCACCACTAGTAATAAAGGTTTAAGCTGTGAGCATTTAGGAAAGAAAATTACATTCAAATTCCTAATCAAACCAAAAGAAAGAGATTTAAAATTTATTCAAGAAGAATCAATTTCTAAATCAGTGAACCTGTTAAACTGTGTAGGGTTCCATGCGCCTGAATGTTCAACTCACCAATCAATTGGTTTGGACAGCTTTTATAAATTTGCATATAGTCTAGCCGAATCAAATGGCATCGACTCTTTCATAATATTCAAGAACAATACTAAGTTCAACATGAATAATAACTTTCACAAGAATTTAAGCATACTAGCTCGATTGAACGAGTAAGTGGGATAACCTTCATTCACAAGATAAGTTTAAAAGTAAGGTTCAAGGAACTTTCACAATCAAAGAGTGAAGTTCAGATACTTGCTCAATAATAATTGGAGTAAGTTTAGAAAACTTGCTTTACGCGTAGTTTATCCACGTTACTAAATCAACACTTTCAAATCCTAGTATATTGTATTATAAGTACAAGATGTTCATTAGCTAACACAGCCTTTAATCAAGCTCAACATGGTTCAAGTATGCACATATGGTATAAAATCAATTTATAAGTCATCATAGGTTTAGCCCACGTATCTTTGTTTTGCTATCATGAAAACATCCTCTTGGACTTATCATTCAGAAGTCATGATCAACACTTTACCCTATCACTTTGCATGCTTCTTAACACATTAACTAGCACATTAGTCATATAAGATAAGTTAATCATGTAGGCATGCTTCAAATATCAGACCAAAAATAAAACTCAGTTGTGACTGCTGCACGGCGCAGTTGCGCCCTGTCTAGGCCTAAGGACGGCACAACTGCACTGTCCCCTGGCCAGACCAGGACTGAGCTATTGCCTTGCAATTTCTGTCTCACGTTAACCTACTGTTTATACCTATAGCCTAACATACATGCATGCTAGAAGCTTTCCTATACCACTTTACTATTTGTGTGTCTATTCTTATAAGTGCAACTTACACTACTCATGGCATTCAAGAAAAACAGTATCAAGCGGTCTTAAACCACCTCTAGCATCTTAGGTACCATATAAGTTAATTGCCAAAGATCAGATTGCGAAAACTTAGATTCCAGACTGGCGCAGCTGCGCCATGGCTAAGCCTAGGACCGGCGCAGCTGCGCCGTCCTCTGGCCAAGCCAAGATTTAGTTGCTGCCTTGTGGTTTCTGTTCGGCTTGCTCAAAACAATCATACATGATATATTTGTCATGTTAAGGGTCTTTGCATGCTTCTCAAGTAAATCTAGGTTTCCTTTTATAAGATATTTCTAAATTAACTATTTCAACAAGTTAAGGTCAAGAAGCCACAAAACCCATCATGCTTGCTCTCTAAACATACAAGATAGTTCTAACGCTCATAATAGGCATGCTTGGGAGTATTCATAACGCATATGTGAAACTAACACCACTTTAGTTGAAAATAGGCTTCGTTCATGCTTTATTTGAAATGTGATACACAAGCATGGTATATCTATGGTTATACTACATGAGTGAGCCTAAGAGTATCACCAACATGCTTATAAAGGTCAGATTCTATCTTTCAAGATAGTTTGTCAATATTCATGTTCCAAAGGTCACTAGTAGGTTCAACATATTCATTCTTGCTTACTAATCATATAAACACAACCTAAAGGCTTATCATGCATTTCTAAGTTATACTAACATGCTTGCAAAGTCAGAATACACACATGGCATACACCCATAATAAGTGCATTTCTAAGTCCTTAAATCCATTTTAAGCTACATGCTTTCTTTAATCATGTTAAGCTAGTCTAACATGCTCACATTAGGCTCATATTACTATATATACCCTTAAAACATGCTTGCATGCCAGTACACTACATAGTACTATAACAATCTGCAAAACAGAAGCTCAAAACAAAATTCAGCAACCGGCGCAGCTGCGCTGTGCCTCAGTATAACTGTGGTGCAGCTGCGTCGTGCCAGGTTCAGATGCAGAAGCAGACTCTGTTTTATAGAGTCTCAGCCAACTTGATTTCCCTTGACTCAAACATGTTCCAAGCCACTATTAAAGTATTCATACATGCTAATAAACTTCTTAAACACATTATAACATACTAATTCATCATGCTTGACATAGAATTTCAAGGACTTACAAGAATCAAACAAAACCATCTCAAGAACATAAATAGAAATTATACCTTCTTGAGCTTAACTTGAACTTCCTACACACTGAATGGGCTTTTACAATGCTCAGCAACTTAGAACTCTCCACTTAAACAACTTTTAGCAACACAAAAATCTGAACTCAAGCTTGCATTTATAGAAAAATCATGGACTAGGCATTGTCATTACACAATTTTGGAATCCGTGGTGTATTGGGAAGAAACAATGGTTCATGAAGGGTGGTTTAACAACTCCATACCAACTACATAGCTAGCAATGATCATCTAGGATTTAGCCTTGTGGAGAATACGTGTCTCAACCTTCAGCTACTGTTTATGTACTTGTGCCACTCATTTTGGGACAAAATGAAAACCTCAGTAATCTTGTTATCTAGGCTGGGTTTGGTCTATTTAATTCCCACAATGAAATCTTAATGTACAGTGGTTACCATATTAGGAATTTTAGGGATTAATTATACACTTACATCATATAGTCCATGTACATTAAATATACGCGATAAAATAATGCAGTCAGATATTGTTGTCTGGGTAGTTCCATAATTATCTCTACCGCTCATATAATCATATTATAACCTAATGTCACACTATGACATAACATTTCAAGGTAGTAGATGTAATGTAATATACATATAATCCATGTACCTTTTATGTTAATGTCTACCCACATGCATATTGTTACATACACATTTCATAATGTAGTTATCACATATAGTTTCAATATGTTTAATCACATTGCCTTATATGATTTAGTTTTATAAGACTTAATATATAGTCACACAATGTCACACTACACTATATAGTATAGTTGTATTATTGCTCACATGCTCATAACTGTCAATATAATATTATTATATTAATAACTTACTTATTTATGTTAAATAAATAATTTATTCATTCCTTTGATTAATTACCACTAATATAATTTAATCCATTTCTTATTGACGAAATTATGGAATTTCATAACCATTAATTATCGATATAATTCTTATTATATTCATAGGTATATTGAAAATAATAATAATCTCATATTATTATGAATTAATTACCACGTAATCCATATTCTACCACAATTAATTAATATTAATTAATGGCTTAATAATTCCGTCGTCGGACATAACATATTTCATTGCAATATACTCCTATCATATGGTTTTATCCATGTTACACATATAACATTAATGTCCCCAATTCAATGCTACAGACGAAAGTAACCAACTCCAACTGACTGCTGGCGCAGCTGCGCCAGTTTGTATTGCTAGGACGGCGCAGCTGCGACGTGCCCTGATAGTGCCAAGACTGGTGTAGCTTTATCCCGTGCCAATTTTCATCGCTAAATTCGTTTTATACGATATGAATGAATGTTCACAAGAGTGTTACTACAAGTCTAAGAGCGTATTTGATTACTTATATGATATCACACGTTCAACACGATTAATCTCCTTAATTCTCGTTTTAATTCGTTTAGTGAATTTACTCGTTTCACATTAGGCCACACAAGGCATTTCACACTTCACATTGTCGATTCACACTTCTTACTACGCATTGATTTAATACAAATTAATTATATTAACCGACTCAGAAAAAAATAACACTTATTTTCACATAAATAGTATTTAATATATTCATTTTATAATACGTGAAAATTCTCGGGTATTACAGTCGTACTATTTTTGGAGTTGGGCCTGGAGCAATAAACCCCTCAACGACATTAAGAAACCTCATCCTTTCACCAATAAAGCGATTTCAGCTCTCTCGTAACCGACCTCAAATGTTCACATAAGTAGTGAATTCAATCGATTGGAATACTCTCTTCGTTTCTAAATCATCATAATTTTTTTCTTTTTTCTTCTCTCAGGTTGTAAACAGGAGAGCCTTGCATCAGTGAATTAGACCCTGTAGTTTTACACACATTCGTAAGTTGCCATTTTCTGTTCATGTGTTACCCACCAACGTGGAAATTGAATATTTGAATGTACCATAAACCAATTTTTTTAGTCCTTATTCAAACTTTTGTTATGTTGCAAAACTAGTTAAGTATGTATTTGTTTGTGATCTCCTGTGACCAAACTGACAAAATTAGAAGTTATAGACATGGGTCTAGAAGCTTATTTTCACCCTTTCTGTTAATAGTCAGGAAATGATGAAAGTAGTAGTTATATTTTGAGATTAGTGACCAAAAAGTATGATAATATAATGTAAGAGAATATGTTGGAATATTTGAATAACCATTTTCATTTATTCAATTTTTCAAGGGTTGGTTTGGACTTCATTCGAACACAATGTAGGAGTATGTATGTCAGTTTACTTTCCTTTCAATAATTAAGATTTTGTGCGATTGTAAACTTATTTGCTTATATTCGTCATGGCTTTTTGTCAAAGACATTAGATAAATATTTGCATTAAGTTGTTGTGGTCTTACTAATTATCTTTTATCTATTTTGAATGATATTGTTCCAGATATTTTAAGATCTTATGGGATAGATGATGTTGCTCACTAATTCTATTGTGCGCTTATGTATGTTTCAGCCCTTAATTTTGGATAGTTGCTCGTCTTTCTGTTGGCTAGACTGTTGTATCTACAGGGGGGCTTGTTTTGGGCTGCTGGGTGATGGGGTTTTGCTGCTCCTGATCCTGCATTTCTAGGTGCTTTTTGCTACTGCATTTACAGGCAGTAAGATTATACTTGTCCCTATTAAGAAAATGTGGAATGTTGTTGATGTGGAAACCGAACCTGTTAAACTTTCTATGGGTGTCTGGATCAGAATAAAGAATGGTACATATAAAAGGACAAAACTCTATTAATAACTTTGTATCTTTTTTTTTTATGACTTTGTAGCATGTTGTACTGATTATGTCATGTATATTAAACTGTGTATCAGTTTACTGTATATTTTAGCATGGAATTGTAAATATAATGTAAGTAATTAATCATGGTTGCATGTTTTACAAATTTTTACATATTTACTAAATTTGAATAATTTACAAATTACTTAATTAAAAATATTTTTTATTTATAAATAATATTTTAATTATGGATTGTTTAGTTTATTTACCATATAAATGAAAAATTAAAATATTATACAACCAAAAATAATAAATCATGGTGATAAATCAAAATAAATAACCAAAATTAAATAGTTTTGTAATTAAATAATCATACAATAACTTCAAAATCAAATAATTTTGCAATTAAATAATCATTACAAACTAGTGTTTATACTTTTGTGTCCTATTTATGCATTATTGTGACGCTCTCAAAATAGGTATACATCACCCATTCTGAGTTGTCAAATACATGGTACAGAATACAAATACAAACTTAAATTTACAACATGAGTTGTGAGTTTTAATATAAATATTATCTTCTAGACAGTATTAAAACTCAAAATAAGTCCTCAATACATTTATTTTCACACTATTTCGTTGGTATCAGAGCTTAGGGATATGATCCCTGGCTGAGACGTGAGACAAGAACTAGGAGGGGAGAGACGGGAAATTCCTTCGCTAGTATGACCTACCTAAGTTTATTTGTTATTGGTCGGTCAGAATATAGGGATAATATGTGGTGTGTTAATTAACCCTTGTTTTGTGGCAGTATTTGAAAATGACATCTGAGAATGTTGAGAATAGCAATGGAGCACATGAGACAGTTGAGTCACCAACGATCAATACCTAGGATAATGTGCAACAAGAAGACAATAATCCTCAAGTAAACAACAACACCGATCAAATGATGAACGATGAGATGTTCAGAGGCTTTATGCAATTCATGCAACATCGGGCGAGAGCGGCTCCTGTTCAAAATGTAGGTGGAAACACTGGCAACTCTCGAACGGTCACCGCTAAACAGTTCAAGGAGCTGGGACCACCAGAGTTTATTGGAGAGCCAAAACCACTTAAGGCGGAGTCGTGGATAAAGCAGATCACCAAGATATTTGATGTCTTGGGATGCTCCGAGGAGCAAAAGGTTCCCTTTGCCAACTTCATGTTGTGAGGAGAAGAAGATTACTGGTGGGAATCTGTAAAACGTACTCAACCTGCCGCACTAAAGATGTTTTGGGAGAAGTTCCAAGAACTGTTCAACGAGAAGTACTTTCCCAAAAGTATTCATCACATGAAGGAGGTAGAGTTCATCAAGCTGGAGCAAAACAATATGACCGTGTGTAGTACGAAGCTAAGTTTGCCGAGTTGTCCCGGTTTGCGTCCCACTTAGTTGATAACGAGGAGAGAATGACACGGATGTTTCTAAGAGGTTTGAAACCCGAGATACATTAATATTTTATCTCTCACAAACTGTGTTTGTATTCAGATGTTGTAAATAGGGCTCAGTTATTGGAGCGCGATAATGAGACATCCCAACCAAGGGAGAGCAGCCGACAAAATGATAATACCAGTGGTAGCAGTTATCGAAGCGGCGATAACAAACGTGGAGGGAATCAGCATGCCAGAAATGGTAACCACTTCGGTGGTAATCATGGCCAAGACAATAAAAGTGGACATTTCAAGAAGAAGAGATTCAACAATGATGGAAAGACGTCAACACCAACACCCGTTGTTAAGGAAGGAGAACGACCACCTATCATATGCTTCAAATGCGGAGGGGAGGGACACATCAGTCCAAACTGTGCGCAGCAGTCCAAAACGTGTTACAATTGTGGAAGAGAAGGTCACCTAGCTAGATTTTGTCGTACAGGGAAGCCAAGTCCAGTTGGAATGGTGACACCAAACGCCGTCCCAGATAAGTCAAAACCAATGTTCAAGGGAGAGCGTTTGTTGTGACCTCCTAGAAAGCAAGGAACCCAAACGAGGTCATCACGGGTAAGCTAATCATAAACTCTAGTGAAGTCTATACCTTATTTGATATCGGTTCTACCCATTCTTTTATTTCTCCTACTTGCGCTCAACGTTTAAATTTGACTTCGGAGAAATTAGACTTTGACTTAGCTGTTGAAACTCTGTTGGGAGAAACCTTCATTACATCCACTATTTATAAGTCTTGTTTGGTTTAAATCTGTATCCTCACATTACCTGTCGATCTTATTTCCTTAAAAATACTTGCGTTTGACGTAATTCTAGGGATTGATTGGTTAACTACTCATCATGCAAAAATTGATTATTTTCGTAAGGTTGTTAGCTTTCATATTTCTAACCAACCTATTATGCGAATTCAAGTAACCAAACCATTAAAATTAATTACTGTCATCTCAAGCCATAAAGCTATTCGTTTATTGAAAAATGGATGTCAAGCTTTCTTAGCTCATCTCACGAATTTAAACAAAAATACGTCAGTTTTGAATGATATTTCTATTGTTAATAAATTTTCTGACGTATTCCCTGAAGAACTTCCTGGCCTACCCCCAGAGCGTGAAATTAAATTTTGTATCGACCTTGAACCCGGTACAAAACCCATTTCCAAAGTCCCATATCGAATGGATCCTATTGAACTTCAGGAGTTAAAGACCCAACTGCAGGAATTGTTAGACATCAGTTTCATTTGTCCTAGTACGTCTCCTTGGGGTGCTCCTATTCTATTCATGAAGAAGAATGATGGGAGTATGCGATTTTGTATTGATTATCGGGAGTTGAACCATGTCACTGTCAAAAATAGATACCCGTTGCCTCGCATTGATGACCTGTTTGACCAATTGCAAGGCACCAAATTCTTTTCAAAGATTGATCTTCGTTCCGGATATCACCAATTGAAGATTAAAATCGATGACATTCCAAAGACGGCTTTCAGAACTCGGTACGTGCATTATGAATTTCTAGTCATGTCCTTTGGATTGACTAATGATCCTGCTGCCTTCATGGATATGATAAACCGAGTATTCAAATAATATTTGGATCATTTTGTAGTTGTCTTTATTGATGACATCCTTATTTACTCTAAAAGCCATGAAGATTATGAGCAACACTTGAGGCTGATACTCCAAAAGCTTCGTGAGAACAAGTTATATGCCAAGTTGAAGAAATAAGAGTTTTGGCTTGAGAAAGTAGCATTCCTTGGGCACGAGATATCAAATCACGAAATATCTGTTGACCCGACAAAGATTAAAGCAATTCAAAGCTGGGAACAACCTAAATCAGTGACCAAAGTACGTAGCTTTCTCGGCTTAGTTAGTTATTATCGGAGATTCGTAGAAGGGTTTTCTCAAATCGCTACTCCATTAACTCAGTTGACTCGGAAAGATACAAAATTCGGTTGGAGCTAGGAATGTGAGAAGAGTTTTCAAGAACTAAAGAGAAGACTCATTTCAGCACCTGTTCTGACAATACCATCTGGCTCGGAGGGATTTGTCATCTACAGTGATGCTTCGGGCAAAGGGTTAGGATGTGTTCTCATGCAACATGGGAAAGTCATAGCCTATACCTCTCGACAACTCAAAGAATATGAGAGGAATTATCCTACTCATGATCTAGAGTTGGTAGCTGTTGTCTTCGCACTTAAAATTTGGAGGCATTACCTGTATGGGGAGAAAGTGGAGATCTATATGGATCATAAAAAGCTCAAATATTTCTTCACCCAAAAGGAACTCAACATGCGACAATGACAATGACGTTGGCTTGAAATGTTGAAAGATTATGATCATACCATTCAATACCATCCTGGAAAAGCGAACGTAGTAGCTGACGCATTGAGTAGAAGATCATATGCAGGTATGAGTGCGTTATTGTCAACGTAAAGACCCATTTTGTATGACTTACAAAGGATGGAGATAGAGTTAAAGACTCAAGGGACCCATGTGATGATGGCAAACATACGAGTAGAACCGACTTTAATCGATAAAGTTAAAGCTGCTCAAGCTACCGACCTGGAACTGATGTGTATGAGGAAGAAAGTGCAAGAAGGTGCTATGCCGGAAGCAAGAATCGATGAAGAAGGAATACTTCGAGTCAACTCCAGACTTTGTGTTCCTAACAATTCTGACTTGAAGTATAAAATCATGATGGTGGTGCACAACACACCGTTTGTAATCCATCTTGGGAGTACCAAAATGTATCGTGATCTTCGACATACATTTTGGTGGAGCAATATGAAGAGAGAGATCGCAGAGTTTATCTCAAGGTGTATAACTTGTCAATAAGTCAAGGCGGAGCATCAAGTACCAAAAGGTCCATTGCAACCACTTGAAATTCCAGAATGGAAGTGGGAGCACATTACCATGGATTTCGTTACTGGTCTTCCTAAGGTTTCTCAAGGCATAGATGCAATTTGGGTCATTGTTGATAGATTGACCAAGTCGGCTCATTTCTTACCTATACGAGAAACTTATTCACTTGAACGTCTTGCTCGTATTTATATAAATGAGATTGTAAGACTGCATGACATGCCAGTATCCATAGTTTCTGATCGAGACCCAAGATTCACTTCACGATTTTGGGCTAGTTTACAAAAAGCTATGGGCACGGATTTACGATTTAGTTTGGCATATCATCCTCAAACGGACGGGCAGTCGGAGAGGACTATTCAAACTCTTGAGGATCTATTAAGACTCTGTGTCCTTGACTTCAAGGGAAGTTGGGACAAGTTCTTACCATTGGTGGAATTTTTCTACAACAACATTTATCAAACAAACATCGGCATGGCTCCATTTGAGGCGTTGTATGGACACAAGTTTCGTTCTCCAGTATACTGGGACGAGGTGGGTGAAGTAATGTTGTTGGGACCAGAATTGGTATGTATAACTACGGAGAAGATTCAAATGATCCGACAACGTATAAAAACCTCGCAAGATCGACGAAAGAGTTATACTGATCTTCATCGGAAGGATGTGGAATTCAATGTTGGAGAACATGTGTTGTTACGTGTTGCTCCATGGAAAGGAGTTACGAGATTTGAAAAAAGAGAAAAGCTTAATCCTTGATTCATTGGCCCATTTGAAATCCTTGACTGAGTAGGAAATGTGACCTATAGACGCGCTTTACCGTCAAGTATGTCTCGTGCTTATAACGTTTTTCATATATCCATGTTACGTAAATATGTGGAAGACCCGAACCACATTATTGAGTTAGAACCGAACGAAATAGCGGAAGATTTAACGTATGAAGATGTTCCTGTTAAAATCTTGGATAAGAAGGAACATATTCTACGCTCCAAGGTTATACCTCAAGTCAAAATTTTGTGGAGAAACCACGATGTTGAGGAAATGACTTGGGAGTTAGAATCTGAAATGAGGTCAAGGTATCCTCACCTCTTCGTCATATCAGGTATGTATCCTAATTTCGAGGGCGAAATTTCATAAGAAGGGGAGGTTATAAGACCCCAACTTTTATGAATAAAGATGATTTTTCTATAAATATCATTTTTGAATATTAAGGAGTGAATTTGATAAAATGTTATAGTTATGAGTAATATTTATAAATTTTGCAAAGTACGTAAGTTGTTATATTATATTTGATTGGTCGAAGAATATTCGTTTTAACATAAAATATTCGTACGACGGCACAATCATTGGTGGACCCCACAACAGAATTATTGTCAGAATGAGAAAAAGACAGAAATATTTTTTTATATAATGGCAGAAGTTTTACCGTTAACTGTTGAAATACCCGGTAATAAAAGTACAGTAATACGCGTGGTTGCATGTAGCACACGGTATTGATTATTGATGCTTACGTGAGAAGTCACTCAGTTTTGTTCAATTATTGCTACAGTAATTGTTGCATAGTATCTCACATTATTTGATTCAATTATTGTCGATATTTTATATATTATTAAATCAATAATTGAGACGATACAATTATTCATATTATTATTTACAATATTGACGATGTCTAGAAAGTTCTGTCGAGGAGAGGTTTGGTCAATTAATTGCGCGCCAATAGGGAGAAATCTTTATTGGAAAGCTCTCTCTTTCCTAGGAATGATCTGGTTGTTAAATATTACGAATAATAATGATGAATAAATGTTGTTGACAATATTGATGGATTTTTTATGAGGTATTTGTTATAAAGTTTGGCGTATTATTTGGACCTCACCTTACTCATTTTTTAAAATAATCGGAAGGAAGTTATAAAGTATATATGCGTATTATATATATATATATATATATATATATATATATATATATATATATATATATATATATATATATATTGCATGTGTGTGTGTGTGTTTTATTATGGTGGGAGATGCCATGATAGAAAAAAAGGGAGGTGGGTTGATGTTGTCGTAGGTGGGAGGGAGTATTATTATTGTATGCTTATATATATATATATATATAAAGCACATGGAGTGTACATATATATATATATATATATATATATATATATATATATATATATAAATATATTGCATATGCCGTGCATGATCGGTTATATATATATATATATATATATATATATTATATTTTATTTAAAATTTTTATTTTATTAGAATATTTTATTGCACAGTAATGCACAGTAAAATCAAAATTCAGAAAATCTTCCGCCGGTTGCGCCCGTGAATAAAAATTACTGTGCGTCCGTGATTTTCTAATTAAAATAGTGTCCTTCCATTCTCCTATAAATAGGATACTTAGTTAGAATTGAAAATCACACCAGAATCAGAGAATTCTTCTTCTATAATATTGAGCGTATTTCTTTAGAGTTTTAAGAAGCTTTGAGCGTAGAAAATAGTGAAAGTTTTCTTCATGAATATCCCCGCTATACCAGTTGGAATACTCTTCTTTTTAAGGTAAGAGATATTATTTTTATTTAGTATTCATATGAAATAATATTTTCTTCCATACTCTGTAGTATGTAAGCAATATTATTTCGTTTCAGATTTCGAATTCTACACTCATTTTGTTAAAGCTTTAGCTTCTATACTCCATGAAATTAGTAGAATATCCTTGATATTTGTGCTTCATCCAGTATCTTTTCATGGAAATATTATTCTGAGCATTTTCGATAAGTTTTAACTTTTTCATGCTGGAGTACTATTTACGGGGTTACTATTTCTGAAGTACTATTCACGGGGTACTATTCACTCAGTTACTATTCACTTGGGGTACTATTTATGATAAAAATTAATTTTTTTTCGGTCCAAATCATTTTCGATACAATATTATTCTTGAATTTTACTCCACAAAGCAGTATCATGTTGACAATTTAGACATTATTGAATTCTAGATAAATTAAATTATAAATCTTTAAAAATTTATCCGTTGCTTTTTTTAATTGAATTCTTATATCATTGTCATCATCTTCATGCTTATATTGTTATGAAAGTTATCTTTAGCCGTAGTGCATAGATAAACTTGGTATGATTATGACCAGGGATTATTCGGTATAATCATGACCGTAATGTTATAAATGATGTGGTAAAAGTCCTCATTGGCCCGTAGTGCATTGGTGGACAGTTGTTGGCATGATCATGACCATTGATGAAAATACGAACATCCTTGGCCCGTAGTGCATAGATAATTTATGGTCGTGATATTAATGAATATCCTTGGCCGTAGTACAAGGATGGATGATGTGAATTATTTATTAAGCTGAGTCTCAACGATAAAATTGATGATAAATTCTTTTTAAATCATAGAAGGTAGTAGATTTCATGTTCTACTTGACTCTTCTAATAGTTTGTTTGTTCCGCTGCAGTTAAACTTGATGTATATTATATTTTATCAGTTTAACACTGTTGAAGGCTAACGATAATTTATTCTGCATTATCTTAGTCATAATATTTCTTACTGGGCTAGTTGAGCTCACCCTTTACTTTCATTGTTCTCTTCAAGAAATGAGAATATAGTTGGGACTAGTCGGGGAACGGAGTGACGGTCCAGATATTTGCATTAGTAGTCCTCACTATTCTGTGAAATAGTATGAAAATAAATGTATTGAGGACTTATTTTGAGTTTTAATACTGTCTAGAAGACAATATTTGTATGGGTTAAGTTCAAATGACCACTTAAGGTTTAGGCGATTTTTCACTTAACCACCTGTAGTCAGTAAAGCTACATTTAAACTCCCGACCTTTTGAGTTGAAGTGAAAACGTTACCTTTTCCATCCAACTTAACCATGCGTGTATATCAAACGTCAAAAGCGCGTGAAAAGAGCTATAACAATTAAAAAAAACATGATAAATGTCTAAAATACCCTTCTTCTTCCTCTATTCTCTTCTTATTCTCCGACCGAGATCTCTCACCTACATCCTCTCTCTACGCTTTCCATTTTCTCTCTCCTTTCTAATATTCTCCGACCTCTCTCTCATCTCCAAAATGTCAGTCGACGACGTCAACCAACTCTACCACAAGAACAATTACGTTCTCAACCTCAATCACCACAAATCCTAGAAAATCAAGATCCCCAAAACCCAGAAAAATTAAACCCTAATCAGGAAGATCCACAAGTTCAGGAACTAGAAGAGCAAGAATCGGGTATGTTCTTCTGTCTTCCCACTCCGATTGCAGATCTCAACCCACTCCCAATGACCTCACCCCACCAACAACCCTTCTGTCCATTAGAAAGGGGAGGGTTTTTTGAAAATTCGCAGTCGAGGGTTCCGCTTTCGCAGTATTCTGATGGTCGAAATTGGAGGAGGTGATGATCAATAAAATAAATTATCCGAAATTCGTCACAGCGGTGATAAGTTGGAAGAAAACAAAGGAAAATACTTTATCTGATTGATGCTGAGTAGTAGAGTTTGTGATATTAGATTGATTATTATTATTATTATTATTATTATTATTATTATTATTATTATAATAATAATAATTATTATTATTATTGTTTTTCTGTATTTTTTTTGTTTTGAAAATGTAAAAAAATGGGTTTTTAGTAATGGATGGGAATTAGAAAATTCCCCCCCCCCTTTTCTTTTTCTTCTTGTTTTTGGTTATGGATTGTGATTCTGGAATTGAAACTTGGAAACATATTGCAATGTTAATGGAAGAATTTGGGAATTCTCTTTGATATTCATTTGTAGTGATTGAAGATTTCATTTTTTTGTTGGATTCTTGGTTTAGTTCAATTGACTTGAAATTGTGCTATATTGTTTAATATTTTGCTGTACTAATGGGCTTAAGGATGATTCATGTGGAAGAAGTTTGAAATTTTATATAATCTATAGTTCTTCTTAGTATATATAAGGCGGAAGTTAGTATATTTTACAGTTCTTCATAAATTGGGGGATTTGAAGTAGCTCACTTTTTGGGCCCATGCATGGGTAACCAACAATATGGGATGCCATTGTTCTGGTAAAATCAAACACATCAGCAATAGATCAATTTCCTTAACCATAAAGGCGAAGTTATGCCAATGTGAATTTGGGAATTGCTCTTGAAGGCGAAGGAATTGCTCTTGAAGGCGAAGGTATGGCAATTTGGGTGGGTTTTATATGGATATGGGTAGGTATAAACCATAAACCAGAAAATCCTATCTGTTTTGGATGAAACAGAATCAGGAAGGGTGGATTTGGGCCTAATTTCTTTATTATTTTTGTAATTTGAGTGTTATACGTGGATGGATGTGGGAATTCTATGCGTGATTCAAATTCATATGCTTGCTTAATTTTGTGTACTTTATTTCTAAATTCATTTGATTATTTTTGTAATTTGATTTTTTTTGTTTGCTTTGTGTAATAGATCTGATTTGTAACAATGGGAAGTCTTATGAGCAAGACAGAGATTATTGAAGTTTTCTTTACTGAACTTGGAATTATAATCACTGAATATCGGTGGATATTATTGAAGTTTTTTGTTTGTTAGAAAAACAGAGAGAGAGAGAGAGAGATGAACAACTATTTTTGGTTATTTTTATAAATGATTTTACAGCTGGGTGTTTTAAATGATGGTAATTAAGTCTTTAGCCAAATAAAGTAACGGAGTTAAGACGGAAAGCACTTTTTCACTTCAACTCAAAAAGTTAGGAGTTTAAATGTAGCTTTACTGACTACAGGTGGTTAAGTGGAAAACCGCCCAAATCCGAGGTGGTCATCTGAACTTAACCTTATTTGTATTAAAACTCACAGCTCATGTTGTATATTTAAGTTTGTATTTGTATTTTGTAGACAACTCAGAATGGGTGATGTATACATATTTTGGGGGCGTCACAATTACATACTAGTTTTATACTTTTGTGTCCTGTTATTGCTTGTGAAAAGTGTTAGTGTTATTAGTGTCTTTAGCTAAAGTCATGCCATCCGCTAGTCTAACTAGCGGATTGGTTTAATTTTTTTTTGCTAAGTTTACGTTGATGGGTATAATTGTCCACAAGAAATTTTAATTCAGTCTGCTAGTTCTTCTAGCGGACGGCGTGCTTATTTTTTTAATCCCGACCGTTCTTATTTGTTATCAAAGGTAGAGATGCTATTTGCCCATATTTGATCCATATCAAATATATGCTATGGATCATTCCCCATATATATATATATATATATAGAAAATGATCTATAGCATGTATTTGCTATGAATGAAAATTGGGCAAATAACATCTATACCACGCATTACATAAATCAAGGGTTGTGATTAAAAAAGAAACAACGTCGTCCGCTAGTTGAACTAGCGGATGGACTGAAAAATAATTCAAATCTCATAAAGGCATTGGTTTTCTTTCCGTCCGCTAGTTTAACTAGCGGAACTATTTGAAGGCAATGCATTAATTCTGAATTCTTAATTCTGCACGAATTCAGCAAGTCAATAAACAAGGCAATGCACGAATTTAGCAAGTCAATAATTAAGGCAATAAACAAGCACGAATTCAGCAAAGGCAATGACAAAACTATTTACTTTTGTTTATATATTTTGATTTATTAGCATGATTTATTTTTCCCCAAGAGTTACAAGAGATGAATTACTCACAATTAGTGAATAATTTAGAGCTTGTATTTTCAAACATCAATCGTAAAGAGAAAATAATATTTCAAAAAGAAAAAGAACTATTTTATATTGAATATAATAATATGTAATATTACAAAAAGAATTTGTGGAAGTGTTGCAATGATCCATGGCAAACCCTTGAGCTGAACAATTCGAGTAAGGCAATCAAACCTATCCGTAACAGCTATTACAGTAGCAACCATAATTCGATAAGCCAAATATAATGTCGAAATCCACACTGTCAGGTTGCATGAAATATGCACATCATGCGAGGCATGTAGTCATACTGATAAAGCACTGGTATTAGCTTGTGTGGAAACTGAAGACCGTCGGTAGCTTATAGTGTTTCCCCTGCGATAAATAAGGAAGAGCCACAATTTTAACAAAATTTAAAAAACATAAACTACGGAAATTGATAGTAGTGTCTGAAATTGAGAGTTCCTCTGTTCATCTAACATATGCTAAAGGCATTCATATATTGAAGTTGATCGAATTTATCTGGAGGTGCAATCACAGTCCCTTTCAATAGCAGTGAAAACTGAGCAACAAATAGAAGACATAAATATTTTAAAGAACCGGTTTAATGTTTAATGACCAAACATACGAATCTCAATCCCGGATATGGCATGTACACCTCTACAGAACCCCCAATCCGAGAATATAAATTTTATCAAATTTTGAGACGGGCTTAACATTATGGTACACATTATAAATTAAGAGCATCCGAAAAGCTACCCGAAATTAAGAGTTCCAATAATTTACAACAGTCAACATAATCAAATCAGATGTCGATCTTAAAAGGAAACTTTCTAGTCACACTGAAGGCTCTGCAAAAGGTAAGTCATTTAAGCATCAGGAATAACTCATACTAATTAAGCAATCAGTTTTTTTTTGGGGGACAGAGGGGGCAAGCAATCAGAATGCATCAACTATATCTCAATAATGCATCATTTTTAGTAATTGAAGTAAAGGTCTAAAACAGTGGGTAGCCTTTACTTGCATGTTCAAGCATAGAAAATACACATATTGCCAAAGGAATTTTTTACTAAGTTTTAGTATCTCACTCAATCTGTGGTGGCAAGGAACCACTTCAGGTATGGGGTGTAATTCTGTCACTTCAGGCATCTCTGACAGCATTTTTTGTAGCTCTCCAAAGAAATCTTCCTGTTAGCAAATTGTAAAAGCATTAGGACTTAGTTCCACAGTTTAAATAAGAAATGGTCCAGATAGATGTTTTTAAACTAGTGATTCCCCTGTAGAATATGCTTAGCAAAAAAAATCACCTGCAACATACCGGCAAAAGGAGACCACAAATTCAAAACAAAAATATTACATCATCTAAATTACCCCTCTTAAATAGAGTGACACCAGTGATTTGGTAGAGAGGCAAAATGAAAGAAGTGGAAGCAAGTTTCCCCAAATTGGAGGATGGTCTCCGCCTCGACCTACAAATGTCCTCTTTCCAAAATTTGGGCAGAAAAGAAGGCAACGAAATGAAACTTTGACTTTGATATTAATTGGAACAATTGTCCTTTTTACATTTTATCACAACACAAGCTTTTAAAATTCTATCCAATTACAATGGATATGATGATTAATTTAACGTTATATTAAGTTTATCCCTACCCAGGAATACCTTTTCCCTTGGAACTCAGATACTATCCTACCCTTTTTCCTACTAGAAAAGGCATGAACCGGAATCAACAAGTAATTCTAGAATTAGTCTATAACGAAAATTAAAAACAAAATAAAATACCCAGGAACAATATTTCAAAAAAGAAAAAGCTGGATTAAAACCCATCGGGGCAATGGGGTGGTTAATGAAGTACACACTAGAGAAATCAAATCAGGCCGAAAACTAACCACGACTGACTGGAAATTGGAGAACACTGTAAGGAAGAAGCTCCTTAACAGTTCAGTTCCCAAACTCAGTAAACAGAAATGAAAGGAAGCTCAGACAGAAATGAGAAGAAAAAGAAGATAGATAGGGAGAATTAAGAGAGAAATAGATAAGGAATAGAGTTAATTGGGGAAGAAGAAAGTCTATTCATTCTATTCATATCTCTTACATCACAAATCTCAGCTAAATACCCTTACCTCAGCTATGAATCCAAACAGAAAATGAATAACAGATGAGCATGTGACTGGCACAAGCTACATCATGCTGAAAACATGACCCTCAATCAGAAAATAAAGACACTTCCTACTCTACCCTTGCTTTATTCTGGCAAATTACTATGATACCCGAACAACAAATAACTCAGAATAAATGCAGAATAAATGCAGCTCCCCTTTCTTACAATCCCTCCCCCTTCAGATAAACCGTGTCCTCAAGGTTTGAAATTAGGAAATTTCTTGACCAATTCATTCCAGTCTTCCCCAAGAAGCTTCACTGGGTAAAGTGTTCGTCCATTGTACCAATACCTCCACCCCTGCTGCATTTTTTTTCTTCACCATTCTTCTGTCAAGAACAGCCACTGGTTCCACCATAAACTGTCCAAGTGAGTCCAGAGGTGGTAAAGAAGGAGAAGTAGTACAGTGCTGGCCCACCTTCTTCTTAAGTAAGGAAACATGAAAAACTGGATGAACTTTTGCATAAGTTGGCAACTGCAATTTGTAAGCTACTGCTCCTACTTTGCTTTCCACCAGAAAAGGGCCATAGTACTTGGGCAATAATTTCCCTTGATTTAATCCAGATAAGGAAAGCTGCTTGTATGGTCTAACCTTAAGATAAACCATATCCCCAGGCACAAAGACTCTTTCTGTTCTGTGCTTATCTGCGTAGTGTTTTATCCTTGCTTGTGCTTCAGTGAAATGCTGCTTCATCAGTCTCAGCAATTGGGCTCTATCTTGACAGAATTGCTTGGTGATAGGGTCATAGACTTTTCCAAACTGATGGAAATTTAGGTGTGGGGGTTTATATCTATAAAGCATCTCAAAGGGCGTGGCCTTCAATCCAGTGTGAAAATGGGTATTGTACCATAGCTCAGCCAAAGGAAGCCAAGAGACCCAATTGTGTGGATTTTGTGCAACCATGCACCTGAGATAATATTCTAATACCTGATTCACCCTCTTAGTCTGGCCATCTGACTGAGGGTGATAGGATGTACTCATCTGTAACTTAGTCCCCACTATCCTAAAAAGTGATTGCCAAAACAAACTAATAAACACCTTATCTCTATCAGATACTATGGTAGCAGGTAAACCATGTAGTTTGTAAATGTGCGAGATAAAAACTTGGGCCAACTGAGAAGCAGAAAAAGGGTGTTTGAGTGCCACAAAATGCCCATATTTAGTTAATCTGTCCACCACTACCCATATCACTGTATTGCCTTCTGATTTGGGGAGTGCCTCAATGAAATCCATAGATATATCAGCCCATGGTGTCTCAGGTACAGGTAGGGGCTGTAACAGACCAGGGGAGGCTAATGTTTTATGTTTTTGTTGTTGACACACATCACACTCCCTAACAAATATAGTAACATCCTGTCTGAGTGTTGGCCACCAAAGGAAGTTATGAATCCTCTCAAAAGTCCCCCTTATTCTAGAGTGTCATCCAATAGGAGAATTATGGAATTTTGTCAGAAATTTCCTTCTTAGATCAGCATCTGGACCCACTACTATTTTGCCTTGAAATTTAAGCCTGCCATGTTGGAAAGTATATCCTGGAAGAGCATCATCCTTGAGTTGTAATTGAAGGATGATCTCCCTTAAACCATCATCTTTTTCTCAAGTTTGAGCTATTTCAGCTATCCATGATGGAATTGCTGTAGTTAACATATGGCAGCCCGCTGAGGATGTAGTACAGACTTTTTGCAAACCAGTAGATTCTGGAATGAACTCTTCAGCAGATTCCATCTTTCTAGATAAACTATCTGTAACAACATTTTCCTTCCCCTTTTTGTAAGAAATTTCATAATCTAATCCCATAAGTTTTGTGATCCATTTCTGCTGGTTAGTGGTTGTTATCCTTTGATCCAGAAGATACCTTAGGCTGTGATGATCTGTTTTGATGAGGATTTTATTTCCTAACAGGTAATGTCTCCATTTATTGGCTGCAAACACCACTGCCATGAGTTCTTTTTCATAAGTAGAATACCCTAGATGTTTAGAGGAAATAACCTTACTGAGAAAGGCTATTGGTCTGTTCTGTTGCATAAGGACTGCCCCAATACCCCCATATGATGCATCTGTTTCTAGCATAAAAGGTTCTTCAAAATTAGGCATAGCTAATACAGGAGCCTGGGACATAGCCTGCTTGAGTTGCTGAAAAGCCTGTGCAGCTTGTTCAGTCCATCCAAACTTCCCTTTCTTCAAGAGATCTATAAGTGGTCTGCTCATGGCCCCATAATTTCTGATGAATCTCCTATAATACCCAATAAGTCCCAGAAATCCTCTCAGTCCTTTAATGGTTGTAGGAGTAGGCCATTTTAGCATACAATCAATCTTATCTTGGTCTGTAGACACCCCATCAGGATTAATGACATGGCCTAAGTAATGAATCTGCTGGGTACCAAACTCACACTTACTTTTTTTGGCAAACAAACAATGGTTTTGTAATAACTAGAGTACCATTTCTAACTGCTTCAAATGTTCCTCATAAGTCTTGCTATAGATTAGGATATCGTCAATAAAAACCAACACAAATTTCCTTAAGTAAGGCTGGAATACATCATTCATTAGGGACTGGAATGTGGCAGGTGCATTGGTGAGCCCAAAAAGGCATCACCAAAAATTCAAAATGGCCAAAGTGGGTTCTAAAGGCTGTTTTAGGAATGTCAGCAGGATTAACCCTTATTTGGTGATATCCGGATCTTAAGTTCAACTTAGAAAACCAGTTAGACCCATGGAGTTCATCTAGCAGCTCATCTATAGCAGGAATCGGGAACTTATCTTTCACAGTTGCACTGTTTAAAGCCCTATAATCGACACACATTCTCCACGTTCCATCATGTTTTTTTACCAATAAGACAGGAAAGGCATAAGGACTGTTACTTGCCTGAATGATACCATTGCTCAGCATCTCTTTGACAATCTTTTCAATCTCTTCTTTTTATACATAGGGGTATCTATAGGGCCTGATATTCATTGGCTGACTCCCATCTTTCAGCTTGATGTGATGATCCTGAGTTCTGAATGGAGGTAACTCCTGAGGTTCTTGGAACACTGAAGCAAATTACTGCAAAATCTTTTCTATCTGCTCATCCTTCTTAACCTCTGTGAGGTTTGAGTCCCCATTTAAGCCACTGCTGATATACTGCTGTTTTAACTGGTCCTCATTATCCCCTTGACATGCCCCAAAAAGGTATCCAAAATATCCATGGGTTGCAGAATTTAGAACCTGCTTAAACTCCCCAGAATCCATCATTTAAATGGTAGGAGATACCTGGTCTGATTCCCCCTGCAACACAATGGTTCTTCCTTCATGCACTAAAGTCAGCTGCAACTCATGAAAGTCAAAGGTAACAGGATTAAAGAGTCGAAGCCATTGGACTCCTAAAACTGTATCTATACCTCCCAGGGGCAGAACTCTAAAGTCTGTCTGAAACTCTTCTCCTTGCACAGACCATGATACCTTGGGGCAAGCTTGATGGCTAGAAACCTTAAACCCATCTGCCACAGTGACATTAAGAGGATTAGCATCCTTAATCACAGCTCTAATACTTTTAGCAGCTTGAGGATCCATAAAATTGTTGGTACTCCCACTATCCACCAGTATCCTTAAGAATTCTCTATGAGCCATACCCAGCAATCTAATGGTATTATTAGTACTGTGACCAGACAGTGCATGCAGTGTTATTTGGGCTTCCTGCTCTTCACATTCACCATTTAAATCCTCCTTATTATTCTCATCCCCATAATCAGGGTGATCCTCCTCCGTACCTTCTGATGGCAGCATCATGAACAACCTGAGTTTCTTACAGACATGCCCTGGAGTAAAGGGCTCATCACATGAAATACATAACCTCAATCTCCTTTTTTCATTAATTTGTTCTCTGGTAAGGCCTCTGATAGGTAGAGCCCTGATAGCTTCCTCACTGTTCCTTTCCATTGGCTTGCTTAAGAATGCAGGTATCACCTTATTTTGAACAACACTACCCCCAGGTTTGCTGACCATCCTACTCCTCTTAAGCCATGCTTCTAACTTGGCCTCCTCCACCCTAGCCAGTCTTATCATTTCTTTTAAATTTCCAGGTTTAAGTTCCTGCACCCCCAGTTGGATTTTCAATTTCAAGCCACCCATAAAACAATCCATAAAAAACTCCTCATTGAGGGATGGATTTCTAGCTAGGACCCACCCTTTTAGCTCCTCAAATCTCCTTCTGTATTCATCCACAGTCCCCATTTGTTGCAGCTTCTTCAACTCTCTAATAGGATTTTCATTAGCCTCAGAACTGAATCTGGCAGTGATTTCCTCTGTCAATTTTTTCCAACTCAACTCCTGATTGTGACACCCCCAAATCCGGGTTACCTGACCCCCGAGTTTGGTGTTCACGATCCACAATATAATACAAATTAACTACCCATTCATATATAAATAGGGATTACATAAGTCATTAACATATATTGTTAATATATAAGTCCCAGGTCCACTAACCTTAACATTACAGAAATACCCCTTTAGATATACAAAAAGGGTTTACAATACAATACAACATAATAATATTGTTCATCATAACTAATTTATAACTATGCCTTTTCCCTTGTTCTTCTTAGCAGCACATTCTGCAACTTCGTCCCTAGCTGAAAAGTTTTATTTATAGTAAGGGTGAGCAACAAGTTTGCCCCGTAAGTTAAGACATACAATAAAGGTATAGAAATCAATATTAATTGTTTTAACATTCTCCGCAACAATAATATGATAATGAAAGAGTACAACGCTTTCAAGGTTTTCTACGATATTCAATGAATAATCAAGAATTAATTCTTCGCAATTACAAAGTAGAATGTTTTCCAGATTTATGTTGAGCGATCACACTAGATCTGGAACTTATTTTTCTCAGTTATCTATCAAAGATTTACTTTGATACATACGCAGGAGTATCAGATAACCATAAAGATTAAATCATACCCCTCTGCAAGTACTTAGAGCCGGCCAACTCCTTGTACCCTATATTATGCATAATACTTAACAGCGCGCAATGGTCGAATATACGACCTAAAATGTTCCCTTTATATAAAAGGTTGTTCTTCTCAGTCTCAGAATCAAGATTTTGATTTAACAACGAAATACTGTGATTTCAAATTCTATCTACTTATCGATCTAGCCGAAACAATTGGCATCGATCTATCAATAACAATTGATTTCTCTTCTCGTATTTATCAAGTTCTAACAATTGTTCGTCTAGCCAGTATAATTAGCTAAGACATTTCTCAATATAATTTGACAATAAACAGGAATTATCTGTACTGTCAATATTAGTTTCTGCAGATATAAATATCCAACAACAATAATTCTACGAATATATATTTTCTGAATCAGTAATTCAATTTGAATTTTAATCATGCACTAACTGCGAATAATCAACAATAAATTCTCTGGACAAGGTATAATTATCAATAATTAATCATTAAAATAATTGAATGAATATAACTCAAGGTTGAGTTAGGAAACTTGCCTTTCGCGTTGATTTCAGCTACACAATATAATTAACTGCGTTCGTAACACCTATATTCAACAATGTCGGTCTCACAATTAGAACAATCATACATAACACGTAACACTATATTCTACAGTCAAACTTTTCCTAGGCACATTACCACATAGCCACATTAGTGTTTATAACCCATATAAACACTTATCCAGTCTAACTATTTCGGTCTGGTTGGACCTCGGTCCATTTTCGGTGTTCTGGTCACCCTATCCGACAATTAACACATTGATTGTCAATTAAACTTGGTCTCTAAGCTTCAATATTATTTTAGATAAATTAAATATCGTTTATAATATTTTCCGGAAGCTTTTAATAATTTATAAATAATTATTATAATTTATAATAATTTTTCAAACACTTAAATCATTTTTAAATGATTTAATTATCAAATAATCTTATTATCATTAATATTTAATAATATAAAAATATTAATGTTATCCTTGTCAAAATATTAAAGTTATTGTTAATAACTTAAAATATTTTTAAATCATCAATATTCTACATAAATAATTTTTAAAGTAATTAAAATCATTTTTAAATCATCACCATTAATATTTAAATATTAATGTAATTATTATCCAAATATTGAAAGTCATTAATTATAACTTAAAATATCTTTAAAATATTTTTCTCATTTTTAAATCAATAAAATCATTTTTAATTCATTTATTTAATTTAATAAATAAATAACCTAATATCATTAATATTAATGAGAATTCTCCAAAAAATATTGAAGATTATATTTTATAATTTAAAATATTTTCTAACACTTTATTCTTATTTAAAATAAAATTTAAATTAATAAAATCATTTTTAACTTATTTATTTAATTTAATAATTAAATAAATCTAATATCATTATTATTAATTTATTAATAAAAATTCTCTAAAATTATCGAAAGTTATATTTTATAACTCAACATATTTTTAAATACATTATTCTTATTTAAAATGATTTTTCGTAATATTAAATTATATTTTCTCTAATTTATTTAGTACACTAATTAAATAAATTAAATACCTCTAATATTTAAATAATTATAAATATTAAAGAAAAATATTCTAATTGGTCAAAAATTATTTTTCATAATTTAAAATAATTTCTAAAACCATTTTTAATAATTTTTATAATTTATTTTTAATTTTTAATCATTTTCCGAAAATCAGAAATTAAAATAAATGAAAACCGTCGCTAAAAGCCTTTAGCGATGCATTATGTAGCCTTAGGTGTTCTTGGCTCAAGAACACTGACAATCTCAGTGTTCGAGACCCTCACTTTGACCGAATTTTAATCACAGTTTAAAGTCGTTTATTGGCTAACTTGAAGTTTAAAATCGTAGTATACATGTAATACTACCGTTAACAATCATCAATTTGGTTATATAACAACACATCAAAGAGATCTGGGCTTCCAAAGAAGCTGTCATACCCAATCTGGGTTTCTCCAGAAACCCAGAAAATCGAGCAGCCACTTTCAAGCTCATTTTAATCTATGTTCTGCTTATGATTTATGTGATATAAAGGTTCGAACATGTATTACATGTGTCAGTTAACAATACTAAAGCAACAAATAAGTTTATCATCAACAGGATCAACATGAATCACTCGGTCAAAAATGGTCAGAATCTCCGTTCTTCCGGTTTCTGGGTTTTTTCCCAGAAACTTAACCGTGGCTGAGTGGCCAGTTTTGACCATCCACTGTGCTCGATCTAAAGATGTTTTGGAGAGTCTAAATACATGGATCTAAAGTCCTTAATACAGACTACCATTTGGGTATAATAACAACAACAAAAAACATCAAAAATTGTCAGATCCGGACCTTGAAAAACATTGTCAGACTCGGTTTTTAGGTTCTGGGCTGCCCAGAATTTTACTCGGTCAAGCCCGGTCAACGGGTTTTGACCGTTAATAACTCCTGATCCCGACATTAAATAGCTCTGATTTCACTTTCAGAGTAAAGACCACATACAAGGCTACATATTACAACTTGAAAACAACAAAAATCATATACGAGCAAGGATTGGTGGCCACTGACAATTGGTTGTCAGACCACTTTTCAAGCTCAAGAACAGATTTTTAAAACTTGTATTTTTACTCACTTTGAGTCTATAGAACCATCATGGATCAACATATAACAACTACAAACATATTATAACATAAGATTAAACACTAAAACACAAAAATTTTCTAAACAACAAAGATCAAAATTTAAAATTTGATTTATACCTTTAGCTTTCAATTCTTGATCTAAACTCTCCAATATGTTATTGATTGATCAAGGGGCTGAAATTAGGACTGATCTAACTTAGAATTTCGGAGCTTTGGTGAGAGAGAGAGAGAGTTGGTGAGAGATAAGCTAGCAAATAAGCAAAATATGAACACTTTCTCTCTCCCAATCTTTATATATTGTGACATGAAGTTGTTAGATGTAATGTACTGTCACTAAGAGGCTGAATTGGCTGAGATTTTAAGTCATAAATGTCAAAATAGTTGGTGACCAACTAAAGTTAAGCCAAAATTGCAAGTTAACTTTCTAAAATAAACAAAAGGGCATTTTTGTCATTTCTAAAATGCAATTAATGGCATTTTTGTCATTTGTACAAACCTTAGGGTTTAGGTTTAGGGTTTAAACCCTTTAGATTTGCAATTAATTTCTAAAATTTTTGATTTTTGATTTTCAATTTTCAATTTTCAAAATAGAAAATTAATTTTCCAAAATTATAATTAGGATTCAATAAATATATTAATATTTCCTAATTATAAAATTCAATCTTGCTAATTAGGATTAATATTCCTAATTAAAATTGCTTAATTTAGCAATTAGGTTCAAAATGATCATTGGGGTTTATAACCCACGAATTAGGGTTTTAATTAGAAAAATAAATTTTTTAAATTATAATTAGGGTTTGTAAGCTATAAATTAAGATAACTAAAATATAATTAGGGTTTTCTAATCATATTTAAGTTTAATACCCAAATTAGGCTTGCCAATTAGAATTAGGGTTTCCTAATTTAGGGTTTAGAATTCTCGAATATGAAATTAGGGTTTCCAACAATACGTTAGGGTTTCTAAAGCTGTTAAGCACAACTCTACTCTAATTTTATTAGTCAATACACATTGACTTTCTCGAGACTCGTATCACCGATACTTGTCACATAAATGATAATTAATATTAATAAAAAAAAATTTATTCGTAAATTTTGATTATTCAAAATCTCGGGTTATCACATTCACCCATCCTTAAAAGGATTCCGTCCTCAGAGTCACCGCTTTCTTATTCTCTACAATCTTTTAAAGTTGTATCATCAATTCATTTTTATCAACACAATATCAAATTATGTTTCTAATTCTAACCTGTGATTGAATCTATAAAAGAAAACAGTTCACAACAATATCTAACTCAATTTACTCGCGTAATTATATTTCTAAACGACATCATTGCCTGCTGCCACCTTCTGAGTAGCCACTGCGTCCTGCGCCGTCATGTTGAATGTACGGGCTGTTGGTCTTCTTGGCTGTGCAGGTCCTCGAATCGCTAAGGTTCCGCCACTGGGTCCCTTGTTGCCACTTTCCTTCTCAGTATTCTTCTTCGGACAGTTTCGAACCAGATGATCATTCGATCCGCATGCAAAGCAACCTTGTATCTTCTTCGAACTGGGACAATTGGGCGACATGTGCCCCTCTTGCCCGCAGTTATAACAAACTCCCTTTTTCTTCGGGCAAACTCCAGCATGGTTCTTCCCACAATTCGCACATGGCTCCCTTCCTTTTCTATTATCTTCTATCTTGCCTCCTGATTTGGTATTCTCATTCCACTTTCTCTTATTAGGGTTACTTCCACCACTGTTTCCACCATCGTTGGTCTTCTTCTTCTTCTCTTGATGAAATCGAGACGCAGCTTCGCTCCCTCCTTCAGCAATTAATGCTTTCTCCATCAAGGCTGCGAACATGTTAATCTGCAATACCGCTACCTTGTTGAATATTCCTGGTTTCAGTCCGTTCTCGAATCTTCTTGCCTTTCTCGTCTCTGTGTCCACCTGATGAGGTGCAAATCTTGCCAGGTCGTTGAATTTAGCAGCGTATTCAAAAACAGACATACTCGGCGAGAAGTAGTTCTCAAAGAACAACTCCTTGAATCTTGTCCACAACACCACCTTTGTACCATCTCTCGCTTGGTTCGTCTCCCACCAGTAATTAGCTTATCCCTTCATTAGATAAGTTGAAAAAGCCGTCTTTTGTTCCTCCGCTACTCTGGCGATAACGAATGCTTTCCCCATCTCCTTTACCCAAGTTTGGGCTTCAATCGGATCTGTGGTCCCTTTGAACTCAGGCGGTTCTACCGCTTTAAAATCCTTGAAGTTAGCCAATCTATCAGCTGGCTGATTTCTCGCTCTCCCTCTTGCTGGAGCCCTATTTTCCATAGCTTCGGCTATCATATCTGCAAAGTTTTGCATTGGGTCTGCTTGACCTCCTTCGTTATTCACTGACTGTTCTTCTCGTTGGTTTCGATTCTGTCGTCTAGGCGGCATGATCTGATTTAAATAAAAATCTTATATTAATTCTCTTTCTTTACACATATTCTTAACACAATAAGAATTCAACACATAATTCTCGTATAATTGCACATTCATTCATATAGCACATAGTACATATAGTACTTAACATATTTACTATTCCTTTTTAAATCATATCAGGATTAACAACACAACTTTACACAAAAAGTTGCTATTATCCATTCTCACATAGTTATTACCAGTTCTTTAAACTTACCACACTTATGAGTTCAGGAACTTGCCACAATTATATGAGTGTATGAACTTATCCTAGTCAGACCTTTGGCGTCCATTCGCTGAGGGGTTCAAAACATTTCATATAATTATGAGTCATTAACTTACCATAAATATGAGTTTTTAAGAACAAACAAATTAATCTTAATCTTATATTCATATAGAAAATAAAGATTTCATTCATAAAATATATATATTTACACATGCTTAAACATCATTCTTGATATTACAACACTTAATATCATAAACTTCTACCCAAAAGATACCATTACATATATCTAAGTTGTCTACCGACCACTTCCTTCACCGGTCTTCTTCTTGTTGGGACACTTGTTGAATCCGTGACCCGTCTGCCCACATGAGAAACACTTCCTCAAATTCGACTTAGGACAATGCAAAGAAATATGTCCTTCCTGCTTACAGTTGAAACATACATTCTTCCACATCATGCATTCTCCCGCGTGAGTCTTCCCACACTTGCTACATGCTTGCTTCTTCTTCGGGCTTGATTTTTCAGAATTAAGACTGTCTTTTTCCCTCTTTCTCTTCTTCTTGTCCTTCTTGCTAGTTCCTTCAGGTGATCCACCACCTTCCGCCTTCATTCTGTCCACCTGCGCCTTGAGCTCGTTCCTTTCTTCAGTCATTTCGCGTAATGCTCGCTCCGTCTTCCACAACTCCTCTAGAAGAAACACTTTACTTCGGAGTTCCTGGACTTCTGCAGATTCGTGATTTCGTTCTCCAACTTTAGTCTTATTCTTTAACTCCACCTTAGTTTGCTCAGTCTCTGCCTCCTCATCTCCACTTAGATACATCTCGGGATAATCATCATGATCGCTCCCCAGATTGACCATAGGTTCATCTTCTCCCACCTTCTCCACTGATTCGCTTTGCGCTAGCACCTCGGCTTCTGGCACCGGTGCAACAGCCGCTAGCATCTCCGCACTCTTTTCACCTTCTCCAGACATCCTATAATCAGTTGAAATAACTTGATTAGTACTTCACCAGTACAAAATTCTCAAACTATGTGTCCACTTATCTCACTATTGATGCACTTCGGCAATCCCTCACTTAGAACTCTAAATGAGTTTTCTCTATCTCGCGTATGGTTATAATCCTAGGGTTTTCCCCCCACCCCACTTTAAGTTTATAATCTACAGCTCTTCTACTAACTGGTGACAACTTGGTCACTACAGCTTTGATGCCAACCTGTGACACCCCCAAATCCGGGTTACCTGACCCCCGAGTTTGGTGTTCACGATCCACAATATAATACCAATTAACTATCCATTCATATATAAATAGGATTACATAAGTCATTAACATATATTGTTAATACATAAGTCCCAGGTCCACTAACCTTAACATTACAGAAATACCCCTTTAGATATACAAAAAGGGTTTACAATACAATACAACATAATAATATTGTTCATCATAACTAATTTATAACTATGCCTTTTCCCTTGTTCTTCTTAGCAGCACCTTCTGCAACTTCGTCCCTAGCTTAAAAGTTTTATTTATAGTAAGGGTGAGCAACAAGTTTGCCCCGTAAGTTAAGACATACAATAAAGGTATAGAAATCAATATTAATTGTTCTAACATTCTCCGCAACAATAATATGATAATGAAAGAGTACAACGCTTTCAAGGTTTTCTACGATATTCAATGAATAATCAAGAATTAATTCTTCGCAATTACAAAGTGGAATGTTTTCCAGATTTATGCTGAGCGATCACACTAGATCTGGAACTTATTTTTCTCGGTTATCTATCAAAGATTTACTTTGATACATACGCAGGAGTATCAGATAACCATAAAGATTAAATCATACCCCTCTGCAAGTACTTAGAGCCGGCCAACTCCTTGTACCCTATATTATGCATAATACTTAACAGCGCGCAATGGTCGAATATACGACCTTAAATGTTCCCTTTATATAAAAGGTTGTTCTTCTCAGTCTCAGAATCAAGATTTTGATTTAACAACGAAATACTGTGATTTCAAATTCTATCTACTTATCGATCTAGCCGAAACAATTGGCATCGATCTATCAATAACAATTGATTTCTCTTCTCGTATTTATCAAGTTCTAACAATTGTTCGTCTAGCCAGTATAATTAGCTAAGATATTTCTCAATATAATTTGACAATAAACAGGAATTATCTATACTATCAGTATTAGTTTCTACAGATATAAATATCCAACAACAGTAATTTTACGAATATATATTTTTCGAATCAGTAATTCAATTTGAATTTTAATCATGCACTAACTGCGAATAATCAATAATAAATTCCCTGGACATGGTATAATTATCAATAATTAACCATTAAAATAATTGAATGAATATAACTCAAGGTTGAGTTAGGAAACTTGCCTTTCGCGTTGATTTCAGCTACACAATATAATTAACTGCGTTCGTAACACCTATATTCAACAATGTCGGTCTCACAATTAGAACAATCATACATAACACGTAACACTATATTCTACAGTCAAACTTTTCCTAGGCACATTACCACATAGCCACATTAGTGTTTATAACCCATATAAACACTTATCCAGTCTAACTATTTCGGTCTGGTTGGACCTCGGTCCATTTTCGGTGTTCTGGTCACCCTATCCGACAATTAACACATTGATTATCAATTAAACTTGGTCTCTAAGCTTCAATATTATTTTAGATAAATCAAATATCGTTTATAATATTTTCCGAAAGCTTTTAATAATTTATAAATAATTATTATAATTTATAATAATTTTTCAAACACTTAAATCATTTTTAAATAATTTAATTATCAAATAATCTTATTATCATTAATATTTAATAGTATAAAAATATTAATGTTATCCTTGTCAAAATATTAAAGTTATTGTTAATAACTTAAAATATTTTTAAATCATCAATATTCTACATAAATGATTTTTAAAGTAATTAAAATCATTTTTAAATCATCACCATTAATATTTAAATATTAATATAATTATTATCCAAATATTGAAAGTCATTAATTATAACTTAAAATATTTTTAAAACATTTTTCTCATTTTTAAATCAATAAAATCATTTTTAATTCATTTATTTAATTTAATAAATAAATAATCTAATATCATTAATATTAATTTATTAATGAGAATTCTCCAAAAATATTGAAAATTATATTTTATAATTTAAAATATTTTCTAACACTTTATTCTTATTTAAAATAATTTTTAAATTAATAAAATCATTTTTAACTTATTTATTTAATTTAATAATTAAATAAATCTAATATCATTAATATTAAATTATTAATGAAAATTCTATAAAATTATCAAAAGTTATATTTTATAACTCAACATATTTTTAAATACATTATTCTTATTTAAAATGATTTTTCATAATATTAAATTATATTTTCTCTAATTTATTTAATACACTAATTAAATAAATTAAATACCTCTAATATTTAAATAATTATAAATATTAAAGAAAAATATTCTAATTGGTCAAAAATTATTTTTTATAATTTAAAATAATTTCTAAAACCATTTTTAATAATTTTTATAATTTATTTCTAATTTTTAATCATTTTCCGAAAATCAGAAATTAAAATAAATGAAAACCGTCGCTAAAAGCCTTTAGCGACACATTCTGTAGCCTTAGGTGTTCTTGGCTCAAGAACACTGACAATCTCAGTGTTCGAGACCCTCACTTTGACCGAATTTTAATCACAGTTTAAAGTCGTTTATTGGCTAACTTGAAGTTTAAAATCGTAGTATACATGTAATACTACCGTTAACAATCATCAATTTGGTTATATAACAACACATCAAAGAGATCTGGGCTTCCAAAGAAGCTGTCATACCCAATCTGGGTTTCTCCAGAAACCCAGAAAATCGAGCAGCCACTTTCAAGCTCATTTTAATCTATGTTCTGCTTATGATTTATGTGATATAAAGGTTCGAACATGTATTACATGTGTCAGTTAACAATACTAAAGCAACAAATAAGTTTATCATCAACAGGATCAACATGAATCACTCGGTCAAAAATGGTCAGAATCTCCGTTCTTCCGGTTTCTGGGTTTTTTCCCAGAAACTTAACCGTGGCTGAGTGGCCAGTTTTGACCATCCACTGTGCTCGATCTAAAGATGTTTTGGAGAGTCTAAATACATGGATCTAAAGTCCTTAATACAGACTACCATTTGGGTATAATAACAACAACAAAAAACATCAAAAATTGTCAGATCCGGACCTTGAAAAACATTGTCAGACTCGGTTTTTAGGTTCTGGGCTGCCCAGAATTTTACTCGGTCAAGCCCGGTCAACGGGTTTTGACCGTTAATAACTCCTGATCCCGACATCAAATAGCTCTGATTTCACTTTCAGAGTAAAGACCACATACAAGGCTACATATTACAACTTGAAAACAACAAAAATCATATACGAGCAAGGATTGGTGGCCACTGACAATTGGTTGTCAGACCACTTTTCAAGCTCAAGAACAGATTTTTAAAACTTGTATTTTTACTCACTTTGAGTCTATAGATCCATCATGGATCAACATATAACAACTACAAACATATTATAACATAAGATTAAACACTAAAACACAAAAATTTTCTAAACAACAAAGATCAAAATTTAAAATTTGATTTATACCTTTAGCTTTCAATTCTTGATCTAAACTCTCCAATATGTTATTGATTGATCAAGGGGCTGAAATTAGGACTGATCTAACTTAGAATTTCGGAGCTTTGGTGAGAGAGAGAGAGAGTTGGTGAGAGATAAGCTAGCAAATAAGCAAAATATGAACACTTTCTCTCTCCCAATCTTTATATATTGTGACATGAAGTTGTTAGATGTAATGTACTGTCACTAAGAGGCTGAATTGGCTGAGATTTTAAGTCATAAATGTCAAAATAGTTGGTGACCAACTAAAGTTAAGCCAAAATTGCAAGTTAACTTTCTAAAATAAACAAAAGGGCATTTTTGTCATTTCTAAAATGCAATTAATGGCATTTTTGTCATTTGTACAAACCTTAGGGTTTAGGGTTTGGATTTAGGGTTTGGACCCTTTAGGATTTAGGGTTTAAACCCTTTAGATTTACAATTAATTTCCAAAATTTTCGATTTTCGATTTTCAAAATAGAAAATTAATTTTCCAAAATTATAATTAGGAATCAATAAATATATTAATATTTCCTAATCATAAAATTCAATCTTGCTAATTAGGACTAATATTCCTAATTAAAATTGCTTAATTTAGCAATTAGGGTCAAAATGATCATTAGGGTTTATAACCCACGAATTAGGGTTTTAATTAGAAAAATAAATTTTCTAAATTATAATTAGGGTTTGTAAACTAGAAATTAAGATAACTAAAATATAATTAGGGTTTTCTAATTATATTTAAGTTTAATACCCAAATTAGGCTTGCCAATTAGAATTAGGGTTTCCTAATTTAGGGTATAGAATTCCCAAATATGAAATTAGGGTTTTCAACAATACGTTAGGGTTTCTAAAGCTGTTAAGCACAACTCTACTCTAATTTTATTAGTCAATACACATTGACGTTGGGTTTCTAAAGCTGGGATTGGACTGCTGCAATTGGTTGAAAGTCCTCATTGTCATCTTTGAGGTGTGTCTGTCTTCCCGATGTCATCGCCGGGCTGATACAGTGTATCTCGTTGTGAGCACCGAGATTGAAGCTGGTTGCACTTGTAATAAGCATTTCTGGGGTTAATGCCGAAATTGCTTTCCTTGGGGCTATCACCAAGGTTGGAGGCTATTCCCATGTTTAGGGCTTAGACTGGATACCTCGGGGTTATCTCCGAGATTAATCGGTCTTCTCCGGTGTGTGTTCCGGTATTGTTCTGCATGCCTCGGGGTTCTCCAAGATTGGAACGATTACTCCTAGATTGCGATCTGGGGTTGATGTTGAACCTCCGGTAGTATTCGGTATAGTTGTGGATTGTCTTTCAGGGTTCTCTCATAAAAGACGAATCTGCCTTCCTGCAATGTTAGTGTCAGTAGTACAGAAAATTTCGAGTGTCTACAGTACCGTATACGTAAATAATGTCATATACGTAAAGAGTGCCATATACATGAATAGTGTTGTATACGTGAATAGTGCCGTATACGTGAATAGTGTCGTATACGTGAATAGTAACCCCGACATGAAAAAGGTAGAAATTCCACAATAAAATTCATACCAATATTTCAGTATAATGATATTAAAATAATAGCATCATTATGAAGAAAATAACATCCCTTACTATCCCTTACAATCCCCTACCTCAAAAGAGCAGTACTTCTGACTGGAATATCGGATATGACGCTGAAGGAAACTTGCACTGATTAGCAACTCTCAAAGTATCTAAATACTCACAAAATACGCTCGATAATATAGAGAGAGAAACAGAGAAAACTTGTTTCTGGTGTGATTTTTAATTCTAATTCAGCACCCTATTTATAGGAAAATATTAAAACGCCAAAGCAGACTTGACCTGCAACCTGATGGCTTTACATGCTACTATTCTCACCCACCAAAAATTTCAGCACATTTCTTCACCAACCAAAAGTGGGGCCCACCAATTCTAAAATTTTCCATCAAAATGAAAAATTCTGAAACTTTAACAATTTCTAAACCAGTCACCTCTTAAAATTCATAACAAATCATACGTTCATTTTTAATGGTTCAAATTTTTTGGACATATACTCAACTTATATATGTATAACATATCCAAAAATCATAACGATCCAACAGTCGGATTAAAAATTATAACTCACACAATATATCTCAAGAACACTGGTTTGATTTTTAATACCTCCATTCCGACAAAAATACTGATAAAACACCTAAACATTAATTCCTCCATTTATAACCACAATAAATATATCCAACATTTATATCCACATAAAATAAATATTTCCTTATCATGTAAATCAATAATTAATTATTCACAAATAATATTACAGAATCACAATTATGACAACCAGGTCGTTCCCAGGAAAGAGGGGGCTTTCCGATAAGGATTTCTCCTTACTGACGCATAATTAGGTGACTAAACCTCTCCTTAGACAGAACTTCATTAGACATTGTCAATAATGCTGTCTAATAATATTATTCAAATAATATGAATTATTGATCTGATAATGAAGATATTATGCAGTGACAATTATTGAAACAACAATAATATAAAATATCAATGCAGTAATTATTGAATCAATAAAATAAAATATTGAACAGTAATTACTGTAACAATTATTGAGTAGTGACTTCTTACTTAAGAATCTAAAATTCAAAAATACTGTGCAAAATCGTGTGCTACTGTGCAACCATGCGTATTACTGTATTTTAATCACCGGGTATTCCAACAGTGTTAACGACAACAATTACGCCGTTATTTATAAAAACTCATATTTGTCGTTTTCTTCATCCGACAGTTATTCTGTTATGGGGTCCACAAGTGGCTGCGCCGTCGTACGAATATTTCTCGACAGCAAGAATATTCCACGACCAAACGAATATTCCCCGACAAAATGAATATTTTATAACCACTTGCTTATTTTGAAAAATTTGCACATTTCACCCATAACCAAAGCATTATATCAATTTAACACCTTATTATTCATAATAATAAATAGAGAAAATTCGATTTTATTCATTAAAAAGTTGGGGTCTTACAACATCCCCTCCTTATGAAATTTCGTCCCCGAAATTTACGTACCTGGTATTTCGAAAAGTTGAGAATACCTTGCTTTCATTTTAGATTCTATCTCCCGGGTCATCATGATTTCTCCATTGTTCATCTCCCGTATTTCAGATATCATTGTAGAATACAGCTTCAAAACAAAGGTTAATTGACATATCACAATTTGTCAACTTAAGTAAGAAAATTCAGCTTAGGTAGGACACACACTAGTGAAGGATATTACTCGTCTCTCCCTTCCTAGTTCTAATCATGGATCTTCGCCAGAGATTATATCCCTAAGCTCTGATACCAAATGTGACAACCCCAAAATAGGTCCATTCCACCCAACCTATTCTGAGTCACCAAATACATGGTACAAAAAATAACTACAACTTCATTATCACAATTGTCGTGCAAAATACAACAACACATATACTGTGAGTTTGAATACAAATATATACCAACTGTGACTCATGTCCCAACCTTGGATAGTACGTCACAATGACACTTTACATAAAGGTACAATCAATAACTGTTTTAAAAATTAAAATCTTTGGGAAGTGCGCAAGGAAACCTTCGTACATGGGAGGCCATGCGTCTAGGTTATGAATGATATCATATATCCACAGAATTATCCTTAGTTGACCCAATAGACCCCAAAGAAAAACGAGAAGATTACTATCATATTCTTTCCAACGGTGAGTCTTCTCTTGACATATCATTATCTCCGCTACCTCTAATTCAGAATTATACTTCAACCAAACACCAAGATTATATAGGTAGTGCTCGTAGATATACTCAGCAAGTGGATGTGCACAACCCTGTCTTATGATGACACGAGATTGTATGTCATTAGACATCTTATATGATAGTGACAAATCACCCTTCCAAAGTTGGGTTCGCATCACCCTATATGATTCACCAAATATAACTACTAAATGATATATAAAATACAACACACTATTTCAAAGTTCTTAATAAAATTATTTCCATACTGTTTAGGGAGAACCTTCACAGCTAGAGACCACCGTTCTATTCCCCTGTTATCCCCGCTCGACCCAGCTACACTCTTATTACCTGAAAGGAATTGTGAAGCAAAAGGGTGAGCACAAATAGGTCAGTAAAGAATATCATGACTAAAGATAATTAAATTATCAATAGCCTTCATCATTAATAAATCAGAGATTTAGAACATATGATAGATGATAAAACTTTTCAACCATAGTTACAACGGAACGAGCAATCCATTAGAAGAGTCAAATAGACCATAAAGTCTATTATCTTCTCTATGTTAAAAATCCACCAACAATATTTTATCCCTGCAACATCAATCAACAATTCTGGTCCACAATTATAAGAATAACTCTTAATCATAATTGTGGTTCTAAATTTCTCTTCTCATTCAGGACGAAGATAATTTTCATCACCTGTCTTTACCTGAAACATCAAAGATCATGGTTATACCAAATCACAGTTCCTGTTCATAATCATACTGATAAATTCATCTTTGCACTACGGTCAAAGATATTCGTCAACAGTTTATCTTTGCACTACTGGCCAAAGATATTCAACAACAGATCATCTTTGCACTACAGGCCAAAAGTATTCAACAACAGATCATCTTTGCACTACAGGTCAAAGTTATTCAACAATAGATCATCTTTGCACTACAGGCCAAAGATATTAATATCTCAAAGAAGTATATAATCATTTCAAAATTTATATAAACAATAATTATAATCATGTTGATCAATTCACCTTTGCACTTAAGCTAAAGATATTCAATTATAAATTTAATGGTCATGCTTATACCAGTTAACAATTCAACTTTGTACTACTGGCCAAAGCGAACCCATAGTCACGATCACACCAATAATCTACACATCTTTACACTCAAGTCGAAGAGAAATTTCATCACCAGGATTATAAAAATATTATATATGATAATAAAAACAATATGATTTACAACTGCATTTAATTTCAATAGTAAGATTCATAAATCAACGATAATTTGGTCAGAAAAAGAGACCAATTTTGTCGTGAATAGTACCCGTGAAAAGTAACTCGTGAATAGTAACTCATGAATAGTAACTCGTGAATAGTAACTCATGAATAGTAACTTGTATTCGTACATAGTACTGTATACGTAAATAATGTCATATACGTAAAGAGTGTCATATACATGAATAATACTGTATACGTGAATAGTGTCGTATATGTGAATAGTAACCCCAATATGAAAAAGGTAGAAATTTCACAATAAAATTCATACCAATATTTCAGTATAATGATATTGAAAGAATAACATCGTTACGAAGAAAATAACATCCCTTACTATCCCTTACAATCCCTTATCTCAGAAGAGCAGTACTTCTGACTTGAATATTGGATATGACGCTGAAAAAAACTTGCACTGATTAGCAACTCTCAAAGTATCTAAATACTCACAAAATACGCTCGATAATATAGAGAGAGAAGAGAGAAAACTTGTTTCTGGTGTGATTTTCAATTCTAATTCAGCACCCTATTTATAGGAAAATATTAGAACGCCAAAGCAGACTTGACTTACAACCTGATGGCTTTAACTGCTACTATTCTCACCCACCAAAAATTTCAGCACATTTCTTCACCAACCAAAAGTGGGGCCCACCAATTCTAGAATTTTCCATCAAAATGAAAAATTCTGAAACTTTAACAATTTCTAAACCAGTCACCTCTTAAAATTCATAACAAATCATACGTTCATTTTTAATGGTTCAAATTTTTTGGACATATACTCAACTTATATATGTATAACATATCCAAAAATCATAACGATCCAACGGTCGGATTAAAAATTATAACTCACACAATATATCTCAAGAACACTGGTTTGATTTTTAATACCTCCATTCCGACAAAAATACTGATAAAACACCTAAACATTAATTCCTCCATTTATAACCACAATAAATATATCCAACATTTATATCCACATAAAATAAATATTTCCTTATCATGTAAATCAATAATTAATTATTCACAAATAATATTACAGAATCACAATTATGACAACCAGGTCGTTCCCAAGAAAGAGTGGGCTTTCCGATAAGGATTTCTCCTTACTGGCGCGCAATTAGGTGACCAAATCTCTCCTTAGACAAAACTTCCTTAGACATTGTCAATAATGCTATCTAATAATATTATTCAAATAATATGAATTATTGATCTAATAATGAAGATACTGTGCAGTGACAATTATTAAAACAACAATAATATAAAATATCAACGCAGTAATTATTGAATCAATAAAATAAAATATTAAACAGTAATTACTGTAACAATTATTGAGTAGTGTCTTCTTACGTAAGAATCAATAATTCAAAAATACTATGCAAAATCGTGTGCTACTGTGCAACTACGCGTATTACTGTATTTTAACCACCATGTAATCCAACAGTGTTAACGGTAACAATTACGCTGTTATTTATAAAAACTCATATTTGTCGTTTTCTTCATCCGACAGTTATTCTGTTATGGGGTCCACAACTGACTGCGCCGTCGTATGAATATTCTCCGACAGCAAGAATATTCCACGACCAAACGAATATTTCCCGACAAAATGAATATTTTATAACCACTTGCTTATTTTGAAAATTTTGCACATTTTACCCATAATCAAATCATTATATCAATTTAACACCTTATTATTCACAATAAAAAATAGAGAAAATTCGATTTTATTCATTAAAAAGTTGGGGTCTTACATATATATGTGTGATAAATAAAATTTATTTATTACATGAATATTTATAAATAATTTTTTTAAATTATTGATCATTATAAATTATGTTCTTATTATAAATTAATTTTGTAGTAAAAATATTTTATGAATTATTTTCTATGAAAGTATGATTATATTATTTAAATAATATATGTAATGATTATTAGAATTATTATAATAATTATTTTATTATATGAATTTATTTCAGATTAATTAAGCTAATTATTATAGCTTAATTAATAATGGTATGAAAGATAAATCAGACATGGAATTCAAACCCTAATTTTAGATTTTGGCTAAGGAATGAGAATAATAATATTATATTATTTATATTTCAGTACTATAAATATGTACTGTATGTACGTACTGTTAATGGTTGGTCAATTATGTGTATAATGTCAAAATCCTAGCATTAATTTGTTTGACCCTATTTTAAAACTCAAATGGGAGTTCAAGACTGTATGTAATTGCGGTAAGGTGATTAATGGCAAGTATTATAGAATTTGGTGTTAATTAGGGAAAACCTAATAAGTATATAGAAACCCTAATTAGTAATTAAAAATCCTAATTTGCTAATTAGAAGCCCTAATCGCTAATGCAGTCATCTTAATGCTAATTAGTAACTCTTTAAACCTAATTAGTAAGTATAGATAATTAGAAAACCTAATTTAATTAGGGAAACCTAATTTACTATTTTTAGAAACTAAGTTTTATTTTTAAACCTAAATAAAAAGTCTAGAAAAAATTAATTTTTGAAAACCTTAGGGTTAAACCCTAAGGGTTAAATCCTAAGGGTTTGCCAAGATTACTATATTGCCATTAAAATCACAAGACAATTGACCAAAATGCCCTTTTGCACATTCTTTAATGGTTACTTGTAGATCTAGCCATATCTTTAGTGCTTTAACCACTCTTGACTTACCAATTGACCATATTCTCAGCACATTAGATACAAATCACCTGTCACTTCATTACATACATGATATATATAGAATTGGAGAGAGAAAAGTCATATTTCAAGCTCATTTGTCCAACATACACTCCACTAAGCTCTCTCTCTCAAAACCTATGAAAACCTTTAGCATTTCAGAGCCCCAAAACAAGCCCCACTACTACTCACAACAAATCAGTAGCCTAGAATCAAGATTTGTTCATTGAAGGTATAAACCCTAATTGCAAATATGATCTTGATATGTATGTTAGATGTTATGATTTAGTGTTAAAATATGTTATTTATGGTGTAAATTGATGATCTGGGTTGCTAGATGTTAGATCCATAACATCTAGAGGCTTGGATTTGAAGTTTTTCAAAATCTAAATTTTTTTTAAAATGAGTCTGACAACCGAATGTCAGACCCTGTAAATCTTTGTCTGTTAATGATTTTGTGTGTTTTATGTTTTAGATTTATAGTATGTCGTGTGGTCTGTGATCTGGAAGTGGAATCATGGCTATAATTCCATGTCCAGATTTCATTTTATTATTGGTCAAACCTAGTTGACCGAGCTTGACCGAGCGATTTCTGGGTAACCCGGAAATCCTTAGGCAGCGTCTGACAAGATTTTCTAAGCCTTAGATCTGTCAGGTTTTATATGTTTTGATGATGTGTTTGTATTTAGGTTGTAACCTGCTATATGGACTATAGAATCATGGCCTTATATTCCTTAAACAACAAACAGATCGATTGTGGTGTATGGTAAAACTAGCATACTCGTTCACGAACTAGGTTTTCAGGGTAACCTAGAAAACTCAAGAACACTCATTCTGACAAGGTTTGACCGAGTGCTATCTTATGATTCTGATATCGTTTGACTGACCTGATGATTGATAAATGTACTCTGTCATGTGGACTACAACCTTGACCCATTAGAACACATTAAAAATTAACAGAACCCTAAGAAATTTAAGCTTCAAACTGTCTACTCGAAGTTGACTAGGTTTCTGGGTAACCCAGAAAGCTCTGACAGTGAGTTTGATGGGCTAGATCTCCTTGTTGTGATGTTGTATGACTTAAATGATAGTTGAATCTTATAGTGTTACAACAATACTACAATGTTAGTGTCTTAGTTAGCCCAGATCATGTTTAGACAATGAATTAAAGATGGTCAAAGGGAGCCTCTTCAACACTGATTGCCAGTGTTTTTGAGCCTCAAGAACACCAATCGCGGCAGAAACTGTCGCTAAAGTCTTTAGCGACGGATTTAATTATTTTAGTTTTCTAATTTTCGGAAAATAATTAAAAATAGAAATAAATTCTAAAAATCAATTAAAAAAAGAAATTAATTTTTTAAAATTACAAAAATTATTTTAAAAATTATTTTAAGTTATAAAAATTAACTTTTAATAATATTACATATTTTTCATAAATATTAGTATTTATTTAAATATTATTGATATTTAATTTATTTAATAAATGCATTAAATAAATTAATTAAAAATAATTTTATTATATTAAAAATCATTTCAAATAATAATAAGGTATTTAATCATATTTTAAGTTATAAAACATAACTTTTAATATTTTAAGGCAAATTTCCTTAATTATTTAATATTAAAGATATTAGATTTATTTAATACTTATATTAAATAAATTAGTTTAAAAATAATTTTTATATTATAAAAATCATTTTAAATGAAAATAAATAGTTTAAAAATATTTTAAGTTATAAAGTATAACTTTTAATATTTAAAGGTAAATTTTATTAATAATTTAATATTAATGATATTAAATTTATTTAATAATTATATTAAATAAATAGTTTTAAAATGGTTTTATTGATTTATAAATCATTTAAAAAGGAAATAAATGGTTTAAAAATATTTTTAAGTCATAATTAATAACTTTCAATATTTTGATAAATAGTACATTAATATTTAAATATTAATGGTAATTATTTAAAAATAATTCTAAATGTTTTAAAAATTATTTAAGGGTAATAAAAATATTTTAAAAATATTTTGAGATATTATAAATAATTTTAATATTTTGTCAATGGTTTCATTAATAATTTAATATTAATTAAATATTAATGATAATAGAATTGTTTAATATTTAAATCATTTAATAATGATTCTAGTGTTTGAAAAATCATGATTAATTATAATAATTATTTAAAAATTATTATAAGACTATGAAAAATAATACGACTGATATTTAAAATATCTAGAATAATATTGAACTACCCGATAAAGTTTTAAACTCGATAATTACCAGATAAAGCCGTCGGTACACTGAAATATTTTAGAAATTGATCTGGACTTAGATAGTTTGACTAGATACGTGTTTGTTTGTGATCCTATGACTGTTAAACATGTGTGACAATGTGATTAGGTTATGTTCTGACTGCAAATAGCAGTACTATGTGTTATGATATGTATTTCTAATCGATAGAATGATCTTATTACTGATAGGTCTCGACATAAAAGATAAAATAAGTTGCGTAACTGTAAGCAGCAGCCAGGCAAGTATCTAACCTTTGCATTTACTTTATGCAATGGACATATGTAAGCAAGTTTTAGAACTCTATTGTTATTGTTATTGTTCATGTATCTATACTTTTGTCGATATGCCAGTTCTTGAATTCTATCCGATCATTGGATATCAATTCAGTATTATTGTACAATTCAGATATATATTTTGTTCGTTAATTCCTAAAATTTGTTAAACAAATGACCTCACTTGTATAATCGTTGTATTTAATCACATGTTGATACATACTTATTGTTTTCCAGTAGGTATATGTTAATTAAAAGTTGTCTAAGCTATTTGACTCGATTAGACATAGATTTAAAGATAGCGTTGAGATATGTTTTAGCTAATTATTCTGGCTAGACGAATATTTGTTAGAACTTTATAAGTTCGAGAAAAGAACTCAATTATTATTGACAGGTCAATGCTAATTATTTTGGCTAGATCGAAAAAGCGACTAGATATTAAAATCATAGTATTTCGTTGTTATAATTCAAATTCTAATTGTAAGACTGAGAAAAACAACCTTTAATACAAAGGGAAAACTATTGGTCATATATTCGGCCTTTGCGCGCGGTTTAAGTATTATGCATAATATAGGGTATAATGAAGTTGATCACTTATTACACTTGCATAGGGGTATGACTTAATCTTTATGGTTATCTGATACACCTGGGTATATCAAAGTAAATCTTTGATAGTTACTCGAGAATTAAGTTCAAGATCTTTAGGGATCACTCAGCATAAATGAATATTTTCAGATACCAGTAGTAAGGGACTTCGTAGATGTAGTTCTAGATGATCTGCCAAGACTTTCGCCAGACAGAGAGATTGAGTTTGTGATCGATTTAGAGCCAAGAACGGCTCCAATATCGAAGGCACCATATCGGATGGCTTCGGTAGAGATGAAAGAATTAATGGTACAACTACAAGAGTTACTGGACAAGAAGTACATTCAACCGAGCGTATCACCGTGGGGAGCGCCAGTGTTATTTGTGAAGAAGAAGGACGAAACGATGCGACTCTGCAACGACTATAGGGAACTGAATAAGGTCACGATTAAGAATAGATATCCATTACCGAGGATCGATGACCTGTTTGATCAATTGAAAGGAGCGAGATACTTTTCAAAGATAGATTCGAGGAGTGGTTATCATCAACTGAAGGTGAGACCAGAGGACGTACCGAAGACAGCGTTCAGAACACGATATGGTCACTACGAATTTTTGGTAATGTCATTTGGTCTAACGAATGCTCCTACAGCATTCATGGGCTTAATGAATGGAATGTTCAAGCCGTTTTTGGACAAATTCGTAGTGGTGTTTATAGATGACATTTTGGTATATTCGAAAACCATGGAAGAACATGAAGAGCATTTAAAGGTAACGTTAGAGGCATTGAGAAGGGAGAAGTTGTATGCCAAGTTTTTGAAATGCAAATTTTGGATCAAGCGGGTATAATTTCTTGGACATGTGATTGATAAAGACAGAATTTCGGTGGATCCATCCAAAGTCGAAGTCGTGGTAAACTGAGATCAGCCGAGAACGCCATCAGAAGTATAAAGTTTTCTTAGATTGGCAGGATATTACAGAAGATTCATTCAAGACTTTTCCAAGATCGCAACTCCGTTAACGAATTTAACTCGAAAAGCTGTGAAATTTGTTTGTACGGAGAAGTGTGAGGAAAGCTTTCAAGAACTTAAGAAGAGGTTGAGTACGGAACCTGTGTTATCTCTTCCGGATGATACAAGAAATTTTGTTATTTATAGTGATGCATCGCATAAAGGACTTGGATGTGTGCTTATGCAAAATGGCAGCGTCATTGCGTATACGTCACGACAATTGAAGGATTATGAGATGGGGTATTCGACCCACAACTTGGAGTTAGCTACAGTGGTTTTTGCTTTGAAAATCTGGAGGCACTATCTCTATGGAGAGAAGTGTGAAATATATACAGACCACAAGAGTCTGAAATATATCTTTACACAGAAGAACTTAAATATGCGCCAAAGAAGGTGGTTGGAGTTAATTAAGGACTATGATTGTGAAATTTTATACCATCCGGGTAAGGCAAATGTGGTTGTCGATGCCTTAAGTAGAAAGGGTCAGGAGAAATTGATGACATTGACCGCTCAGGAGGAGCTAATTTTAGAAATGGAGAAACTGGAGTTAGAAGTGAAGTATCCTATGGAGATTGATGAGAAGTTGTTCCAGATGCAATCTGGTACAACCCTACTGGATAGAGTTAAGAAGGCTTAACTTCAGGATGAAGAATGTAAAAAGGTAAAAAAGAAGATATCCGAAGAAACCGAACCGAGATTCAAGATGGACAAGGAAAGAATGCTTAGATTTAAGAGTAGAATTTGGGTATCACCAGTACCAGAGATTAAGGAAGAAATTTTGAGCGAGGCTCATAGTTCACGATAATTGATTCACCCTGGTAGTACCAAGATGTACCAAGATCTACGACAATATTTTTGGTGGCCAAATTTGAAACGAGATGTTGCAGAGTGTGTTGCCAAGTGTCTGACATGTCAGAAAGTGAAAGCAGAACATTAGAGGCCGAATGGGTTGCTACAACCTTTAGAGATCCCAGAATGGAAATGGGAACATATTATGATGGATTTCATGGTTGGCCTACCGACAAATCAGAAAGGCTATGACGCAGTATGGGTAATTGTTGACCGATTGACGAAATCCGTACACTTCCTTTCGATCAAAATCAGATTTAACTTAGATCAGTTGGCAAGGTTATATATGAAAGAGATTGTTTCAAGACACAGAGTTCCAGTGTCAATTGTTTCTGATAGGGATCCGCGCTTTACATCAAACTTTTGGAAACGACTACAGGAATGCATGGGTACACAATTGAGAATGAGTACGGCATATCACTCTCAGATAGATGGGCAGAGTGAAAGAACGATTCAGACATTAGAAGATATGTTAAGAGCTTGTACAATGGACTTTAAAGGAAATTGGGATGATCACCTACAGCTCGTGGAGTTCGGCTATAACAACAGTTACCACGCTAGTATTGGCATACCGCATTCTGAAGCGTTATACGGCAGAAAGTGCAGAACTCTGCTATACTGGGAAGAAGTTGGCGAAAGATAATTTCTCGGCCTAGAATTGGTACAGCAGACAGCAGAGATAGTCAAAGTGATCCGAACAAGATTGGTAGCAGCTCAAGATAGGCAGAAGAAATACGCCGACCCACACCGTAAAAATGTTGAGTTTGAATCGGGTAGTTATGTGTTTTTGAAAGTCTCTCCCTGAAAGGAAAAGATCAGGTTCGGAAAGAAAGATAAATTAAGCCCAAGATTAATTCATTGGACCCTTTGAGGTACTGCGAAGGATCGGAGAAGTTACGTATGAGGTAGCCTTGCCTCTATTACTCGAGAATGTCCACAACGTTTTCCATGTTTCAGTTCTACGACCCTACAAACCCGATTACAAGCACGTGATTGAATATGAACCCCTACAGTTTGAGAACGACTTATCCTATGAAGAAATTCCTGTTCAGATTGTCGACAAGAAAGAACAAGTTCTCAGAAATAAAGTAATACCTTCCGTTAAGGTAATTTGAAGGAACCACAACGCTGAGGAAGCAACATGGGAACTCGAAGAGCATATGATGAAGAATTATCCTCATTTATTTACTTAATTCATTGAAGATAATAAAAGACTTTATGTGTTTATGTGTTAAATTATGTGCTCGCTAGTACGGCTTAATAACAAAAACTTGAAACTATGTTGTCAGGATGTCGGTTGTAGGAGGAGCTAGTCGAGCTGGGGAGGAGGAACCCCGAGTACCTACAGAGGAGGAGCCCCGAGACATTCATGTCGTCAGGGAGCAGCTGGTACAGAGAAAGCCATCTCCGTTGATCACTGTTGTTGGTCAGGAGTATGAGCCTGAGATTAATCCGGAGGAGGATCCTGAGGAAGAAGAGGAAGAAGATGAGTTTCCACCGAACTCTATCAATGCTGAGATGTACGACGAGCTATATGATCGTAACGTAGAGTTACGTGACACTGTTCAGGACCTGAATGAGAGGACGATTATTTAGCAGATTACCATCGAGCGGAGGGATAGGGAAGTTGTGACTCTTCATACACGTCTAGGAAACGTAGATTGGGATTTGGTCCACGAGAAGGGTCAAACCGAGCAGAAGTCCGAGGAAATAGAGAAGTTGAAGAATGAACTGAAAGAGAGCTCAGCAAGGCTGACCATAGTAGAGGAGACCTGGGTAAGGGAATCACGGCGTGCTGATCTTACAGAAGAGGATTGTCATGCGAAGAAGGCTAAGATAGGGGAGACGTACTCTATACTTCAAAATGCAATGGATGAGCCTCAGGATCGAGTTATGAGATACCCAATCCAGTTCTAAGGACTACCATCGTATATGCTAGATCACAGGACGATGTCCCGCATCATGGAAGAGGAACGTAGCATGGCTATTCAGCGCCTTAACAGGTAGTGATAGGATTAGTTTAATTATGTGAAAACCTATCTAATAGTTAAAGATGTAAATTCTGATGTGTTTATAAATAAAGGAATATTTTAATGTTTTAAATCCTGTAGATTCTTTATCTCGGGATAGTTGATGTAAATAACAGTGATGCTATCGTATGATGTTAAAACTTTCGATTTGAATAAATATATCAAGTTATTTGAGAAAATGTGTTGAGTGATTTTGTTAAATTGTTTGAATTAAGCCTTAAATATTTAGAGAAGTGGATAAAGACCTAATAAGCATATATTTTAACAGAAATATGCCGCCGAGAAGAAGACAAAATCGTCAACCAGCTCACGAAGAATCGACGAACAACAACAACAACGCCAATGCTAACCCCGTTCAACAATTGGTGAACTTATTAGCTGGAGCGATTAATAATCAACCTCAAGCTCCACTGAATACAACATTTAAGGATTTCAAGGCTGTGGGATCGCCAGAGTTTAAAGGCTCCATGAACCCAATAGAAGCTCAGACTTGGGTTATGGAGATGGAGAAAGTTTTTGATGTCGCAAGAGTCATAGAGGACCAGAAAATCACCTACGCGACGTTCATGCTAAAATTCGAAGCCAGTTATTGGTGGTAAGCAAATAAAGTCCGGGGAGGAGAAGGTATGATCAGTTGGGAGAGGTTCAAGGAGATGTTTTTCGAGATGTATTTCTGACCAGCTCGCAGAACCAAATGGAGGTCCAGTTTCTGGAGTTAAAACAGGGAAATATGTCCATTCGAGATTATACGGCAAAATTCAATGAGTTGGCTAGGTTCTCCCCGTATCAAGTACACACGGATGAGAGAAAAATAAGAAGGTTTGAACAAGGACTGAAGCCCTAGTTATATAGCAAAGTATCAATGTTTTAGCTAAACACTTTTGCTGGAGTACTAGAAAAGGCCATCCTCGTTGAAGGTGGGAGCGATGCGGTGACCAAGTACAACCAGGATCAGAAGAAGAAGAAGAGTGAAAATGAGGGAAATAACAAAGCCAGTGGCAGCAACATGGGAGGAAGTATCATTCAGAAAAGGAGGTGGTCTGACAACTCATCAACTGAAAATCATCAAGGATGTCAGAAGAAGAGGATCGAAGCATGCCCGACCTGCAGGAAAGCTCATCTGGGAGTTTACATAAAGAGAAAACGAGTGTGCTACAATTGTGGTCAGGAAGGCCACATAGCACCTAACTGTCCTACCCCAAAGAAGGGTGCCTGCTTCACTTGTGGGTAAAAAGACCGTCTGGCAAGAGACTGTCCTAAGAAGGGATCTGGAGGGGCAGGATCAGGAGGAAATAAGGGAAACAGCGGTGTAAGCGCTATGACTATCACGGGACCAACCGCAACCAACAGGCCAACCACCAGGACCTTCAACATGACAGTGCAGGATGCTGTGCAGTCTCATGATGTGGTGTCAGGTATCATTTCGATCAATAAAGTTAATGCTTATGTATTATTTGATTCGGGTGCTACTTGTTCATTTATATTCGATGACTTTGCTAAGAACTTAGAATTGCCTAAGGATGAGTTAGAATACCCCATGAACATAGAAATTGTGAATAGAGAAGTGATCCCTGTTAAATACGTACACAAGAACTGTAGGGTGAATATTAAGGGTAACATTATGAACGTAGACCTTATCCCTATTAAACTTGGGGAATTTGACGTTATCTTGGGAATGGATTGGCTATTCAATTACGGGGCTATAATTAATTGCCAGAAGAAGCGTATTAACCTTATGACTCCATCAAAGGTTGTGTTTTATGGCAGCAAGTCGCCTAGACAAGCGAGTTGTCTGACGATGATGCAGGCCAGGAAGTTGTTAAGACAAGACTGTGTAGGATATCTAGCCTGCATAGTCGACAATCGTAAAGAGAACTTGTAAATAGAGGAGATACCAGTAGTGAGGGACTTCGCAGACGTATTTCCAAATGATCTGCCAGGACTTCCGCCAGACAGAGAGATTGAGTTTGTGATCGATTTAGCGCCAGGAACGGCTCCAATATCGAAGGCACCGTAGCGGATGGCTCCGGTAGAGATAAAAGAATTAATGATACAACTACAAGAGTTACTGGACAAGAAGTACATTCAACCGAGTATATCACCGTGGGGAGCACCGGTGTTATTTATGAAGAAGAAGGACGGAACGATGCGGCTCTGCAACAACTATAGAGAACTGAATAAGGTCACGATTAAGAATAAATATCCATTTCCGAGAATCGACGACATGTTTGATCAATTGAAGGGAGCGAGATACTTTTCAAAGATAGATTTGAGGAGTGGTTATCATCGACTAAAGGTGAGACCAGAGGACTTACCGAAGACAGCGTTCAGAACACGATATGGTCACTACGAATTTTTGGTAATGTTATTTGGTCTAACGAATGCTCCTGCAGCATTCATGGGCTTAATAAATGGAGTGTTCAAGCCGTTTTTGGACAAATTCATAGTGGTATTTATAGATGACATTTTGGTATATTCGAAAACCAAGGAAGAACATGAAGAGAATTTGAAGGTAACGTTAGAGGCATTGAGAAGGGAGAAATTGTATGCCAAGTTTTTGAAATGCGAATTTTGGATCGAGCGGGTACAATTTCTTCTATCCATTCAAAGTCGATGTCGTGACAAACTGGGATCAGCCGAGAACGCCATCAGAAGTACGAAGTTTTCTTTGATTGGCAGGATATTACAGAAGATTCATTCAAGACTTTTCCAAGATCGCAACTTCGTTAACGAATTTGACTCGAAAAGCTGTGAAATTTATTTGTACGGAGAAGTGTGAGGAAAGCTTTCAAGAACTTAAGAAGAGGTTAAGTACGGCACCTGTGTTATCTCTTCTGGATGATACAAGAAATTTTGTTGTTTATAGTGATGCATCGCAAAAAGGACTTGGTTGTGTGCTTATGCAAAATGGCAGCGTCATTGCTTATGCGTCACGACAATTGAGAGATTATGAGAAGGGGTATCCGACCCACGACTTGGAGTTAGTTGCAGTGGTTTTTGCTTTTAAAATCTGGAGGCATTATCCCTATGGGGAGAAGTATGAAATATATACAGACCACAAGAGTCTGAAATATATCTTTACACAGAAGGACTTAAATATGAGCCAAAAAAGATGGTTGGAGTTAATTAAGGACTGTGATTGTGAAATTTTATACCATCCGGGTAAGGCAAATGTGGTTGCCGATGCCTTAAGTAGAAAGGGTCAGGAGAAATTGATGACATTGACCGCTCAAGAGGAGCTAATTTCAGAAATGGAGAAACTGGATTTAGAAGTGAAGTATCCTATGGAGATTGATGAGAAGTTGTTCCAGATGCAATCTGGTACAACCCTACTGGATAAAGTTAAGAAGGCTCAACTTCAAGATGAAGAATGTAAAAAGGTGAAAAAGAAGATATCTGAAGGAACCGAACCGAGATTCAAGATGGACAAGGAAGGAATACTAAGATTTGAGGGTTGAATTTGGGTACCGCCAGTACCAGAGATTAAGGAAGAAATTTTGAGAGAGGCTCATAGTTCATGATATTTGATTCACCCTGGTAGTACCAAGATGTACCAAGATCTTCGATAACATTTCTGGTGGCCAAATTTGAAACGAGATGTTGCAGAGTGTGTTGCCAAGTGTCTGACATGTTAGAAAGTGAAAGAAGAACATCAGAGGCCGAGTGGGTTGCTATAACCTTTAGAGATCCCAGAATGGAAATGGGAACATATTATGATGGATTTCGTGGTTGGCCTGTCGACAACTCAGAAAGGCTATGACGCAGTATAGGTTATTATTGACTGATTGATGAAATCTGTACACTTCCTTCCGATCAAAATCAGATTTAACTTAGATCAGTTGGCAAGGTTATATGTGAAAGAGATTATTTCGAGACACGGAGTTTTGGTGTCAATTGTTTCCGATAGGGATCTGCGCTTTACATTGAACTTCTGGAAACGACTACAGGAATGCATGGGTACACAATTGAGAATGAGTACGGCATATCACCCTCAGACAGGTGGGCAGAGTGAAAGAACGATTCAGACATTAGAAGATATGTTAAGAGCTTGTATAATGGACTTTAAAGGAAATTGGGATGATCACCTACCGCTCGTGGAGTTTGGCTACAACAATAGTTACCACGCTAGTATTGGCATGCCGCCTTATAAAGCGTTATACGGCAGAAAGTGCAGAACTCCGCTATACTGGGATGAAGTTGGTGAAAGGTAATTACTCAGCCCAGAATTGGTACATCAGACAGCAGAGACAGTCAAAGTGATCCGAACAAGACTGGTAGCAGCTCGAGATAGGCAGAAGAAATACGCCGACCCACACCGTTAAAATATAGAGTTTGAATCGGGTAGTTATGTATTTTTGAAAGTCTCTCCCTGAAAGGGAAAGATCAGGTTCGGAAAGAAAGATAAATTAAGCCCAAGATTCATTGGACCCTTTGAGGTACTGCGAAGGATCGGAGAAGTTGCGTATGAGGTAGCCTTACCTCTAGCACTCGTGAATGTCCACAACGTTTTCTATATTTCAGTTCTACGACCCTACAAGCCCGATTACAAGCACGTGATTGAATATGAACCCCTACAGTTTGAGAAAGACTTATCCTATGAAAAAATTCCTATTCAGATTGTCGACAGGAAATAACATGTTCGTTAAGGTAATTTAGAGGAACCACAACGCTGAAGAAGCAACGTAAGAACTCGAAGAGCATATGATGAAGAATTATCCTCATTTATTTACTTAATTTATGTGTAAGCGATTCTAGGGATAGAATCTTTGTAATGGGGGAGAATGTAACGGGACGAATTAGTTGAGTCAAGATTCCGAGGACATAATCCTTTTAAGGGGAGAAAGATGTGACAAACAAGATTTTTGTAGTTTATTTGAATATTTATTAAATTAAATAAATATTTTTTTGATGATTTAATTATTAGATTAAATAATTAATTTATGTGTTTGTGGTAGATTAATTTAATTATATGTGTTATATTTATTAAATTAATGTGGAGAAATTTTATTATTCAAAGTATGTAATTATGTGAGCTTATTGAATTAAAAGAAACATTTAATAAGCCTAATATTATTTTAATTAATTTAATAATTAATGAAAAAATTAATAATTTGACATAATTAATAAATGAGAAAATTAATTATGCGACTATGTGAATTAATGAGAAATTATCATATTGTATTTAAATTAAATTAAATAAGATATTCGATTAATTGCCTAAATAGGTGTGACACGATTAAACTATATTATAAAGGATTAATCAAATTAAATGGTTATGAGCCTTTTAAGGCTAGCCAAATGGAGCCCTATTGGGAGTTGGGAGCAGTTAACCCATGATCGGATTAACTGACCACACAGCGTCAGTTTCCTTTATATTATACGTTTTTTTTCTTTAATTTTGTTGAGTCAGGAAAAAATAAATCAGAGAGAATTTTGAGAATCAGTGAGATTAAAGGAGAACAATTGTGGGAAATTGGAAGTTGTTATCACCTTGTGTAATCCAAGCAGAGCAATCAAGGGTTAAAACCTCAAACTGAAGTTTCAATTTACGTTGTTTAAGTTTTTATAAAAAAAATGGCTTTCAAGTTTTGTTAAAATCTCTGTAGTTGGACAGGGTAACAATTATGTGAATATATGTGATAATACGTCATCATAGCATGTTTTACTATATATTGTATGGTTCTATAACATCAGTTTCATAAAATATGTTGTATATTGTTTCTTCAAAATTACAGAGCATGAAAAATGGCCATATGGCCCTTACATGCAACTTTAATATGTCAATCATATGTTGTCTCATAAATTTTACACTTGTATATAATTATGTATGTTAAAACGAAGAAAACAAAATTCGAATGGACAGATTCGGTGTTACAATGAACCCGTAGTGTCAATTTTATGCTTTATCTTTAAAAACTTTCAAAATCACCAAGAACATGAAATTACATGATTTGATTTTGGAAATTGTATGAATTAAGTTGTTAAAATCATGTTAGAAAGGTTGGATAATGATCATATATGAATTATAGTATTTGGGTATGCTTAAATTAATGTATGGACAAGGAAATTAGAAGTTATGGCCATGTTTTCTATGTTCTTCACGAGAACATATGGGTGAAGTTGTGAGATTTTTTTAGTCTAAATTGGCCTTGTTACGTGTTCGCAAACTGCAGAACTACAGAAATTACAGAAACTGAGTCTGGGTAACCCCGCCCCCGGTGGGCATTACCAAACTAAATTACCCTGCCCCGGCGGGCAAAAAATAAAATAAAATAAAAATAAAAAATAAAAAATAAAAAAATAAAAAAATAAAATAAAATAAAATAAATAAATAATAATAATTAATTAAAATATTTATCAAATAAAATAAATATTTTAATTAAGATATTTATGGAATAAAATAAATATTCGATAAAAATTATTAATTAAAATATTTATCAAATAAAATAAATATTTTAATTGAGATATTTATGGAATAAAATAAATATTCGATGAAAATTATTAATTAAAATATTTATCAAATAAAATAAATATTTTAATTGAGATATTTATGGAATAAAATAAATATTCGATGGAAATTATTATTAAAATATTTATTAACTAAAATAAATATTTTAGTTGAAATATTTATGGAATAAAATAAATATTCGATGAAAATTATTATGAAATAATTTATTCGAGTGTAATAATAGTAAGAGAATGAAAATATTCTAATTTAATTAAGTAATTAAATTAGAAGGGTAATGATTTGTTAAATAAAGTGGAGTTTAAATTAAATAATTAAGTGAAAATATAACTAATAAATGTCGTGAATACATATGGTATGTGTGTAGGACTTGTGGTGAACAGAAGTAGTAATCATTTAACCTATGCACGAGGCATGTTCCTAAACCTTGTTTCTTTACATAAAGCAAGTTCCTTATTCTATCTTGTTTATTATTGCTCAAGTCAAGATTTCATATTAGATGTTATCATTCTTTAAAAGCATAATTCATGTTATACCATACTTATTCGATTGTATACATCTTGAACTTTATTATTCAAATTGAATATTAATTATTGTTGAACCTTGTAAGACTAGCGTACCCTTATTGATTCGACTAGTCCATAGTTGATGAACGTTCTAAATTTCAGAACCATTGTTGAGCTGATCCAAACCAAACTTCCTTTGGTGCGGACTGTAATGTCAAACTGAGATGAACAACCCTGTTATAGGGGATTAATTACGCTTTAGCGTTAAGATATTGTGCACAGTATGATACTAAGGGCTGATCCCCCTAAGTACGAGAAGAAGAGTCCATAGTCTTATGACTGTTAAAGGTTTCAAGTATAAACACTTGACAACCTAGGACATAGTTCAAGGTCTTATGACCTTCAGAAGTTCTTTTGATTCTTATTATTCATTCTTGATTCAAAAGCCGAGTTTTCTTGTTACAGAAGTTTTTGATTCACTCGCATGCATTATTTTATTGTTATATTATTATACTTGTGGGCAATCGTGCTCACTCTTGCGTAATAATAACATTACAATTAAGAACAAAAGGTCCGACGAGCCTTCTGCTAGCAAAGGCAAGGGCAAAGCTAATAAGTGATGAAGACTTATTATTTAATTTTAAGAATTTTTATTGTCAAGACTTGATGTTGTTTAAGACTTATTATTTGTTTATGTTTCCGCACAGATGTTTAAGGTTAGTTGACCTGAGATTGTATTTATTATTCAGATGTTGTAACCCTATAAGGGGATGATCTATTTCTATCTATTGCATGGGTTACATTTATTGTGGGTAGATAGATATATGATATTTGTACAGTGAACACTAAATCTCGTGGAACTGAAGTACCCGAATTTGGGGGTGTCACATCATACTTATGGTAAGTTCATGACTCATAATTATATAAAATTTTTGAACCCCTCAGCGAATAGACATCAAAGGTCTGACTAAGATAAGTACTTAAACTCATATGATTGTGGTAAGTTCCTGAACTCATAATGTGTGGTAAGTTTGACGAACTCGGTACAGTTATGCGTGAATGGATTATTGAGGATAATGGAAATATATAGATTACTAAGAAATTGATCCTTAGGGAAGGCGTAAGAAATAAGTAGTATTAGTATTACTTGAATATATATGTTCTATGATATGAAATGTAATATTCTCAACTTTTGTATAAGTTGTGGCAGCGATTCCCTACTTTTGTGTCATAAAGGGATAGCGGATGTTTAAAGCAGTATGTGCTATTCAATATGGTGTAAAGTACTATGAATTAGTTGGATGAACATGATTTTATTTGATCAGATAATGCCGCCAAGACGAAAATGAAACCAAAGGGCAGAAGAACCTGTCAACAAAGCTGGAGGGAAACCAAACCCGATACAGAATTTGGCGAATATGGACGCTCAAGCTATGCAGAATAAAATCCCAGCAGCGAGAAATTAGCCAGATAATCATTCGACAAACTTCAAAGACTGCAAGGCAATCGAACCACCAGGATTTATAGGATCAACTAACCCTGTAGAAGTGTTTGTGATAGCTAAAATAACGGAGGGGCAAAAGACAGCTTTTGTCACCTATACAATGAAAGGGGAGGCGAATTTTTGGTGGGAGGTAAATCAAGTTAAAGCCGAAGAAGGGAGTAGTGGTAGTATAACTGGAAAGAGGAAAGAAGATAAGGTTGGGAATGCCGGAAATAGACCAGGAGGTGGAAAGAAACAGGTTGTGCAGTGTAGAAATTGAGGAAAGAATCTTCCAGGTTAGTGTCTCAAAGGAAAGTTTGAGTGCTACAAGTGTGGGCAGAATGGACATATCTCTCCTACCTGCCTCAATTTAAGAATGTATAGTGGGTGTTTTATTTGTGGATCAACGGAGCATAAGGTGAAAGACTATCCAAAAGGTAGAAGGGAGGCAGGGAGCGCGAATACGGGGAAAAGCAGCGGGATAGTGGTGATGACGGGACCAACTTCAACCAACAAACTAACAAAATCAACTGCTAGAGTCTTCAACTAGACAATGCAAGATACGGTAGCAGTCGGGAGTGGAACTCCAGGTATTATTCAAACAAATTTAATTTTCTTATATATAGTAAATTATTTTATAAATAAATTTTGAAGGAAGAATTTGAGTTCTATTAGAAATCAAACTTCCGTATAATCAGATAGACAAGCTTTAGGCTAATTAGTAAAAGATCAGTCGATCGAATTTGATCGAGATCTACTTACAATGACTGTGTATGTTATGTATCCTAGTATGTATAGGTTTTGAAACGATGATTCCGGGGACGGAATCCTTATAAGGAAGGGTGAATGTAATAACCCAATATTTTTGATATAATTAAATAAAAAAATTTGCATATGATTTTTTTTTATTTTTTTATTCTATTAAAATAAATATTGGAATATGTGCAAGGTAATGTGTATGTATGTATATATATATATATATATATATATATATATGTGTGTGTGTGTGTGTGTGTGTGTGTGTGTGTGTGTGTGTGTGTGTGTGTGTGTGTGTGTGATAAATAAAATTTATTCATTACACGAATATTTACAAATAATTTTTTTTAATTATTGATAGTTGCAAATTATGTTCTTATTAGAAATTAATTTTGTAGTAAAAATATTTTATGAATTATTTTCTATGAAAGTATGATTGTATTATTTAAATAATATATGTAATGATTATTAAAATTATTATAATAATTATTTTATCATATAAATTTATTTCAGATTAATTAAGTTAATTATTATAACTTAATTAATAATGGTATGAAAGATAAATCAGATATGGAATCCAAACTCTAATTCTGGATTTTGGCTAAGGAATGAGAATAATAATATTATATTATTTATATTTCAGTACTATAAATATGTATTGTATGTACGTATTGTTAATGGTTGGTCAATTATGTGTATAATGTCAAAACCCTAGCATTAATTTGTTTGACCCTATTTTAAAACTCAAATGGGAGTTCAAGACTGTATGGAATTGCGTTAAGGTGATTAATGGCAAGTATTATAGAATTTGGTGTTAATTAGGGAAAACCTAATAAGTATTTAGAAATCCTAATTATTTGAAACCCTAATTAGTAATTAGAAACCCTAATTGCTAAAATAAAAATCCTAATTTGCTAATTGGAAGCCCTAATCGCTAATGTAGTCATCTTAATGCTAATTAGTAACTCTTTAAACCTAATTAGTAAGTATAGGTAATTAGAAAATCTAATTTAATTAGGAAAACCTAATTTACTATTTTTAGAAACTAAGTTTTATTTTTAAACCCTAAATAAAAAACCTAGAAAATTTTAATTTTTGAAAACCTTAGGGTTAAACCCTAAGGGTTTGCCAAGATTACCATATTGCCATTAAAATCATAAGACAATTGACCAAAATGCCCTTTTGCACATTCTTTAATGGTTACTTGTAGATCTAGCCATATCTTTAGTGGTTCAACCACTCTTGACTTACCAATTGACCATATTCTCAGCACATTAGATACAAATCACCAGCCACTTCATTACATTCATGATATATATAGAATTGGAGAGAGAAAAGTCATATTTCAAGCTCATTTGTCCAACATACACTCCACTAAGCTCTCTCTCTCTCTCTCAAAACCTACGAAAACCTTTAGCATTTCAGTCCCCTAAACAAGCCCCACTACTACTCATTGTAGACACTCGAAATTTTTTACACACCTATTACTGATATTGCAGGAAGGCAGATTCGTCTTTCAGAGATAAACCTGGAAGACAGCTCACATCCAGTCCGGATACTCTACTCATTACTTTATTACTTGTTGACCACGTATACATGCGTGTTGTGCGTAATTAGATTTGTTGGGTAAAATCTAATTACGCACAACACACAAGTAGACGTGGTCAACAAGTAATAAAGTAATGAGTAGAGTATCGTTCCCACAGAGACAAATTAGCAAGAAATTCAACCTCACAATTATCAATTTTCTATTAATCCTAATTTTATTAAACTATTCGACTCAATGATTAAAATTATAGAAACTAAATTAAGCAACAAATAAATTAACACAAAACAATCACAAATATCAAAATCTGGAATTTCAAATAATTAATGGAGAATTAAACTTATGACTTCACCCTAAGCTTCACTCTGATTTCTACACCTTTATTCCAATTCAATTCACTATCCCAGTTCATTAATCAAGAACACGAATGTAGTACTAGCCACCTCTCGATGCACTAATACCGTATTAACTTAAATCCACAAATTAGATAGAAACAAGTTAAACACATTAATCAACTAACTCACTATATCTCTATGTGAATTATAATTAAAGAAGGTTTAAGATTAAGTTCTCTATCCGATTACATGCGATGTCAAGCATATCTCTACCTTAACATTAATCAAGAATCTGCTATTCACAAAATTCATGAACACATGCTATATTAACTAAGTCTAGATTCAAATATCCTCTCTCGATTCCATACAAACCCACAAAGAATTATTGATCAGGCAATTCATAAATTCAAGCTCAAATTAATATAGATAAACTGGAAAATAGCTTATTGAACTGGAAATCAAAGTTTACAAAATCATCGTTTTACTTAAGGATCCACCTTAAGCCTAAAAAGTGAATTAGTTCATAATAAATGAAATAAAAACTGAATAATTTAAAGATAACATTCGTTCGATTACAAATATAGAATTAAGATGAAAACTAGTGCAAGACACCCTTCACGTAGCCTAAATCTGCAATCGTCACAAAAATCTCTTCAAAATACTCCTCCAAAGCTTGCTATGAAACACTGGACTTGATCTTCGTATTCTGCCTTGTGTCTTGTTTAATTCGTTGTTTTTTTTACTAATAAAACTCCAGCACACGTTTCTCAGGTTAATTCCATGTCCAATAGAATCCGTATGCTACTAAAAGTCCTTACGTTCACCTTACAGTAGAGTTCGAAGCAAAGTAGGACTACCCAGATTTCACTACCCCCCGCCCCGGCGGGCATAGCCACTGACTTCTAATGTTGCTTATTTCAAGTTTGCTTCCAATATTGCTCCAAACGACCTCCTCTCTTCACGACTTGCCACAACAACCACCCTACACATAAAAGAACACCAAACTAGTAAAAACGAACACGAAAACAAGTAAGTAACAACGAATTAAGCTTGAAATGGACATCAATTCGTGGATATAAAATCCACTCATCAAAATTCCCCAAACTTAAACCGTGCTAGTCCTCGAGCACAAAATAACTACATGCTACGTAATGCAATGATATGTAATATAACTAACTAAATGATTACGAATCCAACAGTATCGCAGAATCTATCTTATTCCTTCGGCCTTAGAACAATTAAGCAAACACTACAATACTTTATAATAAAAACCATCAATAATTTCTCATCAATTCCTCGAATCTTATACGTATCATCACTAATATCGTGTGTGTGTGATCAACATCCATGCCAACTGATTTAAATTCAAATTCAACACATAACAAATCTCTTATTAGGATTCATACAGAATAGACTCAAAAATTTCAAAAACAAACAAGTTCCAACTCAAATCAAACAATTACCAAGATTAGGGGTCCGAATAGGGTATTCATGCTCTATTTTTCAATGACGGGGGCTCTTTGCCCTTATTTCCCATCTTCTCTTTATTTTTCTTTTCTTTCTTGATAGATGGTTGGTGAGTACGTTTTATGCTCCATCTCATGCTTGTGTTTATGGGGAGTATTTTTCCTCAACCCACCACAAGACTTAACTCGTTTCCATTTTCCCTTTTTTTTTCTTTTTTTTTAATAATAAGCTTATACACCCTACGTTTTCCCCCAAACTTAGGTTCTTGCCTAATTTGTTGTATTCACTGCCTATTCTTGTCATTCTCATATCTATACTAGCATTATCCTTTAGAAACTATTCATTTATCGATTTAAACCAATCACTCAACACAAATGTCGTTAACGTGCTATCCTTTTATACTAGTTTCAAACACGCACAAAATTCGAGTCATGATTCGAAACTACCTCACAGTTCCACTACTGAATACTGTATTTGTCTACTTAATCTCAATTTCATCATTGGCCAAAATAAACATGCTGCCACACTGCTGGACATATGCAAAATGAACACAAAATAGCTAACTAAATTAAATATTTTTTTATATATATATATTGAATGCAAACATTAAACAATATAAATTAAAATTAAATATGCTCCTAAGCTACTATGCAACTATATGATTACATAAATGCTAACACTAATATGCAAACTAAAATGCAATACTAAATAAAGACATTATGCATCCAAAAATGAAGAATAAAACTAACTCCCCCAAACTTAATGAGAACAATGTCCTCATTGTATGGATATAGAAATAAAATTTAGTGAGGACTTCCCTGTAATTTCCTAAGTCTGGGTTGGTGGTGGTTGATCTTCTCCCTCGGAGTCGCTTGGTGGAAACCTTGGCATGGGCATGGGCTGCTGATATGGAAAATGTGCAGCCGGATTAAAACTCTAGAGTATCGTATTCAAAGATGCGAACGACATGTTCAACACATCAAACATGTGATCTTGTCTCGCAGCGAGCCATCGCATCTCTCGTCGAGCTGCCTTGTTGTGCTCCTCCAATTGTTGTAGTAATGCAAGGAACTGAGGGTGAGATATGGTGGCGGAAGGTGGTTCCGCCTCAGTTCCTTGCTCTCCCATAGTCTCGTTCGCATCATCCGAGGTATCTTCAGCTTCAGCTTCGTCCTCCGAAGCTGATGGAAATACAAAACCTAACCCTCGAGGATGTGATTCACCTCCAGCCCACACTGAATACCGTGCTAACATTCTCGAGTCAAGCAGCTACAGCAGCATTAAGGTGGGTTCATCATCAGACCATCGAACTCCTGCTTGGTGACACAACCCACAAATGAGGGATGGGTGTGGCAAGCCGCCCGAAAAATTCCCTCGTAAGCACCAGCGAATGGAAAAATTGATTATGGCTCCGACGTCGATGATGAAGTCTTGCACAATAGCATATAGGAGTAGTGCTTTCTCTTTGGTCACGTCCGAGGTGTGCATGGATGGAAGCATTTTCGTACATAAGAAGGCGTACCAAATTTTCCCATACCGACTGAGATCTTTGCTATGAAACACCCTGCCTCCTTTCTGACCCTTTATCCACTTTATTCCCGGCTTAGTCATTTCTTTAATAACCTCCTCAAAGTCAGGATCGAAATCCCTCATGTGAGCATATTAGCACTATCGAGGCACCCATAATTGATAACACGTGTTGATGGCATCGGCACTGAACGGGACCAACCGACCCCGAACAAATGCATTGAACAGTGCCTTGTCCTCGGCGTTCGTATAAAACTCCTTGACCACATTAACAGTGGCGGGCTCGAGCTCGGGCTCCTCAGTGAACTTGACCCACCCTTTCTGATAAATTTGTTGCATCATTTCGCCGTCGTGAGCCTCCGGTGCCAACCCTCGCTCCGGTGTAAGAGCCTTTGTGACCATATAGTCGTACCGATCGGCGGCGGCAACACTTTTGAACTTGCGGTGGTCAAATGTGCGGGATGGTGGGGTTGGCCTTAAACTTTCTCCCCGTTGTCGTTTGGATGTTGGTTGAGACGCCATCGAATCCGAATGTCTGAACTCACTGTCAACACACTACCTTCCCCTCACACTTGTGTCACATAAATTCTCGAACACTTGGAGTGCACAGAAGTTCCTTCCCCCAAACTTGTCAATTATTGTGGTAAATATGGAAGGAAAAGATGAAGAATTTGTAGTAGTGTTACTCACTTGCAGGTACAAGCTTAATTCTCCCAATAGGAACCCTAATTTGTGGCTTTGCTATATGTAATTGAAAGGTTGTGAGGAAAGTATGTTAAGAAAGTGTGAATATATAGAGATTGTGGCGGTGAGTTATGTGGTAGTGGGTTGGAGTAATGGAAGTAATAGAGTAGTGGGAATCGTGGAGTAATGGAGTAGTGGTGAAGTGGGTGTAATGGGTGGACGTTGTAATTGTTATGGAGGAATAAGGAGATTAAAATACGGAAGTGGGTTGTGGTGTGTAGTTGGGAAGAAGAAGGAGAATCATATGTAACTGCTGACTTTTAGAGCCCAGATTCAAGGACCCCCGCCCCAGAGGGGGGTACATGGCCAAAACAGCTCGCCCCGGCGGGCTAGTCCCCTGTTAATTGAGGTTGAGAGACCCCCGCCCCAGCGGGGGGGGGGTGTAGTTCATTTTGGGCCCCCCCCGGCGGGCATGCCTTCTGCTAAACTCCTCTGTTACTCATCTTTGCTTCATGCTAAGCTACACAGTGTTCCTTTTCCCATCCTGCAAGAAATGAAACATAAGAATTAGTGGATTATTGATAAAATAGAGCATTGTGGAGATATTAACAAGACTTTAATTAGATAATACCTATCTATTAACTTAATAAAAACTATATCCTAACAATTATAAATGAAAATACGGAAATTAAACATAAGATTGGGTTGCCTCCCAATTAGCGCTAGTTTTAACGTCGTAAGCCCGACGGTGCCTCTTGTATCACTGTGCATCGACGAGGGTAATATTGACGACATCCCAGTTTGAATCGCCACCCCAGTAATGCTTTATCCGTTAACCATTAACCTTGATCGTCTCCAATGGATTTCGACTATAGAGTTCGATGGCGCCATGTGAGAAAACCCTTTTTATGGTGAATGGTCCTGACCATCTGGACTTAATCTTTCCTGGGAATAATTTCAGCCGTAAGTTGAACAGAAGGACTGATTGCCCCAGTTCGAATGTTCCATGCATAATTTTCTGGTCATGCCATTTCTTAGCCTTTTCCTTGTATATCTTGGAGTTCTCGTAGGCTTGAAGGTAGAATTCGTTGAGCTCATTTATTTGCAGTAATCACTTTTCCCCTACAGCTGCTTGATCAAAATTGAGTTTTTGAATTGCCCAATAAGCCTTATACTATAGTTCGACTGGAAAGTGACAAGCCTTTTCGTGCAGTAGTTGATATGGTGACATCCCGATCGGTGTCTTATACGCAGTCCGATATGCCCATAATGCATCATTCAACCGGAGTGACCAATCCTTACGATTTGGGTTCACCACTTTTTCCAAGATTTTCTTGACTTCCCTGTTCGACACCTCAGCCTACCCACTGGTTTGGGGATGATAAGTCGTAGCTACCTTGTGGTTGACCCCATACCTTGCCAATAGAGCTGTAAATGATTTGTTGCAAAAGTGACTACCTTCGTCGCTTATAATTGCTCTTGGCGTGCCGAACTTCGTGAAAATGTTCATCTGTAGCAATTTAAGAACCACTTTGGCATCATTAGATGGGAGTGCTGCCGCTTCAACCCACTTTGATACATAATCCACTGCGAGGAGAATGTACTGATTGTTAAGTGACGAAGGGAATGGCCCCATGAAATCGATGCCCCATACATCAAAAATTTTAACTTCAAGAATTGTTTGTAGAGGCATCTCATTCCTTTTTGAAATGTTACCCACCCTTTGACATCTATTACATGTTTTAACAAACTGGTAGGCGTCCTTGAATAGTGTAGGCCAATAGAACTCAGATTGTAGCACCTTTGCTGCAGTCCTTTCACTACCATAATGACCACCATATGCAGATGAGTGACACTCATGCAGTATGTTCTTCACTTCACTGTAGGGCACGTACCTTCTAATCATTTTGTCGGCGCACTGCTTGAATAAATAAGGTTTGTCCCACATGTACCATTTTACGTCATGAAGAAACTTCTTTTTCTGTTGTCTCGTGAGATCAGGTGGAAGAACGTTGCTCACTAGATAATTTGCATAATCTGCGTACCATGGAAATTCTGTATTTATCCCAAACAATTGCTCATCGGGGAATGATTCGTTGATTGAACACTTGTCCTCTTTCAGTTTATCTTGATTTTCCAGCCTAGACAAATGATCGGCGACTTGATTCTCCGTCCCCTTTCTATCCTTTATTTCTAGATCAAACTCTTGTAGAAAGAGAATCCATCGGATAAGGCGTGGTTTAGCATCTTTTTTCGTAATTAAATACCGAATAGCCGAATGATTCGTGTATACTATCACCTTAGTTCTGATCAAGTATGCCCAGAATTTGTCAAACGTATACACCACTGCAAGCAATTCCTTTTCCGTAGTTGTATAATTCATTTGAGTCTCCGTGAGCGTGTTGCTAGCATAATATATGGCGTGAAACACCTTCTCTCGGCATTAACCCAAAACAGCCCCAACCGTATAGTCGCTTGCATCACACATCAGCTCGAAAGGCATATTCTAATCTGGTGCGACGATCACGGGGGCTGTAGTCAACTTCTTCTTCAACAACTCAAAAGTTGACTTACAATTGTCGTCAAAACTGAAAATAGCATCCTTCTCTAAAAGACTGCATAAAGGTTTTGCAATTTTAGAGAAGTCCTTTATGAATCTCCTGTAGAACCCAGCATGTCCCAAAAAACTTCTAATACCCTTAACTGAGCTCGGTGGGGGCAGTTTCTCGATTATTTCCAGCTTCGCTTTGTCAACCTCCAATCCTTAAGCCGATACCTTGTGGCCCAAAATTATGCCCTCGGCAACCATGAAGTGGCATTTTTCCCAGTTAAGTACGAAGTTCATATCCTTGCATCGTTGTAACACCATTACCAAATTCCCTTGGTAAGTATCAAAATTGTCCCCATAGACAGAAAAGTTGTCCATGAAGACTTCAACATTTTTCTCCACCATGTCTGAGAAAATGGCCATCATACACCGTTGGAAGGTCGCAGGTGCATTGCATAACCCGAATGACATTATCCTGAATGCGAATGTGTCGTAAGGGCACGTAAATATAGTTTTCTCTTGATCCTCAGGAGTGATGATGATCTGGTTATAGCCCGAGTATCCATCCAACAAACAGTAGTATTCATGCCCCGCCAATCTGTATAACATTTGATCGATAAAGGGTAGCAGAAAATGATCTTTTCGGGTTGCCTTATTCAACTTCCTATAATCTATGCACACCCTCCAATCTATCACTGTTCTTGTCGAAATTAATTTGTTATCCTCATTCTGTACCACTGTCATTCCCCCCTTTTTCAGCACACACTGAACCGGACTAACCCACTTACTGTCGAAAATTGGGTATATGATACCGGCATCCAACAATTTCAAAATTTCCTTCTTCACAACTTCCTTCATAATGGGGTTAAGTCGACGTTGTTGCTCCACCGTCGGTTTTGTATAGTCTTCCATCAGAATCTTGTGCATGCAAAACGAAGGGCTGATTCCCTTAATATCAGCTATCGTCCATCCTATCGTTGATTTATGTTCCCTAAGCACCCTCAGCAACTTTTCTTCCTACAAATCGTTAAGTGCAGCAGAAATAATCACAAATAAAGAATTTGAATTGCCCAAATACGCATACCTGAGGTGTTTAGGGAGTGGCTTAAGTTCTAGAGTTGGTGGCTCCTCCAATGATGGTTTCATCCTTGCTGTGGCTTTCTCCTCCATATGCAATGGTTAAAATGGTGCTCTAAAGAGGCTAATTCGTGACACTGAATCTAACATCTGCAAGTAGTCCACAAATTTCGGATCTTCGGACTCTTCATCCCCCAATAATGTTGTTTCCAATGGATCGTTGACCAAACTCTTGCCCATATCTTCACTGATAATCTGCTCAATTATATCCATCCTGAAACATTCCTCCTCATCCGTAGGGAATTTCATAGCCTTAAACACGTTAAATTTGATATCCTGATCTTGGACCCTCATAGTAAGTTCACCTTTTTGTACGTCGATGAGTGTCCTACCTGTAGCCAAGAAAGGACTCCCTAGGATAATCGAGATGTTCTTGTCCTCCTCAAAATCCAGAATAATAAATTTCGCGGGGATGACAAACTTATCCACTTTAACCAATATGTCTTCTACTATGCCTCTCGTGTGACGCCCCCAAAATAGGTATACATCACCCATCTTGAGTCGCCAAATACATGGTACATAATACAAATATAATCTTAAATATACAACATGAGCTGTGAGTTTTAATACAAATATTGTCTTCTAGACATTATTCAAACTCAAAATAAATCTAGTGAGGACTACTAATGCTATCATCTGGACCGTCACTCCGTTCTCCGACTAGTCCCTGCTACGTTCTCATTTCCTGAAGAGAATAATGAAAGTAAAAGAGTGAGCTCAACTAGCCCAGTAAGAAATATTATTACTAAGATAATACAGAACAAATTATCGTTAGCCTTCAATAGTGTTAAACTGATAAAATATAATAACATCAAGTTTAACTGCAGCGGAACAAGCAATCCATTAAAAGAGTCAAGTAGAAAATAAAATCTACTATCTGTTATGATTTAAAAGGTTTTTTTATCACTTTTATCGCTGGGACTCAGCTTAATAAATAATCCACATCACCGAATCACCCCTGCACTACGGCCAAGGATATTCTTTAGTATCACGACCATAATTATCCATGCTCTACGGGACAAGAATAATTGTGTATTCATTAATGGTCATGATCATGCCAACAACTGTCCATCAATGCACTACGGGCCAAGGAGGACTTTTACCACATCATTTGTAACATTTCGGACATGATTACACCGAATAATCCCTGGTCATAATCATACCAAGTCCATTTATGCCCTATAGGCCACAGATGACTTTCAACAAAATATAAACATGAGGATAATGACAATGATATAAGAATTCAATAAAACAAGTTCAAAAATTATTTTATTCAGGAATCAATAACGTCCAAATTATCAACATGATACTTCTTTGTGGAGTAAAATTCAAGAATGCTCAGAAGAATATTTTCATGAAAGATACTGGATGAAGCGCAAATATCAAGGATATTCCACTAATTTCATGGAGTATAGAAGTCAAAACTTTAACCAACTGAGTATAATAACGAATGGAATAATAGAATAATTTCACCATGTATGCGGTACTTCGCATAGACAGTTTATTCCAACATAATGATAAATAACGAAACTAGGTCATGCGTAAACGCACAGACAGGATGTTCTAACAGAATAATAAATAATGGAACCAGGTCATGCGTAAACGCACAGACATGATGTTTCAATAGAATAATAAATAATAGAACCAGGTCATGCGTAGAGCACAGACAGGATATTCTAACAAAATGATAAATAATAGAACCAGGTCATGCGTAACTGATAAGTAGGTTTTATACCTACTTATTCGGTATCTATTACTTAAATTTGTTGCTTAAACCTATGTTTCTTAGTTACTTTTCATACATTTTATGTTATTTTGTAGGCTATGACATAGCATTGGCATGAAGAAGCAAGGAAAAGCAATTTGGACATCTTTTGGACCAAAATACGCAAGTAAATGCGAGAAGGGAAGATTGAAGGACTTTTAACACCAAGTTGGATGCATGTTCTTGGCTTGGATCTTGGATTATACTGTAGAGTTTCTTCTTAGCTTTCCAGAACATCTTGAATCATCCCAATCGGAGTTCGGATGCAAGAGTTATAGCCTTTTTATCAGCGAAGATCAAAGCTAAGAGTTCTCATACTTGCAAATTACACAGCATCTACTTCAAGCTCAATTTCGACCTTCATCCAATCCGAATCTGTCAAATCTCAAAGAATAAAAGTTGTAGAGCTCGTCGATATATTCGATTTGAAAGGTGGAAGGCCTTGTAACTCTTCCCGAATCAAAAGTTATGGCCGTTTTTCCAAAGGACGTTAGTGCAGAAAAGTGACCCCCGCCGGGGCGGGCCCTTTACAAGTATAAACCCCCGCCGGGGCGGGGGTACGCGTAGAAAAGACGTTTTTTGGCCAAATTTGAGTTCGGGAAGGATTGTTTCGATCCAATTGACTCAAGCACTTCTAAGAGGACTTAAAGACATGTAAAAAGGCTTATAGAAGGAGGAGAATCACAAGAATTGAAGATATGGGAGAAATTAGAGAGAGAAAGAATTCCATTAGATTAGATTAGAATAGAATAGGACCAAAACACTAGTTCTAATTAGATTTAGAGATTGAAGTAACTTGGAGACCATTGAAGATTTAAAGTAGGAGCATGGAGGGAGCATCAAATCTATAGACAATAGATTCTATCTTCTTATCTTCTTCTATCTTTGTCTTTTAATGATTATTCAATTGTGGATTCTTAGTTTAATTCAATAATCATGAACTAATTCTTTGTTTGAGATTACAATGGATCTAATTGTGTAGTTTATTTTAATATGCTTCGCTATCAATTATTATGTTCTATTATGAGGATTGTCTATTGTGATTTGGACTTAATTGTTTAATTGATTGGCCATCAATTACCGTGATAATCTATATGAACTCCAGAGATGAAGTATTGATTTATATCTTTTCATGATAGCATGTGTTCAGGATTTTGTTAGTAGCTTAAACTTGATGAGTGTTAAGGTAGATATATGCTTGACATCGCATGTAATCGGATAGAGAACTTATTCTTCAACCTACTTCAATTGTAATTCACATATAGATATAGTGGGTTAGTTGATTAAGGTGTTTAATGGATTTCTATCTTAATTGTGGATTGACGTTAATATGGGTATTATGCATCGAGAGGTGGTTTTATCTGCTTTAGTATTCTTGATTAACAATTCAGGATAGAGAATAATTGATGAGAAGTGTGTTAACTTAAATGAAGCAATAAGTGAAGTTGTGATCTTAAATCTCCGTTATCTTAATTTAACTTGTGAAATTTAAGAGTAGTTTAATTTATATAATTTTAAATTCATTTGTTTAAATAAGATTGAGTTGGTTACGGGTTAGTACTTGGTGATTTTTGTTAAATAATTCTCTGTGGGAACGATACTCAACTTATCACTTTATTACTTGTTGACCACGTATACTTGCGTGTTGTGCTTAATTAGATTTTACCCAACAAGTTTTTGGCGCCGTTGCCGGGGAATTAGTTTAATATCTCTTTGCCAATATTAATTTCAATCAAATTAGTCTTAATTTAAACATTTTTATTTTTATTTTTAATTCTCTTCCTATATTTCTCTCTTTTCAGGTACCATGGATGACTTTGCGTATCAATGGCCATAAATGAACGTGACTCAACCAAGGGAAATAAGGATTGATGGACTTAATACATCTTATATAGAGCCAATACAAATTGAGGCAACTTCAAAGACGTTGAAGGTTATTCGAGCCCAACAGAGTAGAAGGATGGCAAGAATGACTTAGCTAAGGGGAGCGGAGATTGACAGACTCACGACACTTTCCGCAATGTCAGCACAGTTTGAAGAACTTTCGAGGAAGTTTGACGTTTTTGCAGCCCAAAGGAGTCGAAGGATTGTAGTTATTTGTGACTATTGTGCTGGCAATCACCCGAGTAATCAATGCACCATCAATCTTGGGCCGGTACAGTATAGTGGTAACTACCTCAATCAGTATGCATATGATAATTATGATCAAGTTTGGGGGTATCACTCGGATTTCTATTAAGACCAATACTCTATTCCAGATCCAACATACACGCCAGATTGCTCTTATCAACCTCCTTTAAAAGAAGAAAAGTCAAAGTTAGAGGAATTATTGTCCAAGTTCATAGCATCAAATGAGGAGAGGAGGATAAATCAGGAGAGGTCAATTCAAAATTAAGAGATATCACGTCACAATCTGCAGAACTAGATAGATCAAATGCTCAAAGCCTTGAACAACTGTCCTTAAAACATTTGGTGTTATGACGAGGATTCCGAAATTGACGGAGAACCCGAACCAAATCTACGACTGGAGGAGCCACAAGATATCGAAAGTGTGGAGACAATTGGGGATAATGAAATAGAGGTCGACGAAGATCTAAATGGGTCTCCACCAAAGATCAAAGAGTCAGTCAAATTTGAAAAATCATGCCCACTTGGTAGTCATGTCGTCGGCAAAGCTCTTGTTGACATAAGAGTGAGTACAATTTTCAATCCATGGTGGAAAGAGAAAGAGAAGATAGACGAAGAGCCCATTGTGTGTGACAAGCTTCCATGCCCCAAAGGGATCACATACACAATGGAGAAAACACCTAGCTGTGGGACGTTCTTGATTGAGATCATACCAAATCATAGCATGCTAGGTGACTTTGATGCATTGGCCATCGCAAATGGGAACCTACCAAAAGTTACATTATTTCCGATGGATGGAGGGTTCCTCAATTATCGAAGAGGAATTGGATATCGTGACCAGATAAAGTCAGGCTAAAAGACTATAATTCAAGCACTAGCTGGGAGACAACCTAGGAATTTTTATATTTATTTGTTTTACTAGTTTATTTAGTAGATAGAAATTAATTTGCTTATTAAGTTCTCTTATAAATCCAAAGTGTTATTCTAATCTATGTTGTCTCTCTTCATTGCAGGTATTGGAGGTTCAATGGACATGCAAAAGATTATGGAAAGGGAAGCCACCAGCTTGAGCCCATGACACAGTATCCTCCTTCAAATTTCGATGTGGAGGAGTTTTCAGTCTTTGTGCCAAGCCACCATCACCACAAGCTTAAATGATTACAGGGAAGTTCTCGTCCACTTTATACTTTATTTTACAATGAGGACATTGTAATTGTTAAGTTTGGGGGAGTTAATTAGTTTAGTTTTGCATGTTTAATGTAGTTGTTTTAGTTTTGCATAAGTTGTCATGTTTGTTTAGTTTAGGATTATTATATGTTTGCATTCATGTAGTGTAAGTGCATAATAGTTTGCATAGTAGAGTAGTTGTAAATAGTTTTTATTTATGTCTATAAAAAAATCAAAAATATTAGTTGATTACTATGTTCATTTGCATGAATCCAGTTGTTAGATAGTTTAAGTTTATTTTGGTCAATGATGAGATTGGAATTTGGTAGACAAGTATAGTACTAATTATTAGAGCTTTGATGTGATTTCTTGTTATGAATTGAATCTTTTCCTGTTTGAAACTGGTATAATCAAGGTTAGCACAGTAAAAACAACTTGTTGATTGATTGAGTTTAAATTGATACATAATGGGATTCTAAAGGATAATGCTAGTTTGAATGAAAGAATGACAAGAACAAGTAGTGATGGCAAAAGTTAGACAAGAACCTAAGTTTGGGAGAATATTTGGGGTATATAAGCTATAAAAAAAGAGAAAAGAAAAAAAAAAGAAAAAGTATGAATAAACACCGTGGCGTGCTTGTCTAGTTTTGTGGCCTTTGTTACTTGAGTAAGTAAGCCCGAGGGGATTGTCTTTACACCTAGCGCCCTAAGGTCTTAATGGTCTGGGAGTCGTTGGTCGAAAGCTCGTTAAGGTAGCATTGAAAAGCCTAAGGGAATAAGACATTGCATAGCTATGTGCATATAAAAAAAATTAAATAAAACGGGAAATAAGAGTAAAAAGCCCTCGTAGATGAAAAATGAAGCATAAGTATCCCATGTTGACCCTCGATATTGGTAATTGTTTGAATTTAGTTGGATCTAGCTTGTTTTTAAATTTTTTAAATTTACACTGTATGATGCCTTCGAAGAGACATATTATGTGTTAAATTTAATTTTATATCAGTTAACATTGTTGTGGAGCATACACGCACTATATTAGTGATTACAGTCTAAGATTTAATGATTGATTGGGAAGTTTATTGATGAGTTTTAATATGATGTATTAGCATGTTTAGTTAATTTCTCTAAGGCCGGTTGAATAGACTTGTTTCTGTCATTACTGCTGGATTCGTAGACATGTAGATTAGTTGCATTTCATAGCATTGTTGCATTGTGTTTTTGCTTGAGGACAAGTAAATGTTTAAGTTTGGGGGTATTTGATAAGTAGGTTTTATACCTACTTATCCGGTATCTATTACTTAAATTAGTTGCTTAAACCTATATTTCTTAGTTACTTTTCATACATTTTATGTTATTTTGTAGGCTATGACATAACATTGGCATGAAGAAGCAAGGAAAAGCAATTCGGACATCTTTTGGACCAAAATACGCAAGCAAATGCAAGAAGGGAAGATTGAAGGACTTTTAACACCAAGTTGGATGCATGTTCTTGGCTTAGATCTTGGATTATACTGTAGAGCTTCTTCTTAGCTTTTCGGAACATCTTGAATCATCCCAATCGGAGTTCGAATGCAAGAGTTATGGCCTTTTTATCAACGAAGATCAAAGCAAAGAGTTCTCATACTTGCAATTTACACAGCATCTATTTCAAGCTCAATTTCGACCTTCATCCAATCCGAATCTGTCAAATCTCAAAGAATAAAAGTTCTAGAGCTCGTCGATATATTCGATTTGACAGGTGGCAGGCCTCGTAACTCTTCTCGAATCAAAGTTATGGCCGTTTTCCCAAAGGACGTCAGTGTAGAAAAGTGACCCCCGCCGGGGCGGGCTTTTCCTTCACAAAACCCCCATCGGGGAGGGGGTACCAGCTGGAAAACAGACCCAAAGCCAGCCGGGGCGGGCCCTTTACAAGTATAAACCCCCGCCGGGGCGGGGGTACGCATAGAAAAGACGTTTTTTGGCCAAATTTGAGTTCGGGAAGGATTGTTTCGATCTAATTGACTTAAGGACTTCTAAGAGGACTTAAAGACATGTAAAAAGACTTATAAAAGGAGGAGAATCACAAGGATTGAAGAGATGGGAGAAATTAGAGAGAGAAAGAATTCCATTAGATTAGATTAGATTAGAATAGGATCAAAACACTAGTTCTAATTAGATTTGGAGATTGAAGCAACTTGGAGACCATTGAAGATTCAAAGTAGGAACAAGGAGGGAGCATCAAATCTAAAGACAATAGATTCTATCTTCTTATCTTCTTCTATCTTTGTCTTTTAATGATTATTCAATTGTGGATTCTTAGTTTAATTCAAAAATCATGAACTAATTCTTTGTTTGAGATTACAATGGATCTTATTGTGTAGTTTATTTTAATATGCTTCGCTGTCAATTATTATGTTCTATGGTGAGGATTGTTTATTGTGATTTAGACTTAATTGTTTAATTGATTGGCCATCAATTACCGTGATAATCTATATGAACTCGAGAGATGAAGTATTGATTTATATCTTATCATGATAGCATGTGTTCAGGATTTTGTTAGTAGCTTAAACTTGATGAGTGTTAAGGTAGAGATATGCTTGACACCGCATGTAATCGGATAGAGAACTTATTCTTCAACCTTCTTCAATTGTAATTCACATAGAGATATAGTGGGCTAGTTGATTAAGGTGTTTAACGGATTTCTATCTTAATTGTGGTTTGACGTTAATATGGATATTATGCATCGAGAGGTGGTTTTATCTGCTTTAGTGTTCTTGATTAACAATTCAGGATAGAGAATAATTGATGAGAAGTATGTTAACTTTAATGAAGCAATAAGTGAAGTTGTGATCTTAAATCTCCGTTATCTTAATTTAACTTGTGGAATTTAAGAGTAGTTTAATTTATATAATTTGAAATTCATTCGTTTAAATAAGATTGAGTTGGTTACGGGTTAGTACTTGGTGATTTTTGTTAAATAATTCTCTGTGGGAACGATACTCAACTTATCACTTTATTACTTTTTGACCACGTATACTTGCGTGTTGTGCGTAATTAGATTTTAACCAACAGTAACGCACAGACAGGATGTTCCAACAGAATAATAAAGAATAGAATAACAGAAGTTCTCTTCATGAATAAGAAAGAAATAATACCCCTTACCTTTGAAAGAAGAGTACTGGATATAGGAATAGTGAAGTAGCAGAATATTTTTCTTCTTTTTCTCAATAGTTTCTCTCTCTAGAGTTTCAGTGAATTCGTAAGAAATAATGAAGGAATGAGCATCTATTTATAGAAGAATGGACTGAATAGTAACTAATTCATGAACGGTTCAGATTGATTTACTTTAAATCGGACGATCCATATTGATTTAATAAAATATTCTAATAAAACAAAAACTTTTAAATAAAATATAATATATATTATATATATAACATTAGCCACGGGTTATAAACCTCGTGACTCTTCTCTGCCAACCATCAAAAATAAATATAACAATCGTACTCCCTCCCTATTTTCCTTCTGCCCAAATTCATCAATTCCTCTCCTGACAAAATAAAACAAACATGTGGCCCCTTTTATCAAATATATATATATATATATATATATATATATATATATATATAAAACAAAAGTTGTCATATTTATATATATACACACTTATAACCACCCGTGACAAACATTTGCAATTCTCTGCCATCCCACTTTCCACATATGGGCCCCACATGTGGGCCCACCTTTATTATATTAAAAAACTTTCTACCGATTATTTTGAAAAATGGGCAAATGGGAAAACCATAAAATAAGTAAAACTTCATAAAAATCACCTTAATAATTTTAACAACATTTATCACCTTTATTACAATTCACATTATTAATCGACCAGGTCGTTCCCAGGAAAGAGGGGGCTTTCCAATAAGGATTTCTCCCTATTGGCGCGCAATTAGGTGACCAAATCTCTCCTTGACAGAACTTCTAGACATCGTTAATATTGCAAATAATAATATTAATAACTTTGTTGTCTTAATTATTGATTTAATAATCTACAAAATATTGACAATAATTGAATCAAATAACGTGAGATATTATGCAGTAATTACTGTAGCAATAATTGAACAAAACTGAGTGACTTCTCACGTAAGCATCAATAATCAATACTGTGTGCTACTGTGCAACTACGCGTATTACTGTATTTTTAACACCGAGTGTTTCAACAGTTAACGGTAAAACTTCCGTCGTTATTTTCATAAAGTATTTTTGTCGTTTTCTCAATCCGACAATAATTCCGTTGTGGGGTCCACCAATGATTGTGCTGTTGTACGAATATTCCCTGTTAAAACGAATATTCCCCGACCAATCTAATATTATATAACAACTTACGTACTTTACAAAATTTATAAATATTACTCACAACTATAACATTATATCAAATTCATTCCATAATATTCAAAAATGATATTTATAGAAAATTCATCTTTATTTATAAAAGTTGGGGTTTTACAACCTCCCCTTCTTATAAAATTTTGCCCTCGAAATTAGGAAACGTACTTGATATGTCGAAGAGGTAAGAATACTTTGATTTCATTTCAGATTCTAACTCCTAGGTCATTTCCTCTACATCGTGATTTCTCCACAAAACTTTGACTTAAGGTATAACCTTAGAGCGTAGAATATGTTCCTTCTTATCCAAGATTTGAACAGGAATCTCTTCATACGTTAAATCTTCCGCTATTTCGTCCGGTTCTAACTCAATAATGTGGTGCGGGTCTTTCACATATTTACGTAACATAGATATGTGAAAAGCGTTAAGAACATGAGACATACTTGGCGGTAAAGCGAGTCTATAGGCCACAGTTCCTACTCGATCGAGGATTAAAAATGGGCCGATGAATCAAGGATTGAGCTTTCCTCTCTTTCCAAATCTCGTAACTCCTTTCTATAGAGCAACACGTAACAATAAATGATCTCCTATATCAAATTGTACGTCCTTTCGATGAAGATCAGCATAACTCTTTTGTCGATCTTGTGAGGTTTTTATACGTTGTTGAATCGTTTGAATCTTTTCAGTAGTCATACGTACCAACTCCGATCCCAACAATGTTGCTTCACCCACCTCATCCTAGCATACTGGAGAACGACACTTTCTTCTATACAACGCTTCGAATGGAGCCATGCCAATACTTGCTTGGTAGCTGTTGTTGTAGGAAAACTCCACCAATAGTAAGAACTTGTCCCAACTTCCCTTGAAATAAAGGACACAGAGTCTTAATAAGTCTTCAAGAGTTTGAATAGTCCTCTCTGATTGTCCGTCCGTCTGAAGATGATATGCCGAACTAAATCGTAAATAAGTGCCCATAGCTTTTTGCAAACTAACCCAAAATTTTGAAGTGAATCTTGGGTCTCGATCAGAAACTATGGATACTAGCATGCCATGCAATCTTACAATCTCGTTTATGTACATACGAGCAAGACGTTCAAGTGTATAAGTTTCTCGTATCGGTAAGAAATGTGCAGAATTGATCAATCTATTAACAATGACCCAAATCGTATCTATGCCTTGAGAAACCTTGGGAAGACCGGTAACGAAATCCATGGTAATGTGCTCCCACTTCCATTCTGGAATTTTAAGTGGTTGCAATGGACCTTTTGGTACTTGATGCTCCACCTTGACTCGTTGACAAGTTAGACACCTTGAGATAAACAGCGCTATCTCACTCTTCATATTGCTCCACCAAAATGTATGACGAAGATCACGATACATTTTGGTACTCCCAAGATGGATTGCAAACGGTGTGTTGTGTGCCTCCATCATGATTTTATACTTTAAATCAGGGTCGTTAAGAACACAAAGTCTGGAGTTGACTCGAAGTATTCCTTCTTCATCGATTCTTGCTTCTAGTATAGCACCTTCTTGCACTTTCTTCCTCATATGCATCAGCTCCAGGTCTGTAGCTTGAGCAGCTTTAACTTTATCAATTAAAGTCGGTTCTACTCGTATATTCGCCATCATCACGTAGGTCCCTGGAGTCTTTAACTCTATCTCCATCCTTTGCAAGTCACACAAAATGGGCCTTTGCATTGACAATACCGCACTCATACTTGCATATGATCTTCTACTCAATGCGTCAGCTACCACGTTTGCTTTTTCAGGATCGTATTGGATGGTATGATCATAATCTTTCAACAGTTCAAGCCAACGTCGTTGTCTCATGTTAAGTTCCTTTTGAGTGAAGAAATATTTGAGGCTTTTATGATCCGTAAAGATCTCCACTTTCTCTCCATATAAGTAATGCCTCCAAATTTTAAGTGCGAAGACAACAGCTGCCAACTCTAGATCATGAGTGGGATAATTCCTCTCATATTCTTTGAGTTGTCATGAGGCATAGGCTATGTCTTTCCCATGTTACATGAGAACACATCCCAACCCTTTACCCAAAGCATCACTGTAGATGACAAATCCCTCCGAGCCAGATGGTATTGTCAGAACAGGTGCTGAAATGAGTCTCCTCTTGAGTTCTTGAAAACTCTTCTCACATTCTTCGCTCCAACCGAACTTTCTATCTTTCCGAGTCAGCTGAGTTAATGGAGTAGCGATTCGAGAAAACCCTTCAACGAATCTCCGATAATAACCAGCTAAGCCGAGAAAGCTACGTACTTCGGTCACTGATTTAGGTTGTTTCCAGCTTTGAATAGCTTCAATCTTTTTTGGGTCAATAGATATTTCATGACTTGATACCACGTGCCCAAGGAATGCTACTTCCTCAAGCCAGAACTCGCATTTCTTCAACTTGGCATAAAGCTTATATTCACGAAGCTTTAGGAGTATCAGCCTCAAGTGTTGCTCATGATCTTCACGGCTTTTGTTCGGTTCATCATATCCATGAAGGCAGCAGGAGCATTAGTCAATCCAAAGGACATGACTAGGAATTCATAATGTCCGTACCGAGTTCTGAAAGCCGTCTTTGGAATGTCATCGGTTCTAATCTTTAATTGGTGATATCCGAAACGAAGATCAATCTTTGAAAAGAATTTGGCTCCTTGCAACTGGTCAAACAGGTTATCAATATGTGGCAATGGGTACCTATTTTTGATGGTGACATGATTCAACTCCCGATAATCAATACAAAGTTGCATACTCCCATCTTTCTTCTTCACGAATAGAACAGGAGCACCCCAAGGAGACGTACTAGGATGAATGAAACCGATGTCTAATAATCCTGCAATTGGGTCTTTAACTCCTGAAGTTCAATAGGAGCCATTAAATATGGGGCTTTGGAAATGGGTTTTGTATCAGGTTCAAGGTCGATACAAAATTCAATTTCACGCTCTGGGGTTAGGCCAGAAAGTTCTTCAGGGAATACGTCAGGAAATTTATTAACAATAGAAATATCATTCAAAACTGACGTATTTTTGTTTAGATCCGTGACATAAGCTAAGAAAGCTTGACATCCATTTTTTAATAAACGAATAGCTTTATGGCTTAAGATGACAGTGATTGATTTTAATGGTTTGGTTATTTGAATTCGCATAATAGGTTGGTTAGGAATATGAAAGCTAACAACCTTATGAAAATAATCAATTTTTGCATGATGAGTAGTTAACCAATCAATCCCTAGAATCACATCAAATGCAAATATTTTTAATGAAATAAGATCGACATGTAATGTGAGGGTACCGATTTGAACCAAACAAGATTTATAAACAGTGGATGTAATGAAGGTTTCTCCCAACGGAGTTTCCACAGATAAGTCAAAGTCTAATTTCTCTGGAGTCAAATTTAATCGTTGAGCGCAAGTATGAGAAATAAAAGAATGGATAGAACCGGTATCAAATAAGGTATAGACTTCGCTAGAGTTTATGATAAGCTTACCCGTGATGACCTCGTTCGGGTTCCTTATTTTCTAGGAGGTCACGACAAACGCTCTCCCTTGAACTACCGATTTTGTCTTGTCTGGGACGGCCTTTGATGCTTCCATCACAGCTGGACTTGACTTTGGTGCACGACAAAATCGAGCTAGGTGACCTTCTCTTCCATAATTGTAGCATGCTTTGGACGGCATCGCGCAGTTTGGACTGATGTGTCCCTCCCCTCCACATTTGAAGCATATGATAGGTGGTCGTTCTCCTTCCTTAACAACGGGTGTTCGTGCTTACGTCTTTCCATCATTGTTGAATCTCCTCTTCTTGAAATGTCCATTATTATTGTTTTGACCATGATTACCACCGAAGTGGTTACCATTTCTGGCATGTTGATTCCCTCCACGCGTGTTGTCACCGCTTCGATGACTGTTATCACTGATATTTTCATTCTGCCGGTTGCTTTCTCTTAGTTGCGTTGACTCGTTATCTCGCTCCAATAACTGAGCCCTATTTACAACATCTGAATACAAACACAATTTATGAGAAATAAGATATTGATGTATCTCCGGTTTCAAACCTCTTAAAAACATCCGCGTCATTCTCTCCTCATTATCAACCAAGTGGGATGCAAACCGGGACAACTCGGCAAACTTAGCTTCGTACTGCGACACGTTCATATTATTCTGCTCCAACTTGATGAACTTTACCTCCTTCATGTGACGAATACTTTAGGGAAAGTACTTGTCGTTGAATAGTTCTTGGAACTTCTCCCAAGACATCTTCAGTGCGGCAGGTTGAGTATGCTTTACAGATTCCCACTAGTAATCTGCCTCTGCCCTCAACATGAAGGTGGCAAAGGGAACCTTTTTCTCCTCGGAGCATCCCAAGATATCAAATATCTTGTTGATCTGATTTATCCACGTCTCCGCCGTAAGTGGTTTTGGCTCTCCAAAAAACTCCAGTGGTCCCAGCTCCTTGAACTGTTTGGCGGTGACCGTCCGAGAGTCGCCAGTGTTTCCACCTGCATTTTGGACAGGAGTCTTTCTTGCCTGATGTTGTACGAATTGCAGAAAGCTCCTAAACATTCCGTCGTTCGCCATTTGGTCGGTGTTATTGTTCACCTGAGGATTATTGCCTTTCTGATGCACATTATCCTGGGTGTTGATTTATGGTGACTCAACGGTCTCCTGTGCTCCATTGATATTCTCAATATTCTCGGATGTCATTTTCAGATACTGCCACAAAACAAGGGTTAATTGACATATAACATATTATCACTATACTCTGACCAACCAATTAAATACCAAATAAACTTAGGTAGGTCATACTAGCGAAGGAATTCCCCGTCTCTCCCCTCCTAATTCTAGTCTCACATCCTAGCCAGGGATCATATCCCTAAGCTTTGATACCAACTGTGACGCCCCCAAAATAGGTATACATCACCCATCTTGAGTCGCCAAATACATGGTACAGAATACAAATACAATCTTAAATATACAACATGAGCTGCGAGTTTTAATACAAATTCTGTATTCTAGACATTATTCAAACTCAAAATAAGTCCTCAATACATTTATTATCACACTATTTCATAAAATAGTGAGGACTACTAATGCTATCATCTGGACCATCACTCCGTTCCCCGACTAGTCCCTGCTACGTTCTCATTTCCTGAAGAGAATAATGAAAGTAAAAGGGTGAGCTCAACTAGCACAGTAAGAAATATTATGACTAAGATAATGCAGAACAAATTATCGTTAGCCTTCAACAGTGTTAAACTGATAAAATATAACAACATCAAGTTTAACTGCAGCGGAACAAGCAATCCATTAAAAGAGTCAAGTAGAGAATAAAATCTACTATCTGTTGTGATTTAAAAGGTTTTTCATCACTTTTATCGCTGGGACTCAGCTTAATAAATAATCCACATCACCGAATCACCCCTACACTACGGCCAAGGATATTCTTTAGTATCACGAACACAATTATCCATGCACTACGGGGCAAGAATATTTGTGTATTCATTAATGGTCATGATCATGCCAACAACTGTCCATCAATGCACTACGGGCCAAGGAGGACTTTTACCACATCATTTGTAACATTACGGTCATGATTACACCGAATAATCCCTGGTCATAATCATACCAAGTCCATCTATGCCCTACAGGCCACAGATGACTTTCAACAAAATATAAACATGAGGATGATGACAATGATATAAGAATTCAATAAAACAAGTTCAAGAATTATTTTATCCAGGAATCAATAACGTCCAAATTGTCAACATGATACTTCTTTGTGGAGTAAAATTCAAGAATGCTCAGAAGAAAATTTTTATGAAAGATACTGGATGATGCGCAAATATCAAGGATATTCCAGTAATTTCATAGAGTATAGAAGTCAAAACTTTAACCAACTGAGTATAATAACGAATGGAATAATAGAAGAATTTTACCATGTATGCGGTACTTCGCATAGACAGGTTATTCCAACATAATGATAAATACCGGAACCAGGTCATGCGTAAATGCACAGACAGAATGTTCCAACAGAATAATAAATAATGAAACCAGGTCATGCGTAAACGCACAGACAGGATGTTCCAACAGAATAATAAATAATGGAACCAGGTCATGCGTAAAGCACAGACAGGATATTCCAACAAAATGATAAATAATGGAACCAGGTCATGCGTAACGCACAGACATGATATTCCAACAGAATAATAAAAAATAGAATAACAGAAGTTTTGTTCGTGAATAAGAAAGAAATAATACCCCTTACCTTTGAAAGAAGAGTACTGGATATAGGAGTAGTGAAGTAGCAGAATATTTTTCTTCTTTTTCTCTATAGTTTCTCTCTCTAGAGTTTCAGTGAATTCGTAAAAAATAATGAAGGAATGAGCTTCTATTTATAGAAGAATGGACTGAATAGTAACTAATTCATGAACGGTCCAGATTGATTTACTTTTAATCGGACGGTCCATATTGATTTAATAAAATATTCTAATAAAACGAAAACTTTTAAATAAAATATAATATATATTATATATATAACATTAGCCACGGGTTATAAACCCCGTGACTCTTCTCTGTCAACCATCAAAAATAAATATAACAATCGTACTCCCTCCCTATTTTCCTTCTGCCCAAATTCATCAATTCCTCTCCTGACAAAACAAAACAAACATGTGGCCCCTTTTATCAAATATATATATATATATATATATATATATATATATATATATATATATATATATATATATATATATATATATATAATACTTATATATAAAACAAAAGTTGTCATATTTATATATATACACACTTATAACCACCCGTGACCAACATTTGCAATTCTCTGCCATCCCATTTTCCACACATGGCCCCCACATGTGGGCCCACCTTTATTATATTAAAAAACTTTCTACCGATTATTTTGAAAAATGGGCAAATGGGAAAACCATAAAATAAGTAAAACTTCATAAAAATCACCTTAATAATTTTAACAACATTTATCACCTTCATTACAATTCACATTATTAATCGACCAGGTCGTTTCCACGAAAGAGGGGGCTTTCCAATAAGAATTTCTCCCTATTGGCGCGCAATTAGGTGACCAAACCTCTCCTTGACAGAACTTCTAGACATCGTTAATATTGCAAATAATAATATCAATAACTTTGTCGTTTTAATTATTGATTTAATAATATACAAAATATTGATAATAATTGAATCAAATAACATGAGATATTATGCAGCAATTACTGTAGTAATAATTGAACAAAACTGAGTGACTTCTCACGTAAGCATCAATAATTAATACCGTGTGCTACTGTGCAACTACGCGTATTACTGTACTTTTAACACCGGGTGTTTCAACAGTTAATGGTAAAACTTCCGCCATTATTTTCATAAAGTATTTTAGTCGTTTTCTCAATCCGACAATAATTCTGTTGTGGGGTCCCCCAATGATTGTGCCGTTGTACGAATATTCCCTGTTAAAACGAATATTTCCCGACCAATCGAATATTATATAACAACTTGCGTACTTTGCAAAATTTATAAATATTACCCACAACTATAACATTATATCAAATTCATTCCATAATATTCAAAAATGATATTTATAGAAAATTTATCTTTATTTATAAAAGTTGGGGTCTTATATCTCGGATATGTGACTGACCTATCCGCTAACTGCAATGAAATATTCGTAGGCTTTGGCGCGGGCAAACCCAATTCTGTGTATACTGACAATGGCATAAGGTTCACACTCGCCTCCAAATCACCTAAACACTTATTAAATGACATGTTCCCGATCGTGCATTGAATAGTGAAACTTCCCGGGTCTTTTAGCTTTGGTGGCAACTTCTGCTGTAACACCGCACTACACTCCTCTGTTAATGCCACTGTTTCAAAGTCTTCTCATTTCTTTTTCCTTGACAGAATCCCTTTCATGAACTTTGCATAACTCGGCATCTACTCTAGGGCTTCTGCAAACGGGATGTTAATCTGAAGTTTCTTGAAAACTTCCAAGAACTTTGCAAACTGCTTATCTAATTTCTGTTTTTGGACCATCTGCTGAAACGGTGGTGGAGGATATAAAATTGGCTTATCGTCTAACTTTGTTTTCTCACTTTTCTTATCCTCACCCTTGTTTCCTTCCACCACTTTAATGTCATCAACTTTTTCATCCGATATCGCTGAATTTTCTGCATCTTTACCAACGAGATGTTTTCCACTCCTCAACGTAATTGCCTGACATTGTTCATGGTTTCCCTTTGGATTTCTCTCGGTTTCACTCGGTACGGTCCCTTGTGGCCTATTATTTAATGCTAAGGTAATTTTCCCCATCTGATTTTCTAAATTCTTGATGGTCATTGCTTGGTTTTTCATCGTTGCCTCATTGTTTGTTATGTACTTCGACAACCACTCCTCTAAATTTGATTTTCTTTCCTGATGTTGAGCCGGTTGTTGGTTATTCTGAAAACCAGGGGGATATGATGGTCGTAGAGCTTGATGTTGCTGATTATTACTCCACGAGAAATTTGGGTGATTCCTATTCCCTTGGTTGTAATTATTCTAGTACAAATTCTGTGGAATCCTGTTGTAGCTACCCACGAATTGCACGGACGCTGGGTTGATTACGCATTGATCTGTAGGATGCTTACCCGCACATAATTCACATACGACCGCAACCAGCTGTACATGTGCCTGTGCCTGTGTCCCCGACATAGCATCCAACTTCTTGAACAGCGCTAAAATTTGTGCTTGTACTGTTGTCACACCATCTACTTCTAACACTCCAGCCGCCTTTGCCTGTGTCATTCTTGTTGTGGGCCACTGGTAGTTATTAGCCGCCATGGTCTCAATCAAATTGTAGGCCTCCTCATAACTCTTAGCCATGAATGCTCCACCCGACACTACAGCAATATTGGTCCTGAGATTCCCATGTAGTTCGTTATAAAAAGAATTCATTTGCAACCACTTAGGCAATCCATGATGCGGGCACTTTCTGAGTAACTCCTTGTATCTCTCCCATGCCTCATATAGCGACTCCCCATGTTGCTGCTCAAACATTGTTATCTCATTCCTCATTTTTGCAGTTTTCGGCAGTGGGAAAAATTTGGCAAGGAATTTCTGAGCTAAGTCTTCCCACGTAGTTATCGATCCTGGTGGTAGAGAGTGTAACCAACTCTTTGCCTTGTCCCGTAAGGTGAATGGGAACAAGCAAAGTCTTACCGCATCATCCGACACCCCATTTTACCTGAAGGTGTCACAAATCTCCAGAAAGCTGACTAGATGTTCATTCGGATCGTCATTTGCCAATCCCCCAAACTGAACTGAATTCTGGATCATCTGAATCGTCCCAAGCTTGATTTCGAATGTATTTGCAGCAATTGCGGGCCTGGTGATGCTCGACTGCAGTTCAGTCACCTTGGGTGTGGCAAAGTCCCTTAACGCTTTCTAATCTTCAGCTGCCATTTCCTCTTCTTTTTCAGAATTTTCAAAGTCTTCCCTTGTTTCCTTGATCCACTTACTTAACCTCTAAAACCGTCTCTTAATGTCGTCCTCAAAAGGAAGCAAGTCTAGATTTTTGGGTCGAGTTTGCATAAACTACTTCAAAAACCTGAAATAAGAGGAACAAAACGAAAATAAAAATTGTTTAAGTAAAACTGGACTAATTAAACTAATATTGTAAAAATATTAAGATCTATACTAAATTGTCCCCGGCAACGGCGCCAAAAACTTGTTGGGTAAAATCTAATTACGCACAACACGCAAGTATACGTGGTCAACAAGTAATAAAGTAATGAGTAGAGTATCGATCCCACATAAACAAATTAGCAAGAAATTCAACCTCACAATTATCAATTTCCTATTAATCCTAATTTTATTAAACTATTCAACTCAATGATTAAAATTATTGAAACTAAATTAAGCAACAAATAAATTAACACAAAACAATCACAAATATCAAAATCAGGAATTTCAAACAATTAATGGAGAATTAAACTTATGATTTCACCCTAAGCTTCACTCTGATTTCTACACCTTTATTCCAATTCAATTCACTATCCCAGTTCATTAATCAAGAACACGAATGTAGTACTAGCCACCTCTCGATGCACTAATACCGTATTAACTTAAATCCACAAATTAGATAGAAACAAGTTAAACACCTTAATCAACTAACTCACTATATCTCTATGTAAATTATAATTAAAGAAGGTTTAAGATTAAGTTCTCTATCCGATCACATGCGATGTCAAGCATATCTCTACCTTAACATTAATCAAGAATCTGCTATTCACAAAATTCATGAACACATGCTATATTAACTAAGTCTAGATTCAAATATCCTCTCTTGATTCCATACAAATCCACAAATAATTGTTGATCAGACAATTCATAAATTCAAGCTCAAATTAATATAGATAAACTGGAAAATAGCTTATTGAACTGGAAAATCAAAGTTTACAAAATCATCGTTTCACTTAAGGATCCACCATAAGCCTAATGAGTGAATTAGTTCATAATAAATGAAATAAAAATTGAATAATTTAAAGATAAACATTCTTTAAATTACAAATATAGAATTAAGATGAAGAATAGTACAAGACACCCTTCATGTAGCCTAAATCTGCAATCACCACGAAAATCTCTTCAAAATACTCCTCCAAGGCTTGCTATGAAACACTGGACTTGATCTTCTTATTCTGCCGTGTGTCTTGTTTAATTCGTTGTTTTTTTTACTAATAAAACTCCAACACATGTTTCTTAGGTTAATTCCATGTCCAATAGAATCCGTATGCTACTAAAAGTCCTCACGTTCACCTTCCAGTAGAGTTTGAAGCAAAGCAGGACTGCCCAGATTTCGCTACCCCCCCCCCCCCCCCAACGAGGGTGTATAGGCATAAAAGGCCCGCCCCGGAGGGCATGGCCACTGACTTCTGATGTTGCTTATTTCAAGTTTGCTTCCAATATTTCTCCAAATGACCTTCTCTCTTCATGACTTGCCACAACAACCACCCTACACATAAAAGAACACCAAACTAGTAAAAACTAACACGAAAGCAAGAAAGTAACAACGAATTAAGCTTGAAATAGACATCAATTCGTGGATATAAAATCCACTCATCAAGCACCCGATTCAAGTGTCCAGTCAAATTGGGATAGCTGGACTGGGCTATTCTGCCAGTTCCAGTCACAGGAATCCACATAAGCATAAGCAGATTCCTTCAGTTTCAGCCGTACAACGATCATTTCCACCTGTAAATCTAAAGTCCGCACAATCTCCGGTAAAGGTGCCAGCCAATGCAATGGCTATATTATTTCCTAAACCAATACCGGTAAAGGAGAAGGAAGTCTTTGTTCTAGATCCCAAGGTGGAAGAAGAGGAACGGAGAATTAAACAAGACATCGTCCGAATGATGTCAGGCATACGCATCATTGTCCATGATGAACATACAAACAGATACACCCCAGACGATGATTGTCCAGACATAATGGTCATCATGCGGGAGAAGGAGGACGATGGCAGCCCCTCCATTACTGCAGTCCACCAGGACTTTGCCCTTGCCAATTGGAGCAGCACTCCTTGCATTGGTCGACAATGGTAAAATGGGCAGGACTTCTTTCTGCCCTGTAGATATCACAACTGCTTACTTTTCTGTACAGTATTAGCAATTGTTTTGTCCATACATGTTAACACTTTGTATGATTAAACAGTTTCATATATATTAAGTAAAAGCATATTTTGTTTCAGGACTCTGAACTTAGATGTGCATATACTTGCTGATAAGATGCCTCTTCTCCACAAGGATTGTAACTTTGATGAAAAGTTGAACTCAGACTTAATGGAAATACAAGAGGACATTGAGGTGCCTCCGAAGATCAAAAAATAGGTCGAAGACAAACCTAAACCCAACCTTGATCAAACCACCTCCTTCAATCTCGGAACCTTAGAAAGCCCTAAGTTAATCCAGATTGGTTCAGACCTTACCCCAAACCAGAGGAATGACATGGTTACACTACTAACCCAATTCTAGGATGTGTTTGCATAGTCTCATAAAGACATGGTGGGTTTGTCCACTGACATTATCCTTCATCGCCTTCCCATTAAAGAGGGATTCAAGCCAGTCAAGTAGAAGCTCAGGCGATTGAAACCTGAGTGGAGTTTAAGGATGAAAGAAGAAATTGTGAAACAATTTCAAGCTGGTATTATCATGGTGTCCACATATCATGAATGGATATCCAACATCATTCCCGTGCCTAAGCCTGGAGGAAAGGTGCGAGTTTACGTGGATTATCAGGATCTGAATAAAGCTTGCCTTAAAGATAGCTTTCCTGTGCCATTTATCCACATTCTCATTGACAATACTGCTCAATACGGCATGTACTCCTTCGTTGATTGCTTCGCAGGGTATCATCAGATCATGGTTGCTGAGGAGGATCATGAGAAAACTGCTTTCATCACGCCTTGGGGAACCTTTTGCTATAGACGGTTGTCTTTCCGCCTCATTAATGCCGGAGCTACTTATCAGAGAGCTATGATGGCTCTTTTCCACGACTTAATGCACAAAGAAATAGAGATCTACGTGGATGATATCATTGTCAAATCCCGAAGGGAGGAAGACCACCTAGACCATCTCAGAAAACTTTTCAACAGGTTGCGTAAGTACAACTTGAAGTTGAATCCAGCCAAGTGCTCCTTTGGCGTTAAATCAGGCAAGTTGCTAGGATTTCTAGTCAGCCACGAAGGGATTGAGCTAGATCCCACCAAAATCCAAGCCACTATGGAAATGCCCATTCCTCAGACAGAGAAGGAAATACGGTAATTTTTGGTAAACAGACAACTTCATTAGTAGGTTCATTTCTCAACTCACAGCAACCTGTGAGCCCATCTTCAAGCTGTTAAGGAAGACTCCTCCATGAAATGGAATGATGAGTGTCAGAAGGCCTTCCTTACCATCAAATAGCAGCTAGTCAAAGCTCCTATCTTGGTACCACCCAGGGATGATGTTCCCCCGTTCATGTACCTATCCATAATTGACAATGCCATGTGTGACGCCCCCAAAATAGGTATACATCACCCATCTTGAGTCGCCAAATACATGGTACAAAATTTAAATACAACTTAATAATACAACTGTCGTGTAAAATAAGACAAAACATAAACTGAAAGTTTTAAAACGAATATTGTCTCTAGACAGTATTCAACTCAAATGGAGTCCTCAATACAATTATTATCACACTATTTCATAGAATAGTGAGGACTACTAATGCTATTATCTGGACTGTCACTCCGTTTCCCGACTAGTCCCGGCTACGTTCTCATTTCCTGAAGAGGACAATGAAAGCAAAAGGGTGAGCTCAACTAGCCCAGTAAGAAATATTATGACTAAGATAATGCAGAATAATTTATCGTTAGCCTTCAACAGTGTTAAACTGATAAAATATAACAGACATCAAGTTTAAGTGCAGCGGAACAAGCAATCCATTAGAAGAGTCAAGTAGAGAATAAAATCTACTATCTTCTATGATTTAAAAGGTTTTTCATCACTTTTATCGCTGAGACTCAACTTAATAAATAATCCACATCATCCCTGCACTACGGCCAAGGATATTCATTAGTATCACGACCACAAATTATCTATGCACTACGGGCCAAGGATATTCGTGTATTCATCAATGATCATGATCATGCCAACAACTGTCCATCAATGCACTACGGGCCAATAAGGACTTTTACCGCATCATTTGTAACATTACGGTCATGATTATACCAAATAATTCCTGGTCATAATCACACCAAGTCCATCTATGCACTACAGGTCATAGATGACTTTCAACAAAATATAAACATGAGGATGATGACAATGATATAAGAATTCAATAAAATAAGTTCAAGGATAAATTTTTAAAGCTTTATAATTTAATTTATCCAAGAAACAATAACGTCCAAATTGTCAACATGATACTGCTTTGTGGAGTAAAATTCAAGAATAATATTGTACCAAAAATAATTTGGACTGAAAATGAATTAATTTTTATCATGAATAGTACCCTGGGTGAATAGTACTCGAGTGAATAGTACCCCGTGAATAGTACTTCGGGATTAATAACCCCGTGAATAGTACTCCGGCATGAAAAAGTAAAAATTTATCAAGAATGCTCATAATAATATTTTCATAAAAAGATACTAGATGAAGTACAAATATCAATGATATTCTACTAATTTCATGGAGTATAGAAGCCAAAATTTTAACAAACGAGTATAGAATTCGAAATCTGAAACGAAATAATATTACTTACATACTACAGAGTATGGAAGAAAATATTATTTCAAGTGAATATTGAACAAAAATAGCATCCATTACCTTGAAAAGAAGAGTATTCCAACTGGTATAGCGGGGATATTCTTGAAGAAAACTTTCACTGTTTTCTACGCTCAAAGCTTTCTTAAACTCTAAAGAAATACGCTCAAGATTATAGAAGAAGAATTCTCTGATTCTGGTGTGATTTTCAATTCTAACTTAAGCGCCTATTTATAGGAAAATGCTAGAACGCCATAAGAGACTAAATAATAAAATAATTTTTTTTTCTACGCACACTTCTTTGAAAAAAATTTAGCCACCACAAGTGGGGCCCACTAAAATCAGCCACCTTTCCCAACAACCAAAAGTAGGGCCCACCAATATTTTTAATAAAAATATTTTAATTTTCGAAACTTTAATAATTCATAATAAATAGCCATTTTATCAAAAAAAATACGAATTTTATGTCCATTCCACACGAAATCAAATTTTCTACAACTTTGCAGAAGAAAGTTTTTCTAAATTTCAAACAGAAAATATCCGAATTTCACAAACGGACAATTTTTAACACATTTTAAAATTCATAACAAATCATGCGTTAATTTTTAACGATTCAAAATTTGTGGACATATACTCAACTTATATATACATAATATATCCAAAAATCACAACGATCCAACGGTCGGATTAAAATTATAACTCACGCAATAGAGCTTTAAGAACACCGATTTGATTTTTTTAATACTTTCAATCCGACAAAATACTGATAAAACACCCCAACATTAATTCTTTCATTTATAACCACATAAAATAAATATTTTTTATCCATCATTTATGTCCGCATAAAATAAATATTTATTTATCATATAAATTAATAATTAATTATTCACAAATAATATTACAAAATTACAATAATGACAACCAGGCCATTCCCAAGAAAGAGAGGGCTTTTCGATAAGGATTTCTCCTTACTGGCGCACAATTAGGTAACCAAATCTCTCCTTGACAGAACTTTCTAGACATTGCCAATAATGTTATCTAATAATATTATTCAAATAATATGAATTATTGATTTGATAATGAGAAATATTGTGCAGTGACAATTATTGAAACAACAATAATATAAAATATCAACGCAGTAATTATTGAATCAATAAAATAAAATATTGAACAGTAATTACTGTAACAATTATTAAGTAGTGCCTTCTTACGTAAAAATCAATAATTCAAAAATATTGTGCAATACTGTGTGCTACTGTACAACCCCGCGTATTACTATATTTTAACCACCAAGTATTCTAACAGTTAACGATAAAACTTTCGCCGTTATTTATAAAAATTATTTTTATCGTTTTCTCAATCCGACAATAATTTCGTTGTGGAGTCCACCAATGATTGTGTCGTCGTACGAATATTCCCTGTTAAAACGAATATTCCCCGACCAATCGAATAATATATAACAACTTGTGTACTTTGTAAAATTTATAAATATTACCCACAACTATAACATTATATCAAATTCACTCCATAATATTCAAAAATAATATTTATAGAAAATTCATCTTTATTCATAAAAGCTGGGATCTTATAACCTCCCCTTCTTATGAAATTTCGCCCTCGAAATTAGGGTACGTACCTGGTATGTCGAAGAGATAAGGATACCTTGATTTCATATTAGATTCTAACTCCTAGGTCATTTCCTCAACATCGTGGTTTCTCCACAAAACTGACTTGAGGTATAACCTTGGAGCGTAAAATATGCTCCTTCTTATCCAAAATTTTAATAGGAACCGCTTCAAACGTTTAATCTTCCGCTATTTTTTCCGGTTCTAACTCAATAATGTGGTTCAGGTCTTTCACATATTTATGTAACATAGATATGTAAAAAACGCTATGAACACAAGACATTCTTGGCGGTAAGGCGAGTCTATAGGCCACAGTTCCTACTCGTTCGAGGATTAAAAATGGGCTAATGAATCGAGAATTGAGCTTTCCTCTCTTTCTAAATCTCGTAACTCCTTTCCATAGAGCAACACGTAACAACACATGTTCTCCAATATTAAATTCTACATCCTTTTGATGATGATCAGCATAACTCTTTTGTCGATCTTGTGAGATTTTTATACGTTGTCGGATCGTTTGAATCTTTTTCGTATTCATACGTACCAACTCCGATCCCAACAACGTTGCTTTACCCACCTCATCCCAGCATACTGGAGAACGACACTTTCTTCCATACAACGCCTCGAATGGAGCCATGCCAATACTTGCTTGATAACTGTTGTTGTAGGAAAACTCCACCAATGGTAAGAACTTGTCCCAACTTCCCTTGAAGTCAAGGACACAGAGTCTTAATAGATCTTCAAGAGTTTGAATAGTCTTCTCTGACTTCCCGTCCGTTTGAGGATGATAAGCCAAAATAAATCGTAAATTCGTGCCCATAGCTTTTGGCAAACTAACCCAAAATCTTGAAGTGAATCTTGGGTCTCGATCAGAAACTATGAATACTGGCATACCATGCAATCTTACAATCTCGTTTATGTATATACGAGCAAGACGTTCAAGTGTATAAGTTTCTCGTATAGGTAAGAAATGAGCCGACTTGGTCAATCTATCAACAATGACCCAAATCGCATCTATGCCTTGAGAAACCTTGGGAAGACCGGTAACGAAATCCATGGTAATGTGATCCCACTTCCATTTTAGAATTTTAAGTAGTTGTAATGGACCTTTTGGTACTTGATGCTCCACCTTGACTGGTTGACAAGTTAGACACCTTGAGATAAACTCCGCAATCTCTCTCTTCATATTGCTCCACCAAAATGTATGTCGAAGATCATGATACATTTTGATACTCCCAGGATGGATTGCAAATGGTGTGTTGTGTGCCTCCATCGTGATTTTATACTTTAAATCAGGGTTGTTAGGAACACAAAGTCTGGAGTTGACTCGAAATATTCCTTCTTCATCAATTCTTGCTTCCGGCATAGCACCTTCTTGCATTTTCTTCCCTATACGCATCAGCTCCAGGTCTATAACTTGAGCAGCTTTAACTTTATCGATTAAAGTCGGTTCTACTCGTATATTCGCTATCATCACATTGGTCCCTGGAGTCTTTAACTCTATCTCCATCCTTTGTAAGTCATATAAAATGGGCCTTTGCGTTGACAATATCGCACTCGTACCCGCATATGATCTTTTACTCAATGCGTCAGCTACTACGTTCTCTTTACCAGGATGGTATTGAGTGGTATGATCATAATATTTCAACAGTTCAAGCCAACGTCGTTGTCGCATGTTTTGTTCCTTTTGGGTGAGAAATATTTGAGGCTTTTATAATCCGTAAAGATCTTCACTTTCTTCCCATACAAGTAATGCCTCCAAATTTTAAGTGCGAAGACAACAGCTGCCAACTCTAGATTATGAGTAGGATAATTCCTCTCATATTCTTTGAGTTGCTGAGAGGTATAGGCTGCGACTTTCCCATGTTGCATGAGAACACATCCTAACCCTTTGCCCAAAGCATCACTGTAGATGAAAAATCCCTCCAAGCCAAATGGTTTTATCAAAATAGGTGCTGAAATGAGTCTCCTCTTGAGTTCTTGAAAACTCTTCTCACATTCTACGCTCCAACCGAATTTTGTATCTTTCCGAGTCAGCTGAGTTAATGGAGTAGCGATTCGAGAAAACCCTTCTACGAATCTCCGATAATAACCAGCTAAGCCGAGAAAGCTACGTACTTTGGTCACTGATTTACGTTTCTCTCAGCTTTGAATAGCTTTAATCTTTGCCAGGTCAACAGATATTCCATGACTTGATACTACGTGCCCAAGGAATGCTACTTCCTCAAGCCAGAACTCGCATTTCTTCAACTTAGCATAAAGCTTGTTTTCACGAAGCTTTTGGAGTATCAGCCTCAAGTGTTGCTCATGATCTTCACAGCTTTTAGAATATATGAGGATGTCATCAATAAAGATGACCACAAAGTGATCTAAATATTCTTTGAATACTCGGTTCATCATATCCATGAAGGCAGCAGGAGCATTAGTCAATTCAAAAGACATGACTAGGAATTCATAATGCCCGTACCGAGTTCTAAAAGCCGTCTTTGGAATGTCATCAGTTCTAATCTTTAACTGATGATATTTGGAACGAAAATCGATCTTTGAAAATAATTTGGCGCCTTGCAACTTGTCAAATAGGTCATCAATACGTGGCAATGGGTATCTATTCTTGATGGTGACATGATTCAACTCACGATAATCAATACAAAGTCGCATACTCCCATCTTTCTTCTTCACGAATAGAACAGGAGCACCCCAAGGAGATGTACTAGGATGAATGAAACCGATGTCTAATAATCCTGCAATTAGGTCTTTAACTCCTGAAGTTCAATAGGAGCCATTCGATATGGGGCTTTGGAAATGGGTTTTGTACCAAGTTCAAGGTCGATACAAAATTTAATTTCTCGCTCTAGGGGTAGGCCAGGAAGTTCTTCAGGGAATACGTTAGGAAATTTATTAATAATAGAAATATCATTCAAAACTGACATATTTTTGTTTAAATCCGTGACATGAGTTAAGAAAGCTTGACATCCGTTTTTTAATAAACGAATAGCTTTATGGCTTGAGATGACAGTGATTGATTTTAATGGTTTGGTTGCTTGAATTCGCATAATACGTTGGTTAGGAATATGAAAGCTAACAACCTTACGAAAATAATCAATTTTTGCATAATGAGTAGTTAACCAATCAATCCCTAGAATTACGTCAAATTCAAGTATTTTCAATAAAATAAGATCGACAAGTAATGTGAGGGTACCGATTTGAACTAAACAAGACTTATAAACAGTGGATGTAATAAAGGTTTCTCCCAACGGAGTTTCAACCTATAAGTCAAAGTCTAATTTCTCCGGAGTCAAATTTAAACGTTGAGCGCAAGTAGGACAAATAAAAGAATGGGTAGAACCGGTATCAAATAAGGTATAGACTTCGCTAGAGTTTATGATAAGCTTACCCGTGATGACCTCGTTTGAGTTCCTTGCTTTCTGGGAGGTCACGGCAAACGCTCTCCCTTGAACTACCGGTTTTGACTTTTTCGGGACGGCCTTTAGTACCTCCATCCCAGCTGGACTTGTCTTCAGTGCACGACAAAATTGGGTTAGGTGACCTTCTCTTCCACAATTATAACACGCTTTAGATTGCATCACGCAGTTTGGACTGATGTGTCCCTCCCCTCCGCATTTGAAGAATATGATAGGTGGTCGTTCTTCTTCCTTAACAACAGGTGCTAGTGCTGATGTCTTTCCATCATTGTTGAATCTTCTCTTCTTGAAATGTCCACTCTTATTGTCTTGGCCATGATTACCACCGAAGTGGTTACCATTTATGTCATGTTGATTCTCTCCACGTTTGTTGTCACCGCTTCGATGACTGCTGCCACTGGTATTATCATTTTGCCGGCTACTCTCTCTTAGTTGGGTTGACTCATTATCACGTTCTAATAACTGAGCTCTATTTACAACATCTGAATACAAACACAGTTTATAAGAAATTAGGTTTTGACGTATCTCAGGCTTTAAACCTCTTAGAAACATCTACGTCATTCTCTCCTCATTATCAACCAGGTGGGACGAAAACCGGGATAACTCGACAAACTTAGCTTCGTACTGCGACACGGACATATTGTTCTGCTCCAGCTTGATGAACTCTACCTCCTTCGTGTGACGAATACTTTCGAGAAAGTACTTATCGTTAAATAGTTCTTGGAACTTCTCCCAAGACATCTTCAGTGCGGCAGGTTGAGTACGCTTTACAGATTTCCACTAGTAATCTACTTCTGCCGGCAACATGAAGGTGGCAAAGGGAACCTTTTGCTCCTCGGAGCATCCCAAGACATCAAATATCTTGTTGATCTGCTTTATCCACGTCTCCGTCTTAAGTGGTTTTAGCTCTCCAAAAAACTCCGGTGGTCCCAGCTCCTTGAACTGTTTAGCAGTAACCGTCCGAGACTTGCCAGTGTTTCCACCTGCATTTCAGACAGGAGTCTCTCTTGCCTGATGTTGTATGAATTACAGAAAACCTCTGAACATTCCATCGTTCATCATTTGGTCAGTGTTGTTGTTTGCATGAGGATTGTCACCTTCCTAGTGCACATTATCCTGATTATTGATCTGTGGAAACTCAACGGTCTCTTGTGCTCCATTGTTATTCTCAACATTCTCGGATGTCATTTTCAAATACCACAAAACAAGGGTTAATTGACATGTCATATATTATCCCTATACTCTAACTGACCAATTAAATACCAAATAAACTTAGGTAGGTCACACTAGCGAAGGAATTCCCCGTCTCTCCCCTCCTAGTTCTTATCTCATATCTCATCCAGGGATCATATCCCTAAGCTTTGATACCAACTGTGACGCCCCCAAAATAGGTATACATTGCCCATCTTAAGTCGCCAAATACATGGTACAAAATTCAAATACAACTTAATAATACAACTGTCGTATAAAATATAACAAAACATAAACTGAGAGTTTTAAAACGAATATTGTCTTCTAGACAGTATCCAACTCAAATGGAGTCCTCAATACAATTATTATCACACTATTTCATAGAATAGTGAGGACTACTAATGCTATCATCTGGACCGTCACTCAGTTCCCCGACTAGTCCCAGCTACGTTCTCATTTCCTGAAGAGGACAATGAAATCAAAAGGGTGAGCTCAACTAGCCCAGTAAGAAATATTATGACTAAGATAATGCAGAATAATTTATCGTTAGCCTTCAACAGTGTTAAACTGATAAAATATAACAAACATCAAGTTTAACTACAGCGGAACAAGCAATCCATTAGAAGAGTCAAGTAGAGAATAAAATCTACTATCTTCTATGATTTAAAAGTTTTTTCATCACTTTTATCGCTGAGACTTAGCTTAATAAATAATCCGCATCATCCCTACACTACGGCCAAGGATATTCATTAGTATCACGACCACAAATTATCCATGCACTACGGGCCAATGATATTCGTGTATTCATAAATGGTCATGATCATGCCAACAACTGTCCATCAATGCAGTACGGGTCAATGAGGACTTTTACCACATCATTTGTAATATTACGGTCATGATTATACCGAATAATCCCTGGTCGTAATCATACCAAGTCCATCTATGCACTACAGGCCACAGATGACTTTCAATATAATATAAACATGAGGATGATGACAATGATATAAGAATTCAATAAAACAAGTTCAAGGATAAATTTTTAAAAATTTATAATTTAAATTATCCAGGAATCAATAACGTCCAAATTGTCAACATGATACTGCTTTGTGGAGTAAAATTCAAGAATAATATTGTACCAAAAATAATTTGGACCGAAAACGAATCAATTTTTATCATGAATAGTACCCCGGGTGAATAGTACTCGAGTGAATAGTATCCCGTGAATAGTACTCCGGCATGAAAAAGGTAAAACTTATCAAGAATGCTCAGAATAATATTTTCATGAAAAGATACTGGATGAAGCGCAAATATCAAGTATATTATATTAGATTCATGGAGTATAGAAGCCAAAATTTTAACAAACGAGTATAGAATTCAAAATCTGAAATGAAATAATATTACTTACATACTACAGATTATGGAAGAAAATATTATTTCAAGCGAATATTGAACAAAAATAACATCCCTTATCTTGAATCTTGAAAAGAAGAGTATTCTAACTGGTATAGCGGGGATATTCCTGAAAAAAACTTTCTTTCACTGTTTTCTACGCTCAAAGCTTTCTAAAACTCTAAAGAAATACGCTCAAGATTATAGAAGAAGAATTCTCTAATTCTGGTGTAATTTTCAATTATAACTTAAGCGCCTATGTGACGCCCCCAAAACAGGTATACAACACCCATTCTGAGTCGTCAATAACATGGTACAGAAACAACCACAACATTATTAATACAACATAAAAACTGTGAGTGTAAATATAAATATTGTTATCTAGAGAATATTCACACTCAAATAAGTCCTCATTACAATTATTGGTACAATATTTTACAAAAAAAATGGTGAGGACTACTAAAACAACTTCCTAGAACCTTCATTCCATACCCCGACTAGTACTTGCTACATTCTCGCCTCCTAAGAAGAAAATGGAACAACAAGGAAAAGGGTGAGCTCAACTAGCCCAGGAAAAAATATTATAACTAAAAAAATATAAAACCAATTATCGTTAGTCTTCAACAGGGAAAAATCTAATAGAATACAATAGACAACAAGTTTTAAATCCATATTCGCAGCGAAAAATAATAATTCATAAAAGAGTTACGTAGAGAATGAAATCTACTATTATCTATGAATTTAAAAGTCCATCATCAGAATTTTATCCCTGTAACATCAATCAATATTCATCTTCGCACAACAGGCCAAAGATATTCACCAGTTGGTCATGTTCATCTAAACACCTGTTCATCTTTGCACTACGGGCCAAAGATATTCATCAGAAATCATTAATCTTTGCACTACAGGCCAAAGATATTCAATTATATCATCATTTAGGACTGAGGATTATGAAAAATATTTTAAAGGAAACGAATCCAGTGAAACAAAATAATAAATATTAAGGATTCGTATTTCAACTATTTCATGTCCAAAAATACCTCATAAATAATCATAGTGGAGTAAAATTCAAGAATGATCAAAACATGGATACAATCAAAGCTAGTATCCAGAATAGATATTTTGTACAAAAAGAAGAAAATTTTATTTTTCGGTGAATAGTAACTCGTGAATAGTAACTCGTGAATAGTAACCACGACATGAAAAGTTCTAAATTTGATAAAAAGTTCAGATCAATACTTCGGCATAATGATATTGAAGAAAATAATATTATTTAAGAAGAAATAACATCCCTTACCTCGGAAAGACGATATTTCTGACTGGAATACTAGATATAGTGCTGAATGAAACTTGCACCGTATAGCAACACTCAAAGTACCAAATACTCGCAAGAATACGCTCGATATAGAGAGAGAGAAACTTGTGTTTCTGGTGTAATTTTCAATTCTAACCTAAGCACCCTATTTATAGGAAAATGCTTAGAACACCAAAGTAAAAAATTTAATATAATATTAATATATTTATCAAATTTTCCTTAGCCCACCTCTAGACATCTGATCTCAGCCCATTTATATCACATGTTAGCCCACTTAAATGCCAAAAAATGTTTTTCTTCAAAATAATAAATAAAACTTCCAAAAATTAATTATTTCGGAACTTCAAAACTTCAATAATTCATAATAAATAGCCTTTTATCAGAAAATTTGAATCTCGCGAGTTTTTATAGGAAATTCAATTCTCTACAACTTTGCAGAAGAAAGTTTTTCCAAATTCCAAACAGAAATTGACCGAAATCTACAAACGGGTTATTTTATAGTCAATAATAAATTTTCGGTCAAGAATTGTGTCCACCAACACACAAAACATGTGTTAATCATTTAATGCCACAAAAATACTCTTCCTCCTCATATACTCATATATCCCACATTCATTGTAAAAATATCACCATCAATATATTATTAAAATAATATATTTAAATGAATTATTTTATCAGAAAAAAATAAAATATTAATTTTCAACAATTGTCACATTAAAAATTTTCTCCATCTATATTCACATAAAATCAATATTTTTCTCATCATATAAATCAATAATTAATTATACACAAATAATATTACAGAATCACAATACTGGCAATCAGGTCGTTCCCAAGAAAGAGGGGGCTTTTCAATAACGATTTCTCCTTACTGGGGCGCAATTAGATGACCAAACCTCTCCTTAGACAGAACTTTCTAGACATTGCTAATAATTTTATCTAATAATATTATTCAGATAATATGAATTATTGCTCCGATAATGAAAAATACTGCGTAGTGACAATTATAAAATATCAACGTAGCAATTATTTAATCAATAAAATAAAATATTGAACAGTAATTACTGTAACCATTATTGAGTAGTGCCTTCTTACGTAAGAATCAATAATTGGTACAATACCGTGTGCTACTGTGCAACAACGCGTATTACCGTGTTTTAACCACCGGGTATTCCAACAGTATTAACGGTAACAACTACGTCGTTATTTATAAACAACTTATTTTTGTCGTTTTCTTCATCCAATCGCTTTCCGTTATGGGGCCCACAAAAGACTGCGCCGTCGTACGAATATTCTCTAACAGTAAGAATATTCCACGACCAAGCGAATATTCCCCGACAACAATGAATATTTTATAACCACTTGCTTATTTAAAATATTTGCGCATTTTACCCATAACTAATCACATTAATCAAATCAACCCTTACTATTTCACAATAATAAATAGAGGAAATTAAATTTTATTTATTAATAATTTGGGGTCTTACAACCTCCCCTCCTTATGAAATTTCGTCCTCGAAATTGACATACGTACCTGGTGTTTCGAAAAGATGAGGATACATCGCTTTCATTTCCGTTTCCAACTCCCAGGTCATTTCCTCAATAGCATGGTTTCTCCACAAAACTTTAACTTGTGGTATGACCTTCGTGCGTAGGACATGCTCCTTCCTATCCAAGATCTTGACAGGTACCTCCTCGTACGTTAAGTCTTCGGCTATCTCGTCCGGTTCTAACTCAATAACGCGGTTCGGGTCTTTCACATATTTACGAAGCACAGATATATGAAAAACATTATGAACACGAGACATACTTGGAGGTAACGCGAGTCTATAGGCCACGTTTCCTACTCGGTCAAGAATCTGAAATGGACCAATAAATCGTGGATTGAGCTTTCCTCTCTTCCCAAATCTTGTAACTCCTTTTCATGGAGCTACACGTAATAATACATTATCCCCAATGTCAAATTCCACGTCCTTTCGATGAAGATCCACATAACTCATTTGTCGATCCTGTGCCGTTTGTATACGTTGTCGAATCGTTTGGATCTTCTCTGTAGTCATTCGTACCAACTCTGGTCCCAACAACGTTGCTTCTCCCACCTCATCCCAACATACTGGAGAGCGACACTTTCGTCCATACAATGCTTCAAAGGGAGCCACACCTATACTTGCCTGATAACTGTTGTTGTAGGAGAATTCCACCAATGGTAGGTACTTATCCCAACTTCCTTTGAAATCTAGGACACAAAGTCTTAATAGATCTTCAAGAGTTTGAATAGTCCTCTCTGATTGCCCGTCCGTTTGAGGATGGTATGCCGAACTGAACCGTAAATCCGTGCCCATAGCTTTTTGCAAGCTAACCCAAAATCTTGAAGTGAATCTTGGGTCACGATCCGAAACTATGGATACTGGCATGCCATGCAACCTTACAATCTCATTCACGTACATACTAGCAAGACGTTCAAGGGAATAAGTCTCCCGTATCGGCAAGAAATGAGCAGACTTGGTTAATCTATCAACTATAACCCAAATAGCATTTATGCCTTGAGAAACCGTGGGAAGACCCGTAACGAAATCCATGGTAATGTGTTCCCACTTCCATTTCGGAATCTCAAGTGGTTGCAATGGACCCTTTGGTACTTGATGCTCCGCCTTTACACGTTGACAAGTTAAACACCTCGAGATAAACTTTGCAATCTCTCTCTTCATATTGTTCCACCAAAATGTATGTCGAAGATCACGATACATTTTAGTACTTCCAGGATGGATTGCAAATGGTGTATTGTGTGCCTCCATCATGATCTTGTACTTCAAATCAGAATCGTTAGGAACACAAAGTCTGGAGTGGACTCGAAGTATTCCTTCTTCATCGATTCTTGCTTCTGGAGTAGCACCTTCTTGCACTTTCTTCTTCATACGCATCAGCTCCGGGTCTGTAGCTTGAGCAACTTTAACTTTATCGATTAAATTTGGTTCTACGCGTATACTTGACATCATCGCACTCGTTCTTGCATATGATCTTCTACTCAACGCGTCAGCTACCACGTTTGCTTTTCTAGGATGGTATTGAATAGTGTGGTCGTAATCTTTCAACAACTCGAGCCAACGTCGTTGCCGCATGTTGAGTTCTTTTTGAGTGAAGAAATATTTGAGACTTTTATGGTCTGAATATATCTCCACTTTCTCCCCATATAGATAGTGCCTCCAGATCTTTAGCGCGAAAACGACTGCTGCCAACTCTAGATCATGAGTAGGATAATTCCTCTCATATTCTTTAAGTTGTCGCGAGGCATAGGCTATGACTTTCCCACGTTGCATGAGAACACATCCTAACCCTTTGCCTGAAGCATCGCTGTAGATAACAAATCCATCCGAACCAGATGGTATTGTCAGAACAGGTGCCGAAATGAGTCTCCTCTTAAGCTCTTGGAAACTCTTCTCGCATTCTTCGCTCCATACGAATTTGATATCCTTCCGAGTCAGCTGAGTTAACGGGGTAGCGATTCGAGAAAACCCTTCTACGAATCTTCGATAATAACCAGCTAAGCCCAGAAAGCTACGTACATCGGTCACCGTCTTCGGTTGCTCCCAGCTTTGTATTGCTTCAATCTTCGCCGGGTCCACAGATACTCCATGTTTTGACACCACGTGTCCTAGGAATGCTACTTCCTCAAGCCAGAACTCGTATTTCCTCAATTTAGCATATAGCTTGTTTTCACGCAGCCTTTGGAGTACCAGCTTCAAATGGTGCTCATGATCTTCACGGCTTTTGGAATATATGAGGATGTCATCAATAAAGACAACAACGAACTGATCCAAATAATCCTTGAATAATCGGTTCATCATATCCATGAAAGCCGCAGGAGCATTAGTCAATCCAAAAGACATGACTAAGAATTCATAATGCCCGTACCGAGTTCTAAAGGCAGTCTTCGGAATATCCTCAGTTTTAACCTTCAGCTGATGATATCCAGAACGAAGATCGATTTTTGAAAAGAATTGTGCTCCTTGTAACTGGTCAAACAGGTCATCAATACGAGGTAGCGGATACCTATTCTTGATGGTGACATGGTTTAATTCCCGGTAATCGATACAAAGTCGCATACTCCCGTCTTTATTCTTTACAAATAAAACAGGAGCACCCCAAGGAGATGTACTAGGACGAATGAAACCGATGTCCAACAACTCTTGTAGTTAGACTTTTAACTCCTGAAGTTCAATAGGAGCCATTCGATATGGGGTTTTAGAAATGGGCTTTGTACCAGGTTCAATATCAATAAAGAATTCAACTTCACGTTCTGGGGGTAGACCGGGAAGTTCTTCAGGAAATACGTCAGGAAAGTTACTAACAACAGGAATATTATTCAAATTTGACGTGTCTTTATTCAAATCCATAACATAGGCTAAGAAAGCTTGACATCTGTTTTTTAATAAACGAATGGCTTTATGACTTGATATGACAGTGATTGATTTTAATGGCTTTGTTGCTTGAATTCGAACAACAGGTTGATTAGGAATATGAAAACTAACCACCTTACGAAAATAATCAATTTTGGCATGATGAGTAGTTAACCAATCAATTCCTAAAATCACGTCAAATGCAAGTATCTTTAAAGAGATAAGGTCAACAGGTAAGGTGATGGTGCCAACTTGGATCAAACAAGATTTATAAACAGTAGATGTGATGAAAGTTTCCCCTAACGGAGTCTCCACAGATAAATCAAAGTCTAATTTCTCCGGAGTCAAGTTTAAACGTTGAGCACAAGCAGGAGAAATAAATGAATGGGTAGCACCGGTATCTAGTAAGGTATAAACTTCACATGAATTTATGATTAGCTTACTCGTGATCACCTCGTTTGGGTTCCTCGCATGTTGACCAGTCACGACAAACGCTCTTTCAGGAACCGTAGACTTTGACTTTTCTGGGGCAGCCTTTTGAGTCACCGTCCCCGCTGAACTTGGTTTCGCTACCGTACAATCTCGAGCGATATGTCCTTCCTTTCCACAATTATAGCATACCTTGAACTGTTGTGGACAGTTTGGGCTGATATGTCCCTCTTTTCCACATTTATAGCATATGACCGGTGGTCGTTCTCCTCCCTTGGAACCAGTTGTTGTTGGTGCTGACGTCTTCGTATTATCATTGTTGAATCTCCTCTTTTTAAAATCTCCTCCCGACTCGCTTCTTCTATTTTCATGGCCACGATAACCACCAGAGTGGTTGCCGTTCTTGTCTGTATTTTTCTTTCTCCGCTAGTTATCATTGTTCTGATGACTGTCGTCACCGGTATGATCCTGGTTGTGGTCCCTCGGTTGACCATACTCGTTATCTCGCTCTAATAATTGAGCCCTGTTGACAACATCTGAATAGAGAGAAAATTTATGAGAAATGAGATATTGACGTATGCCGGGTTTCAAACCTCTCAGAAACATCCGCGTCATACGTTCCTCATTCTCCACCAAATGAGGTGCAAACTGGGACAACTCTGCAAACTTCGCCTCGTACTGGGACACCGTCATGTTGTTCTACTCCAGTCTAATAAACTCCACTTCCTTTATATGACGAACACTTTCAGGAAAGTATTTGTCATTGAACAGTTTCTGAAATGTCTCCCAAAACATGCTGAGTGCGGCTGGATGGGTACGTTTCACAGACTTCCACCAGTAGTCTGCCTCGCCACGAAACATAAAGGTGGCGAATGGAACCTTCTGTTCCTCCGTGCATCCCAAGACATCGAATATCTTGGTAATTTTCTTGACCCACGTTTCCGCCATGATCGGATCCGGCTTTCCCTTAAATTCTGGTGGTCCCAACTCTTTGAACTGCTTAGCTGTGACCAGCTGTGCGTTGCCATTGTTTCTTCCTATATTTTGAACAGGAATCTCCTTCGTCTGGTTTTGCATGAACCGCAAAAAACTTCTAAACATCTCATCGTTCATCGTCTGCTCAGTGGTGTTGTTCACAGGAGGAACATTGCCAGCCTATTGCATGTTCTCCTCGTTGGTGAGTACAGGTGTCTCCACGGTTTCATTTACTCCACTGTTAACATTCTCAGTCGACATTCTCAAATACTGTCATAAAACAAGGGTTAATTTAACAAATTAACAAATCACATAGTATCCCTATATTATGACCGACCAACAAAAAAGCTTAGGTAGGATACACTAGCGAAGGATTTACTCGTCTCTCCTCTCCTAGTTCTATTCCCCGATCTCCGCCAGAGATCATATCCCTAAGCTCTGATACCAACTGTGACGCCCCCAAAACAGGTATACAACACCCATTCTGAGTCGTCAATAACATGGTACAGAAACAACTATAACTTTATTAATACAACATAAAAACTGTGAGTGTAAATACAAATATTGTCATCTAGACAATATTCACACTCAAATAAGTCCTCATTACAATTATTGGTACAATATTTTACAAAAAAAATGGTGAGGACTACTAAAACAACTTCTTAGAACCTTCATTCCATACCCAAACTAGTACTTGCTACATTCTCGCCTCCTGAGAAGAAAATGGAACAACAAGGAAAAGGGTGAGCTCAACTAGCCCAGTAAAGAATATTATGACTAAGATAATATAAAACCAATTATCGTTAGTCTTCAACAGGGAAAAATCTAATAGAATACAATAGACAACAAGTTTTAAATCCATATTCGCAGCGGAAAATAATAATTCATAGAAGAGTTACGTAGAGAATGAAATCTACTATTATCTATGAATTTAAAAGTCCATCATCAGAATTTTATCCCTGTAACATCAATCAATATTCATCTTCGCACTACAGGCCAAAGATATTCATCAGTTGGTCATGTTCATCTAAACACCTGTTCATCTTTGCACTACGGGCCAAAGATATTCATCAGAAATCATTAATCTTTGTACTACAGGCCAAAGATATTCAATTATATCATCATTTAGGACTGAGGATGATAAAAAATATTTTAAAGGAAACGAATCCAGTGAAACAAAATAATAAATATTAAGGATTCGTATTTCAGCTATTCCATGTCCAAAAATACCTCATAAATAATCATAGTGGAGTAAAATTCAAGAATGATTAAAACATGAATACAATCAAAGTTAGTATCCAGAATAGATATTTTGTACAAAAAGAAGAAAATTTCATTTTTCGGTGAATAGTAACTCGTGAATAGTAACTCGTGAATAGTAATCCCGACATGAAAAGTTCTAAATTTGATAAAAAGTTCATATCAATACTTCGGCATAATGATATTGAAGAAAATAATATCATTTAAGAAGAAATAACATCCCTTACCTCGGAAAGACGGTATTTCTGACTGGAATACTAGATATAGTGCTGAATGAAACTTGCACCGTATAGAAACACTCAAAGTATCAAATACTCGCAAGAATACGCTCGATATAGAGAGAGAAATAGAGATAAACTTGTGTTTCTGGTGTGATTTTCAATTCTAACCTAAGCACCCTATTTATAGGAAAATGCTTAGAACACCAAAGCAGAAAATTTAATATAATATTAATATATTTATCAAATTTTCCTTAGCCCACCTCTAGACATCTGACCTCAGCCCATTTATATCACATGTTAGCCCACTTAAATGCCAAAAAACGTTTTTCTTCAAAATAATAAATAAAACTTCCAAAAATCAATTATTTCGGAACTTCAGAATTTTAATAATTCATAATAAATAGCCCTTTTATCAAAAAATTCGAATCTCGCGAGTTTTTATAGGAAATTCAATTCTATACAACTTTGCAGAAGAAAGTTTTTCCAAATTCCAAACAGAAACTGACCGAAATCCATAAACGGACGATTTTACAGTCAATAATAAATTTTCGATCAAGAATTGTGTTCATCAACACACAAAATATGTGTTAATCATTTAATGCCACAAAAATACTCTTCCTCCTCATATACTCATATATTTTACATTCATTGTAAAAATATCACCATCAATATATTATTAAAATAATATATTTAAATGAATTATTTTATCAGAAAAAGATAAAATATTAATTTTCAACAATTGTCACATTAAAAATTTTCTCCATCTATATCCACATAAAATCAATATTTTTCTCATCATATAAATTAATAATTAATTATACACAAATAATATTACAGAATCACAGTACTGGCAACCAGGCCGTTCTCAGGAAAGAGGGGGCTTTCCAATAAGGATTTCTCCTTACTGGCGCGCAATTAGATGACCAAACCTCTCCTTAGACAGAACTTTCTAGACATTGCTAATAATGTTATCTAATAATATTATTCAGATAATATGAATTATTGCTCCGGTAATGGAAAATACTGCGTAGTGACAATTATAAAATATCAACGTAGCAATTATTTAATCAATAAAATAAAATATTGAACAGTAATTACTGTAACCATTATTGAGTAGTGCCTTCTTACGTAAGAATCAATAATTGGTACAATACCGTGTGCTACTGTGCAACAACGCGTATTACCGTTTTTTAACCACCGGGTATTCCAACAGTACTAACGGTAACAACTACGCCGTTATTTATAAACAACTTATTTTTGTCGTTTTCTTCATCCAATCGCTTTCCGTTATGGGGCCCACAAAAGACTGCGCCGTCGTACGAATATTCTCCGACAGTAAGAATATTCCATGACCAAGCGAATATTCCCCGACAACAATGAATATTTTATAACCACTTGCTTATTTAAAATATTTGCGCATTTTACCCATAACTAACCACATTAATCAAATCAACCCTTACTATTTCAGAATAATAAATAGAGGAAATTAAATTTTATTTATTAATAATTTGGGGTCTTACAGCCTATTTATAGGAAAATACTAGAACGCAATAGGAGACTAAATAATAAAATAATATTATTATTTTTTCCTATGCACACTTTGAAAAAAATCCAGCCACCACAAGTGGGGCCCACTAAAATCAGCCACCTTTCCCAACAACCAAAAGTGGGGCCCACCCATATTTTTAATAAAAATATTTTATTTTTGAAACTTCAATAATTCATAATAAATAGCTCTTTTATCAGAAAAATATGAATTTTATGTCCATTCCACACGAAATCAAATTCTCTACAACTTTGCAGAAGAAAGTTTTTCCAAATTCCAAACAGAAAATATCCAAATTTCATAAACGGACAATTTTCAACACCTCTTAAAATTCATAACAAATCATACGTTAATTTTTAACGGTTCAAAATTTATGGACATATGCTCAACTTATATATGCATAACATATCCAAAAATCACAACGATCCAACGGTCGGATTAAAATTATAACTCACACAATAGAGCTTTAAAAACATCGATTTAATTTTTTTAATACTTCCAATCCGACAAAATACTGATAAAACACCTCAACATTAATTCCTTCATTTATAACCACATAAAATAAATATTTTCCTATCCATTATTTAAGTCCACATAAAATAAATATTTCCTTATCATATAAATCAATAATTAATTATTCACAAATAATATTACAGAATCACAATAATGACAATCAGGCCGTTCCCAGGAAAGAAGGGACTTTTCGATAAGAATTTCTCCTTACTGGCGCGTAATTAGGTGACCAAACCTCTCCTTGACAGAATTTTCTAGACATTACTAATAATGTTATCTAATAATATTATTCAAATAATATGAATTATTGATTTGATAATGAAAAATATTGTGCAGTGACAATTATTGAAACAACAATAATATAAAATATCAACGCATCAATTCTTGAATCAATAAAATAAAATAATGAACAGTAATTACTGTAACAATTATTAAGTAGTGTCTTCTTACGTAAGAATCAATAATTCAAAAATATTGTGCAATATCGTGTACTACTGTTCAACCCCGCGTATTACTATATTTTAACCACCGGGTATTCTAACAGTTAACGATAAAACTTTCGCCGTTATTTTATAAAAAGATATTTTTGTCGATTTTTCAATCCGACAATAATTCCGTTGTGGGGTTCTCTGTTAAAACGAATATTCCCCCGACCAATTGAATATTATATAACAACTTGCGTACTTTGCAAAATTTATAAATATTACCCACAACTATAACATTATATCAAATTCACTCCATAATATTCAAAAATGATATTTATAGAAGATTCATCTTTATTCATAAAAGTTAGAGTCTTACACCATGGGTTGCATGCTGGGTTAGAAAGACGATAGACGCCAAGAACGAGCTATCTATTACCTCAGCAAAAGATTCAGCAGCAGTGAACATAAATACACTTTGATTGAGAAAACTAGTTGTGCTTTAGCATGGGCTGCCATGAGGTTACAGCAATACCTCCATGGGCACACAACCCATCTCATATCCCGCGTGGATCCTCTCAAGTATGTGTTCAGCAAGCCCATACTGAATTTCCGACTGTCCAGATGGCAGTTGATTCTGCAATAATTTGATATTATTTACGTGACACAGAAGTCCACTAAGGGTCAAGGAATCGCGAATCAACTGGCCGCCGCACCTTCAGGGGATTTCAAACCATTGAAAACATACTTCCCTGATGAAGGGGTAATGGCAATTCAGTAATACCATCAGTACGATACACGCCAAACATAGAATATGTATTTTAATGGAGCTGTTAATATAGAAGGTTCTGGAGCTGGAGCAGTTCTAGTATCTGGTACGGGGGAGCAGTATCCCATCGCTGTCAAATTGCAGTTTGTCAGCACCAACAACATAGCTGAGTATGAAGGCTGTATTATGGGGCTAAAACTTTCCCATTCAATGGGCATCAGGCGGTTAACTGTCTTTGGGGATTCAGAGTTGGTAGTCAAACAATCCACGGCAATCTATCAAACCAAAGAGCTACATTTTCTGCCTTAGCATCGACAAGTTTTACAGATGGCTTCGAAGTTCGAAGAGATCTCCTTTCTACACATTCCTCGTAATAGGAATGACTTCGCAGACGCATTAGCAACTTTGGCCTCCTTGGTTCACATACCTGACAAGGAACACACACCAAGCGTCACATTGGCCCTGCAAAAGGCACCAGCCTATGGGAACTATGTTGGAAAAGTATCGGATCAGATACCTCCCATCCAACAACCTTGGTATCAGCATATTAAGGAGTACTTGCGAGATGGATCTACACCCGCTGAGGCGAGCCTGACTGAGCAAAGGCGGATTCATCGACTTGCTATGAAATTCTACCTGAGCAGAGATACACTCTACAAAAGAGATGCAGGATTAGGTCTCCTCAGATGCCTGGATAAGGACCAAGCTCAGATACTCATGGATGAGATCTATGGTGGAGTATGTGGCCCACACATGAGTGGCCCTTTACTTATAAAGAAGATCCTCAAAACGGGACATTACTGGCTCTCTCTCAAAGCTGACTGCAATAACCACGACAGAAGATGTTATCAGTGCCAAATTCATGGGAATGCTATCCACGCCTCTCCGAGGGAGCTCCACAATATGAGTTCACCTTGGCCCTTCTCAATGTGGGGAATGGACGTGATCGGGCCCATCGAGCCCAAAGCCAATAATGGACATCACTTTATCTTCACCATGATCGACTACTTCACCAAGTGGATAGAAGCGACCTCCTTCCCCAGGGTTACCAAAGAAGTCATCATTGGTTTCATCATCTGTCGATATGGACAACCCGAGGTAATTGTATCAGACAATGCTAAGAACCTCAACAACAAAATGATGGAGGAGTTGTGCAGGAAATTCCACATCAAAGATCTTAACTCCGTCATCTACCGCCCAAAGATGAATGGTACTGTTGAAGCGGCTAACAAAAACATCAAGAAGATCATGCAAAAGATGTCCGCCAACCACAAATGCTGGCCTGAATTATTTCCTCCTACTCTGTTAGCCTATAGAACATCAATGCACACTTCAACTGGGGCAACTCCCTACGCATTAACCTATGGGATGGAAGCAGTACTCCCCATAGAGGTAGAAATGGAATCCCTCAGAGTGTTGATAGACGCTCAGCTGGATGAAGACCAATGGGTACAAGACAGGTATCACCAATGATCTCTAATAGACGAAAGGCGAACCGTGGCTATCTTCCATGGTTAGTTATATCAATAAAGGATCGCCCGATCCTACAATAGAAAAGTCCAGCTACGACAGTTTAAACAACATGACTTGGTTTTGAAGAAGATCATCGACAACCAAGATCAGTCTAAGGGAAAATTTGCCCCTAACTGGGAAGGCCCGTTTATTGTCAAGGAAATATTAGCAGGAGGTGCTCTTAGATTACAGGAAATGGACGGTGATGAATTTTCATACCTTATTAACTCGGACACCGTGAAACGGTACTATGTTTGAAGTTACCATCAAGCAAGCATCCTGGTGTTGGATCATCAGATCACCAGTCATTTCGGTTCTTTAACCCTTCACTACATACAACTCTTTTCAACTCTGCGCCCCTCAGGGAAACACACTTTTCAAGCCAGCAGCCTAGTTTTCAGACCGTCAGATCTTTCCTCTCCACTGGGTTTTTTAACCCTTACTTAACTTCGGTTATCCCACTAGGGATTGAACCTTTCACACTTGCAGTTTATCCCCAAACATGGGATCAAACTTTTCACACCTGCAGCTTATCCTAAACTTAGGATTAAACTTTCTTCCCCTTGTAGTTTGTCCTCCACATAGTATCAAACTTTTCGTTGGCTACAAATCGTCCTGAGGGGCGAACTACGTTGACCTGATCTCCTTGATACACGGGAGTATGTAGGCAACCATTTTATATGGCCCGGTCGCAATAAAACAAAAATAATAAAAATATTTCTACACCCTTTTTATTAAAAAACAAAAACAACAAAAATATTCCTACACCCTTTCTGCCACATACAGCGTTGAACTTCTTACACCAGGTTCGAACTACGCAGAACTGATCTCCTCTTCAACAGGAGTACGTAGGCAGCCATTTATGGTTCAGCCTAACCCCCTACCAAAACATAAACACTTATCAACGGTACTGGGATCAAATTTCAATCCACCATATTTCATTGGGCTTCAGACCAAAGGGATGAAATTACCTGACCTCCCTATCTAAACGGGAGACTCGGCGACCATCTAAGCTGCGGTTGTTCCTTGAAGAGCAACACTAATCCATAAAAGATGGAATTAACTAGGCTCCTCCTAAATAGGAGTACTGGCGACCATCTGTGGTGCGATTAATCTTGGAGAGGAAAGCCACACTCTTCTCCACATTTCCATACAGAAACCAGTCCCAAGACACCAAAGATGGTTGGGTTACACACAGATCTATGATATATTCTGAACTGTCTAGAGACAACTCAATGTCCATCCAGCAAGGAGGAATTCAGAATACATCAAGATCACAAGCCCTAAAGAAGAAGGCAAATATCAAGCAAGTATTCAAGCATATCTAAAAGGGAAGTGATCAAAAATATATTTCCTTGCTATATATAATACTGTTTGATATACACAATGTAAACTGTACATGACAAAATGGCTAAGCTAGTCTGTGCAGGAAAATACAAGGCTATCAACAGATCGGTATGCATGCGAGCTAGCAGATCTAACATAGCATCTCTCTCAGAAGAAGGAGGTAATGCTGTGGTCTCCTGTACAAGGATATCCACACGCGTCAGTAAGTCCGAGGCCATCTACATGGTGACGCGATGCTCATAAATGTACGCACTTATCTTAGCAAGCATACCAGTGGATAGGGATCTCACTGTGGTACTATCTGTGATGGCTACATCTCGGGCAGATCTGGCGCTATCTCGCTCAACGATCACTGTATCTCTAGCTAATATGGCCTCATCCCGCTCAACAATAGCGGCATCTCTACGAGCTAATGCCTCGTCTCTCTCTAACAGAGTTGCGTCCCTCCCATCAAGAGCTGTCAACATTAGGGCTCTAGCCTGATCTCTCTCAAAGGTCATCAAATAAAGACTCTGCTCAAAGTACTGTGCCGAATGCTGGATCACAACAGTACTAATACTGGGAGAATCTAAGAGAGCTGCTGGCAACCCAATAAATGGCTCCTCCTTAGTGGGAGAATCAATTTCCTCCATGGACTCTCCACTATCTGAATCACTACCCAGCACTTTGGATACTACCGTAGCTAACAAAGTCTATGTCTCTATCCATGCCGAATACTCTACAGAATAACCCGGATGGCTGACAAAAAAGTAGCTATCTCATGCTGATCCCAATAAGAATACACCCGGGATCGGTCCTCTGCTGACAAGTGGCGAGAAGCTAAGCGCTGACCTAACGCCCTATCAAAAGGATGAAAATCCTAGAACTGGTCAAACTACGACATCACGACCAGTGGGTGGTAGGTAGTCATGCCCCTCAAACCAGTTAGAGGGAGATAATCCATGCCCGGAACATGAGTAATGAAATTGTAGAGCAAACTGAGCCCTGTACACGGTAATATAGCAAACAGATCAATAATCCCAGCTAGGAAAATGGACCAGGATGCAGGATTTGTACACTCCGTAGGCTGAAAGGAATATGACATAGCTATCTCATGGGTGAAACAATACCCATGTCGTTTGAATGTACCAATCGGTCTCAGGTATGACATAAACCACACGTACAGCATGACCAAACTACCTGTGAATACCTCTGCAGGGTAAGTCCTGCAGAATGTGGCCGACCTCAGTGTCTCTGCCATGATCATCGGAATAATGGCACGACCCTCCCTGAGAACTCTCACTTCCATAATAATGTTGATGTCCAACTCATCCATGTATCGTGACATGTACACGTAGGATAATACACACAGCAGCAATACATCTATCCTAGCCAAACTCCACTGGTCCTCTGGTATGGTGAAATCCCTAGAATGCCGAGCATAGCTCTCCTCATAGCCAAATCTGTCAATCAGAAAATGCTAGGATATCACGTGGTCGGATGTGATCTCATCCTGCACAACTCTCCGCCTCAGCCCAGTGAGAGTCATAAACTGTCAGCTCATGTCACCAATAGCCATATGCACGCAAGGTCTGTCAAGTGGCAGCATCGTCAAACGTGCATACTCCTCCAGAGTCAGAGTCAACTCCTGGGTCCCAAACTGGAAAACATGCCTCTCCGGTACCCAGTGCTCCAGCATGCCCTCCACAAATCCTGCGGGAACCTGAAACATCAAAAGGGTCATGGTATACTGCAACAACTGATCTACAGTAACCCTATCTGAGGGTGACATACTATCATACCGATATCTCAGACGGGATGCCACCAATAATGGCGGGGTGTGATCTATGCGGCTGACTGTCAAAGAAGACATATGTGTGGGCCATATCATAATACCATCCAGGGGTCAATGCTGAATATCTCTAGACATACATACATATGCATAACATGATACATGCATAACAGATAATAGATGGCAATATGATGCAGGGAATAGAAGATAGTACATACACTCCTAAATACATCATCATCTATATACATCATCTCTGTACAGCTAAAAATATAGGGAAATGGGGCACAGACGCCCTACTACTAACAGAGGCCTATCAAAAGATATAGCGAGAATGGGGCACAGTCATCCAACATCTAACAAGAGACCTATCAAAAGAGATAACGAGAATACACATCAAAAGAAGATAATGGTGTCAATATCTACATCATCAATCTTGTCCACCTGATGTAACTCCTCCTGAGTCACTGGATCTCTATTAACTGGGATGTCAGACCTATACAATGGAGGATCTGTGCCGGCAAAGCCAAATGGGTCATCTGAGGGGCTAGCTCATGCGTTGGAAGGATCAAACGAATCTGCCTCTGCTGGATCTCTGCCTAAATACCGGATAAAGAAATGTGCCCAGTCCAGTCGCTGGGTCAAGCTGTCAATCTGTTTCACATGAGTCGGATCTCAGACACAGGCTAGCCAATCCGTCATCATCACGGATCTTGGAACCATATCCGCCATGAACTGAGTGGCGCGTGTCTAGGCTCCAATAGTACGAAGGATCCACCAATGCTAGAATACATCCTGAGTGCGGGGACCCTCTGACAATGCAAAATCGTTAACACCCAACAATGGGATGTCCATGACCGGTGACTGCAACACAGGCTAATAACACCTGGCAGGAGGCAAGATCGGTACACAGATCTCTCATGTGGTGCTCCTAATAGCACGCTCTCCTAAATAGAGCTCTCATCCTCTATCTATGAAGAGAGGAACCCTATGGGTGAAAATCACGTACTCGACACCAGTCGAGTACCCATCCTCAAATCCAATCGCCAAGTTCTCCCAAGAATAGGGAATCCATGTGATGACATTAGCTGTCAATAACTCCAGCTGTAGGCGACAATGAGTGAAACCCTCAGCTACAGGGACCTCCGCCAATATGAAATGATGTTATCGCCGTCCTCGTGGATAGGTATCCAACCCTAATACACTCACTGGACGTAAGCATGGGAGCCTCTCATAGGCCCAAAATTGCCAACACAAAGGCAAACATCTGCTGTCAGTTAACACTCTTAACCTGTACATGGTAAATTATAAGAGAAATACTCTCCAGCAGAAATGGGTAGAATCCTAACCAAGCCTCGGTCAAACCCTGCGAGCGCATCCGCATGCCCCTAAGGAAATAGGCAAAGGTGTAGGAACCCCAATCATACTTTCCAATACGGTCCACATGTCGCGTGGCGCTGATCAAAGCGAACGACACCGTAGAAGAGTTATCTGCTATGAAGCAGCCCCGAATGATCATCAGGAACAATCGCCGAAGAATACGATCCCTGACTCTGACATCATCTGGTATGGGCTCACTCAACAGCCCACTCATAACATCTACGCTCAAAGGACCCGTACGGACATTCTTACCCTTGAGCGCCTCTGTCGGAACTCCTAATAAGGATCTGACGGTAGTCGGGGTAATATCCGTTGTGCAAGGCACAGGTGTCCCTCCAAACTCCATACCTATGATAAATCGCCAATCCATCAGCATCATCATCACCCACAGTCCAGCAAATGGAGAGACTGAGTCTGGTGAAACCAGCACTCAGACAATGCCCAGAGGTAACCCCAGGGACAACGGCGGGGAAGGATGGAAAAGAATGCCCCAAATCCCCAGTTATGCACAATCGCTTTATAGTCAGGATACAGAGCCTGGTACATGGAGTGAATGCTGAACCAATTCTCTCGAGGCTGTTTAAAGTCGGGAACCTACATAAAATACAGATCGACATCATAATCCTTTACTTCTCATCAATAGAAAAGAAGGAAGATTAATATCTAACTTGATACCTCGTTGGCGTGCAAATACATCGAGGGATGTCAACTCAAGTCACCCAGAAGCTCTGGGTTTGCCACCTGAATACTCAGGAGGTCCCTACGGGGAACATGTGTAGCAGGAGCGGGGTCCGCAATCGGAACATCCTCCTCCTTGTCCTCGACGTCTGGCACATCAACCCGGACTGGACGTATCACCGCCTCCACCAGACGACAAGGCTGTCAAACAGAGCGGGGTCGAGGCACTTCAGAAGCCCTCCTCCGTACACTAGAAGTGGTCTTGTGGGAACTACTCGGCTGATCCGAATCTATAATATCTAGACAATAAGTCTCCAAATTACCTCAGAAAGGGTGTGGTAATTCTGAAACCTGGAGCTTTCTTTTCAAAATGTATTTTATGACTACATGCATGCATTATTTTAACATATGTCTGCAATAGAGTTAAAAATGCATGACTAATCAATGCCTACATTTTAAAAATTTTGTCATAGTTTCCTCTATAAATAGGACTATCTACATGCACATAGGCATGACTAGGTGGCCATTCAGTAGCACACCTGCCCACAGTTATATACATACTATTTGCATTAAAAAATCAAAGTCATCAATCCACAAGGATAGCCTAATTACCAGGATTACTTTGCTTTATCACCTTTGCTCATTTATCCTTAAATAGGATAAGAAATAGCTGAAAAATGTGTCAATTTGACTGTCTCAAAAGTCAAAAAATTTCACATCATTATGTTCAGCATGGTTTAATACTAACATTTACTATGTTGAATATTTTTTATCAAGTCATTTGAGCATGCATATTCACTACTCTGTGTCTAGATGCATTTCATATAAAAAGTCATTTTCCAACGGATAAAAACTTGAAAAGAAGGCATGCATACGTTACCAGGACAGTGTAGAACACTTATACGGTGACAGAATTTGTAGAAAGACATCCAAACTCAGCAGATCTGAAGAAGAGCTCTCAGATTTCCTTCACAGCGCAACTTGAAAATGACTTATGAAAGCAACCTGCAGGCATTTAGTAGCCACGGCTGGCCGCAAGTCCACCTACGGCTGCTACAGGTGTACCTGTGGCACCCCTACATGGGTCCCACCCCTCCGGTTAGGTCAAGTTCGAGTTGGAAAGGTGTTCTCACAAGTGAAAAAGGCCAAATTAGGGATAAAAACGCTACGCGATTGAGCAGAATAGCCTGAAATCCTGGTTTTTCTGGGCCCGACTGTGGCTTTCATATCATTCATTGGTATTCGCCCAAACACAGGGTATACTATATAGATGATCCCAGTCGTTGCAGATCATATTCGGCAATACCGTATAGAGGTCCAATGCCATCAATTCAGGGTCGTCACCCTAATCTTTTCAAGAAGATCCCCGGCAGGGGTTACAACTCATGGTCATCTGTCCAAAAATAGATCCCTGGCGGGGGTTACAACGCATATTGTCCGTTGATGCACACGTCAGCAAATATCAAATAGATCCCTGGTGGGGGTTACAACATATATTTTTCGTTGATATACATGTCAACAAAGGTCAAGCAACCTTGACGTCAGTTCAACCGTTGGTAAGTAAACCCAACGACGCATCGGAAGCCATCCGATGATTGCATCAGTTGATACACACATCAACAAAGGTCAAGCATCCTTGGCATTTATCCCCAGCAGGGAGTTCATCCGTTGATATGCACGTCAACAGAAGTTAAGTAGATCCCCGGCGGGGGTTAGAACGCGTGGTCATCCGTTGGTTCACACGTCAAAGAAGGTCAGGCAGCCCTGACAACATCTACTGTTGGCAGTAAATTCGACAGAACATTGATATATTCTGGCGATACAAACCAGGAAAGATCAACATCGTCGGAAAGGATCAATGATGGAATATGTTATACACATCCTCAAACAGACAAAATTTTATCCCCACAAATCTCTTGTACACGAGAGGCACATCTTTGGAACAAAGTCTGTATCAAGGATTCAGGACTTTGGTGATAGCCCCAACGTCAACATCCTAAGAAGTTTGGATCACACATCCAAGCTTATCATCATTGCCATCCCCGGGAGAAGCAACAGGGAGCCGGCAATCGTCCCCAGTATGTGGGAAAATAATCCATATGCATCATACATTTGCATCATGTTGCTACGCATAGCATCATATTTATCTTGTTACATTTCAAGTGTTTAGGATTCTTTATCATATCCATGCCATTACATTGCATAAATATGATAAAGAGAGGCATCTGTAGACACTCAAAATTTTCTACACACCTGTTACTGACATTGCAAGAGGGCAAATTCGTCTTTCAGAGATAACCCTGGAAGACAGCTCACATCCAGTCCGAATACTACCGGAAGTTTAGTTTCAACCCCGGAATACACACCGGGAGTATCAGTTTCAACCTCGAAGATAACCCCGAGGCTTGCAGTTCTAATACCGAAAATTCCACCGGAGATAACCCTGAGATATTCCGTCTCAGTCCCGACACCGGGAATAGCAACGCCAACCTTGGAGATAACCCCAAGGAATGCAGTTGCAGTTCCAGAGATAACCCCGAAAATGCTTGTTTCAAATGCATGCAAACAGCTTCAGAACACTCGGCACTCACACCGAGGCACTCAGTACAAAACCCGGAGATAACCCCGGGAAGACAAGGACACCTCAAAGATGACACTGAGGACCTTCGACACTTGCAGCAGTCCAATCTCAGAGATAACCCTGAGCAACGTCTGCTTTATCAGCCCAAATCGGAGATAACCCTGGTGAGGGGCAAAGTCGTCATCTTGCCACCTTGACGCCATATCACGCCGTCTCAACATTTCAGATATATATTTTTACACAGCAATGTCCCACAAGAACCAAGGAAGTCCAATCCCGAGTGACTATTACGCAGGGTAACGAATAGAATTTGAAGCATGAAGACCGAAGGGCATGGTCCCATCTTCCTGACTTCATATAACCTCTAATCCCATGTCATTGCGTAACTCTCGACAACGGCGGTCCGAAATAGGTTTTATACACCTCAGTGGGATGCTCGAATTAAAGTTTTGAAAGTTCGAGCAGACATCACATTGTACGCGTGTACGTACTTCGAGACGACAGGACCCGCGAAGCCAGGGGCACCCCGGGCAGCAGCAGGTACACCTACGGCTCCCCCCCTCTATAAATAGAGGGCTTGGGGTGGCCATTTTGAGAAAGGAAAAGGCGAGGAAGCCCTGTTTAATTTGCTCTATACACACCATAAACTGAGTGCTTTCTCATTTTAAACACTTGTAAGCTCATATATAGCTACTTTTTACCAGTGGGAGCCGAGTGTTCATCCACTTAAAGCAATAGAAGTCTTCTTTGGCAACCCACTGTAAGCCTTCTTATACACTTTCAAGCCTTTCTCTTCATTTTTGCACACACTATTCTTCACGTTGAGAGTCGTATTGTGTGTGTTTGCCCGGACTTCGGTCCGTGGCTTTTATTTCTTTTGTATATATATATATTATATATATATATATATGGACTAACATTATCGAGTTATGCCTCGATTGAGCCTAGACTTATGTCTGGAGCGTTTAATTGCTTTCGTATATATATATATATATATATATATATATATATATATGAACTGTGTGTCGAACTCCGTTCGATGAGCCTAGACTTACGTCTGGAGCGTTTAATTACTTTTGTGTGTGTGTGTGTGTGTATATATATATATATATATATATATTTCGTCCCGCCTGGAGTTTACTTCATGGCGGTTGACCATTTTTACTGCTTTCTGTACATTTCGTCCCGCCTAGAGTTTTCTCTATGGCGGTTGATCGCTTTTACAGCTTTATTTACATTTTTGATCCCCCATGGAGGTGCTTCGTGGTGGTTGATCATGTCAATATATATATATATATATATATATATATATATATATATATATATATATATATATATATATATATATATATTTACCGCTTTTATATAAATTTACATTTCTGATCCCCCGTGTAGGTGTTTCGTGGTGGTTGATCATGTCTGTATATATATATTTACAAATTTTATATATATAACTGCTTACTGTGTTCATATCAATTGCGGCATCATGTGAGCCTAGGAATCATGTGATCACAGATTCAGTTTACGGAATCTAGATTTGATTCCCGTGATGGACATTTTCAGCTGTAAGCAGCTTATAAATTTTTCACGGTGTTTGGATTTCTTCAGATGGTTTTCATTTCCACGAGGAGTTCGACACTATTTTATACATTATTTTCTAGAGGATGCTTCGCATCGCGAAAATAAAAGCAATCAAGCCGAACATTTAATAAAATAGAAGTATCAAAGACCTCAATTACTATTGAGCACAGGGTTTAAAAAACCTCTTTTTTACAAAACATCACTGCTATATCTTGTTAAAACTGAATTTTATACAGAAATTCAAACCCTTTGTATATAGGTGCGAATGAGGCATAGCACTACTTCCAAATAACAGCACATTGACCCACTCACACATACATTCATATAACAGTTTCTTAAAAAGTGGCGGTCACCGTGGTAACACGGATGTCGGGGGGTGCCTAACACCTTCCCTCCGCATAAGCAAGTCCCCGGACCCTAATGAATCTCGGTTTCACAGACCCGTTTAGCAGTATCACGTCACTGGGTCAATGTGCAAACGTTTTCTCGGTTGTGTTGGTATAACCATATAAAAAACCAACTGGAGACTCTTAACAGTCCATCGTCGACATGATACATGTCGGACCTTTTTCACTTGTTTTTTCAAATAAATCTCACCTAAAATGAGAACACAAAAGAACAAAAAATGGAAAAGGACAAATAAAAATCCCGACATCGACACTCACAAAAAATCAGTGGCCTAAAATGTGACAACCCCAAAACAAGTCCATTCCATCCAACCTATTCTGAGTCGCCAAATGCATGGTACAAAAAATAATTACAACTTTATTACAACAATCGTCGTGCAAAATACAACAACACATATGCTGTGAGTTTGGATACAAATATATACCAACTGTGACTCTTATCCCAACCTTGGATAGCACGTCACAATGACACCTTACATAAAGGTATAGTCAAAAACTGTTTTAGAAATTAAAATATTTGGGAAGTGCTCAAGGAAACCTTCGTACATGGGAGGCCATGCGTCTAGGTTATGATAGATATCATATGGTCACAGAATTATCCTTGGTTGACCCAATATACCCCAAAGAAAAATGAGAAGATTACTATCATATTCTTCCCAATGGTGAGTCTTCTCTTGACTTATCATTATCTCCACTGTCTCTAATTGAGAATTATACTTCAAACAAACGCCAAGATTATATAGATAGTGCTTATAAATATACTCAGCAAGTGGATGAGCACAATACTGTCTTATGATGACACGAGGTTGTATGTCATTAGACATCTTGTATGATAGTGGCAAAACACCCTTCCAACGTTGGGTTCGCCTCACCCTATTTTCTTCACCAAATATAACTACTAAATGATGACCATCGTTCTATTCCCTTGTTACCTCCGCTCGACCCAGCTACACTCTTATTACCTGAAAGGAATTGTGAAGCAAAATGGTGAGCACAACTAGCTCAGTAAAGAATATCATGACTACAGATAATTAAATTATCAATAGCCTTCATCAGTAATAAATCAGAGATTTAGAACATATGGTAGATGATAAAACTTTTCAACCATAGTTACAGCGGAACGAGCAATCCATTAGAAGAGTCAAATAGACTATAAAGTCTATTATCTTCTCCATGTTAAAAATCCACCAACAATGTTTTATCCCTGTAACATCAATCAACAGTTCCTTTCCACAATCATATGAATATCTCATAATCATAATTGTGATTCTAAATTTCTCTTCGTACCCAGGACGAAGATAATTTTTATCACATGTCTTTACCTGAAACATCAAAGATCATGGTTATACAAAATCACAGTTCCTGTTTATAATCATACTAACAATTTCATCTTTGCACTACGGGCCAAAGATATTCATCAACAGACCATCTTTGCACTACAGGCCAAAGATATTCATCAACAGGTCATCTTTGCGCTACGGGCCAAAGATATTCATCAACAATTCATCTTTGCACTACAGGCCAAAGATATTCCTCAACAGTTCATATTTGCACAACAGGCCAAATATATTAATATCTCAAAGAAATATATAATCAATTCAGAATTTATATAAACAATAATTATAACCATGTTAATCAATTCATCTTTACACTTAAGCTAAATATATTCAATTATAAATTCAATGGTCATGATCGTACCAGTTAACAATTCATCTTTGCACTACAGGCCAAAGATATTCCTCAGTCACGATCATACCAATAATTTACCCATCTTTACACTCAAGTGAAAGAGAAATTCAACATCAGGGTTATAAAAATGTTATATATGATAATAAAAATAATATTATCAACAACTACATTTATTTTCAAGAGCAACAATCATAAATCAACGATAATTTGGTCAGAGAAAGAAACTAATTTTTTTTCGTGAATAGTAACTTGTGAATAATAACTCGTGAATAGTAACTCATGAATAGTAACCCCGACACAAAAAGGTAGAAATTTCACAATAAAATTCATACCAATATTTCGATATAATGATATTGAAAGAATAACATTTCTTTAAACTTATAAACAATTTATTTTAATTGTTTACACTTTACTAATTAATGCATTTAATCATCATAAAATGCCAAACTCATAAGATTTCATCACCAATCACCAAAACCCTCATAAAAAATCTGCCTATACCACATATATGATTCTCAAGCCATAAAATCATATTTTCTAATTTTCTTCCTTCATATAACATATTTAATTCAATTATTCATAACGAGTCTATTTTCATTAAAAATACCAAATCTGTTCCAAAAATATTTCTTTTCTGGGATTTATCAGAATATAGTCCCATATTGAACATATATTTTTCTCAGAATTTTTAAAATTCATTTACTATTTTTCATATGGCCAAAACCGCCGAATATTTAGACATTTATCATAAATTGTCCTTTTATCCAAAAATTCCAAAATTCACAGAGTACACTGATATTATATAGATGTACTCCCAATAAAAATTTCATAAATTTTGGAGTTAACCACAAGGAGTTATAAGCGGTTACTTTTAAAATAGTATTTTACCGTAAAATTCATAACTCTTAATCTATACATCCAAAAATTACCATTTTTGGACAAAGTCAATAAAACTCATCAAAATATCATTTCAAATTTTTCCAGAATTTTTTGAAGGTCAAAAAAATTACGAAACTGAAAAACATAACAACCCTTAAAATTCTTTACTATCCCTTACCTCAAAAAGAGCAGCACTTCTGACTGGATATCGGATATGACGCTGAAGGAAACTTGCACTGATGAATAGCAACTCACCAAGTATCTAAATACTCACAAAATACACTCGATAATATAGAGAGAAAAAGAGAGAAAACTTATGAATTCTGGTGTGATTTTCAATTCTAACTTAGCCCTCTATTTATAGAAAAATGTTAGCACGCCGAAGCAGACTTAACCTGCAACCTGATGGTTTTACCTGTTACTAATTCCACCCACCACATTTGAAAAAAAAATCTCAATATATTTCTTCACCAACCAAGAGTGGGGGCCACCAATTCTAGAATTTTCCACCAAAATGATTAACTCCGAAAATTTAACAATTTCTGAACCAGTCGTCTCGTAAAATTCATAACAAATCATTCGTTCATTTTTAACGGTTCAAAATTTGTGAACACATACTCAACTTATATATGTATAACATATCTAAAAATCACAATGATCCAACGGTCGGATTAAAAATTATAACCCTCACAAAATATCTCAAAAACCCTAATTTGATGTTCAATACCTCCGTTCCGACAAAAATACAGATAAAACACCTCAACATTAACTCCTTCATTTTTGACCACAAAAATATATCCCTCATTTATATCCACATAAAATAAATATTTCCTTATCATATGAATCAATAATTAATTATTCACAAATAATATTACAGAATCACATTTATGACAACCAAGCCGTTCCCAGGAAAGAGGTGGTTTTCTAATAAAGATTTCTCCTTACTAGCGCGCAATTAGATGACCAAACCTATCCTTAGACAGAACTTTTTAGACATTGCCAATAATGCTATCTAATAATATTATTTAAATAATATGAATTATTGATCTGATAATGAAAAATACTGTGCAGCAGCAACAATTATTGAAACAACAATAATATAAAATATCAACGCAGCAATTATTGAATCAATAAAATAAAATATTAAACAGTAACTACTGTAACAATTATTGAGTAGTGCCTTCTTACGTAAGAATCAATAATTGAAAAAAAATACTGTGCAATACCGTGTGCTACTGTGCAACTACGCGTATTACTGTATTTTAACCACTGGGTATTCCAACAGTGTTAACTGTAACAACTACGCCGTTAATTATAAAAACTCAATTTTTGTCGTTATCTTCATCCGACCATTTTTTGTTATGGGCCCACAAATAGCTGCGCCGTCGTACGAATATTTCCCGACAGAAAAAATATTCCACGACCAACGAATATTCCCCGACAACAATGATTATTTTATAACCACTTGTTTATTTTGAAAAATTTTCACATTTCACCCATAACTTTAACTTTTTATCAATTTAACCATTTACTAAATTGTAATTATAAGAAAAATTGAATACTTTTATTTCATAAAATTCGGGGTCATACAATCTCCCCTCCTTATGAAATTTCATCCTCGAAATTTACGTACCTGGTATTTCAAAGAGTTGAGAATACCTTCCTTTCATTTCAGATTCCATCTTCCCTGTCATCATAATTTCTCTATTGCTCATCTCCTGTATTTCAAATATCATTCTAGAATACAGCTTTAAAACAAGGGTTAATTTAATAAATTAATATATCACATCATATCCCGATATTATGACTGACCAACAAATAAGATTAGGTAGGACACACTAGCGAAGGATTTATTCATCTCTCCCTTCCTAGTTATATTCCCCGATCTCCGCCAGAGATCATATCCCTAATCTCTGATACCAACTATGACAACCCCAAAACAAGTCCATTCCATCCAACCTATTCTGAGTCGTCAAATACATGGTACAGAAAACAATTACAACTTTATTACAACAATTGTCGTGCAAAATACAATAACACATATGCTGTGAGTTTGGATACAAATATATACCAACTGTGACTCTTATTCCAACATTGGATAGCACGTCACAATGACACCTTACATAAAGGTATAGTCAAAAACTATTTTAGAAATTTAAATATTTGGGAAGTGCTCAAGGAAACTTTCGTACATGGAAGGCCATGCGTCTAGGTTATGATAGATATCATATGGTCACAAAATTATCCTTGGTTGACCCAATATACCCCAAAGAAAAATGAGAAGATTACTATCATATTCTTTCCAATGGTGAGTCTTCTCTTGACTTATCATTATCTCCATTGTCTCTAATTGAGAATTATATTTCAAACAAACACCAAGATTATATAGGTAGTGCTTGTAAATATACTCAGCAAGTGGATGAGCACAATATTATCTTATGATGACACGAGGTTGTATGTCATTAGACATCTTGTATGATAGTGGCAAAAAACCCTTTCAACGTTGGGTTCGCCTCACCCTATTTTCTTCACCAAATATAACTACTAAATGATGACCACCGTTCTATTCCCTTGTTACCCCCGCTCGACCCAGCTACACCCTTATTACCTGAAAGGAATTGTGAAGCAAAAGGGTGAGCACAACTAGCTCAGTAAAGAATATCATGACTAAAGATAATTAAATTATCAATAGCCTTCATCAGTAATAAATCAGAGATTTAGAACATATGGTAGATGATAAAACTTTTCAACCATAGTTACAGCGGAACGAGCAATCCATTAGAAGAGTCAAATAGACTATAAAGTCTATTATCTTCTCCATGTTAAAAATTTACCAACAATGTTTTATCCCTGTAACATCAATCAACAGTTCCTTTCCACAATCATATGAATATCTCATAATCATAATTGTGATTCTAAATTCCTCTTCGTACCCAGGACGAAGATAATTTTCGTCACATGTCTTTACCTGAAATATCAAAGATCATGGTTATACCAAATCACAGTTCCTGTTTATAATCATACTAACAATTTCATCTTTGCACTACGGGCCAAAGATATTCATCAACAGACCATCTTTGCACTACAGGCCAAAGATATTCATCAACAGGTCATCTTTGCGCTATGGGCCAAAGATATTCATCAACAATTCATCTTTGCACTACAGGCCAAAGATATTCCTCAACAGTTCATATTTGCACAACAGGCCAAATATATTAATATCTCAAAGAAATATATAATCAATTCAGAATTTATATAAATAATAATTATAACCATGTTAATCAATTCATCTTTACACTTAAGCTAAATATATTCAATTATAAATTCAATGGTCATGATCGTACCAGTTAACAATTCATCTTTGCACTACAGGCCAAAGATATTCCTCAGTCACGATCATACCAATAATTTACCCATCTTTACACTCAAGTGAAAGAGAAATTCAACATCAGGGTTATAAAAATGTTATATATGATAATAAAAACAATATTATCAACAACTACATTTATTTTCAAGAGCAACAATCATAAATCAAAGATAATTTGGTCAGAGAAAGAAACTAATTTTTTTTTCGTGAATAGTAATTCGTGAATAGTAACTCATGAATAGTAACCCCGACACAAAAAAGTAGAAATTCCATAATAAAATTCATACCAATATTTCGGTATAATGATATTGAAAGAATAACATTTCTTTAAACTTATAAACAATTTATTTTAATTGTTTACATTTTATTAATTAATGCATTTAATCATCATAAAATGCCAAACTCATAAGATTTCATCACCAATCACCAAAACCCTCATAAAAAATCTGCCTATACCACATATATGATTCTCAAGCCATAAAATCATATTTTCCAATTTTCTTCCTTCACATAACATATTTAATTCAATTATTCATAACTAGTCTATTTTCATTAAAAATACCAAATCTATTCCAAAAATATTTCTTTTTTGGGATTTATCAAAATATAGTCCCATATTGAACATATATTTTTCTCAGAATTTTTAAAATTCATTTACTATTTTTCATATGGCCAAAACCGCCGAATATTTAGACATTTATCATAAATTATCCTTTTATTCAAAAATTCCAAAATTCACAGAGTACACTGATATTATATAGATGTACTCCCAATAAAAATTTCATAAATTTTGGATTTAACCACAAGGAGTTATAAGCGGTTACTTTTAAAATAGTCTTTTCCCATAAAATTCATAACTCTTAACATATACATCAAAAAATCACCATTTTTGGACACAGTCAATAAAACTCATCAAAATATCATTTCAAATTTTTTCAGAATTTTTTGAAGGTCAGAAAAATTACGAAACTGAAAAACATAAAACCCTTAAAATTCCTTACTATCCCTTACCTCAAAATAGTAGCACTTCTGACTGGATATCGGATATGACGTTGAAGGAAACTTGTACTGATGAATAGCAACTCACCAAGTATCTAAATACTCACAAAATACACTCGATAATATAGAGAGAAAAAGAGAGGAAACTTATGAATTATGGTGTGATCTTCAATTCTAACTTAGCCCTCTATTTATAGGAAAATGTTAGCACGTCGAAGCAGACTTAACCTGTAACCTGATGGCTTTACCTGTTACTATTCCCACCCACCACATTTGAATAAAAATCTCAGTACATTTCTTTACCAACCAAGAGTGGGGGCCACCAATTCTAGAATTTTCTACCAAAATGATTAACTCCGAAAATTTAACAATTTTTGAACCAGTCGTCTCGTAAAATTCATAACAAATCATTCGTTCATTTTTAACGGTTCAAAATTTGTGAACGTATACTCAACTTATATATGTATAACATATCCAAAAATCACAATGATCCAACGGTCGGATTAAAAATTATAACCCTCGAAAAATATCTCAAAAACCCTAATTTGATGTTCAATACCTCCGTTTCGACAAAAATACAGATAAAACACCTCAACATTAACTCCTTCATTTTTAACCACAAAAATATATCCTTCATTTATATCCACATAAAATAAATATATCCTTATCATATGAATCAATAATTAATTATTCACAAATAATATTACAGAATCACATTTATGACAACCAGACCGTTCCCATGAAAGAGGGGGCTTTCCAATAAGGATTTCTCCTTACTAGCGCGCAATTAGATGACCAAACTTCTCCTTAGACAGAACTTTCTAGACATTGCCAATAATGATATCTAATAATATTATTTAAATAATATGAATTATTGATTTGATAATAAAAAATACTGTGCAGCAACAATTATTGAATCAATAAAATAAAATATTAAACAGTAACTACTGTAACAATTATTAAGTAGTGCCTTCTTACGTAAGAATCAATAATTGAAAAAAAAATATTGTGCAATACCGTGTGCTACTGTGCAACTACGCGTATTACTGTATTTTAACCACCGGGTATTCCAACAGTGTTAATGGTAACAACTACGCCGTTAATTATAAAAACTCAATTTTTATCGTTATCTTCATCCGACCGTTTTTTGTTATAGGCCCACAAATAGCTGCGCCGTCGTACGAATATTCCCCGACAGAAAGAATATTCCACGACCAACGAATATTCCCCGACAACAATGATTATTTTATAACCACTTGTTTATTTTGAAAAATTTTCACATTTCACCCATAACTTTAACTTTTTATCAATTTAACCATTTACTGAATTGTAATTATAAGAAAAATTGAATACTTGTATTTCATAAAATTCGGGGTCTTACAATCTCCCTTCCTTATGAAATTTCGTCCTCGAAATTTACGTACCTGGTATTTCAAAGAGTTGAGAATACCTTCCTTTCATTTCAAATTCCATCTTCCCTGTCATCATAATTTTTCCATTGTTCATCTCCTGTATTTCAAATATCATTCTAGAATACAGCTTCAAAATAAGGGTTAATTTAACAAATTAACATATCACATAATATCCCGATATTATGACTGACCAACAAATAAACTTAGGTAGGACACACTAGCGAAGGATTTACTCATATCTCCCTTTCTAGTTATATTCCCCGATCTCCGCCAGAGATCATATCCCTAAGCTCTGATACCAACTATGACAACCCCAAAACAAGTCCATTCCATCCAACCTATTCTGAGTCGCCAAATACATGGTACAGAAAATAATTACAACTTTATTACAACAATTATCGTGCAAAATACAATAACACATATGCTGTGAGTTTGGATACAAATATATACCAACTGTGACTCTTATCCCAACCTTTGATAGCACGTCACAATGACACCTTACATAAAGGTATAGTCAAAAACTGTTTTAGAAATTTAAATTTTTGGGAAGTGCTCAAAGAAACCTTCGTACATGGGAGGCCATGCGTCTAGGTTATGATAGATATCATATGATCACAGAATTATCCTTGGTTGACCCAATATACCCCAAAGAAAAATGAGAAGATTACTATCATATTCTTTTCAATGGTGAGTCTTCTCTTGACTTATCATTATCTCCACTGTCTCTAATTGAGAATTATACTTCAAAAAATACCAAGATTATATAGGTAGTGCTTGTAAATATACTCAACAAGTGGATGAGCACAATACTGTCTTATGATGACACGAGGTTGTATGTCATTAGACATCTTGTATGATAGTGGCAAAACACCCTTCTAACGTTGGGTTCGCCTCACCCTATTTTCTTCACCAAATATAACTACTAAATGATGACCACCGTTCTATTCCCTTGTTACCCCCGCTCGACCCAGCTACACTCTTATTACCTGAAAAGAATTGTGAAGCAAAAGGGTGAGCACAACTAGCTCAGTAATGAATATCATGACTAAAGATAATTAAATTATCAATAGCCTTCATCAGTAATAAATCAGAGATTTAGAACATATGGTAGATGATAAAACTTTTCAACCATAGTTACAGCGGAACGAGCAATCCATTAGAAGAGTCAAATAGACTATAAAGTCTATTATCTTCTCCATGTTAAAAATTCACCAACAATGTTTTATCCCTGTAACATCAATCAACAGTTCCTTTCCACAATCATATGAATATCTCATAATCATAATTGTGATTCTAAATTCCTCTTCGTACCCAGGACGAAGATAATTTTCGTCACATGTCTTTACCTGAAATATCAAAGATCATGGTTATACCAAATCACAGTTCCTGTTTATAATCATAACAATTTCATCTTTGCACTACGGGCCAAAGATATTCATCAACAGACCATCTTTGCACTACAGGCCAAAGATATTCATCAACAGGTCATCTTTGCACTACGGGCCAAAGATATTCATCAACAATTCATCTTTGCACTACAGGCCAAAGATATTCCTCAACAGTTCATATTTGCACAACAGGCCAAATATATTAATATCTCAAAGAAATATATAATCAATTCAGAATTTATATAAACAATAATTATAACCATGTTAATCAATTCATCTTTACACTTAAGCTAAAGATATTCAATTATAAATTCAGTGGTCATGATCATACCAGTTAACAATTCATCTTTGCACAACAGGCCAAAGATATTCCTCAATCACGATCATACCAATAATTTACCCATCTTTACACTCAAGTGAAAGAGAAATTCAACATCAGAGTTATAAAAATGTTATATATGATAATAAAAATAATATTATCAACAACTACATTTATTTTCAAGAGCAACAATCATAAATCAACGATAATTTGGTCAGAGAAAGAAACTAATTTTTTTTCGTGAATAGTAACTCGTGAATAGTAACCCCGACACAAAAAGGTAGAAATTCCACAATAAAATTCATACCAATATTTCGGTATAATGATATTGAAAGAATAACATTTCTTTAAACTTATAAACAATTTATTTTAATTGTTTACACTTTACTAATTAATGCATTTAATCATCATAAAATGCCAAACTCATAAGATTTCATCACCAATCACCAAAACCCTCATAAAAAATCTGCCTATACCACATATATGATTCTCAAGCCATAAAATCATATTTTCTAATTTTCTTCCTTCATATAACATATTTAATTCAATTATTCATAACGAGTCTATTTTCATTAAAAATACCAAATCTGTTCCAAAAATATTTCTTTTCTGGGATTTATCAGAATATAGTCCCATATTTAACATATATTTTTCTCAGAATTTTTAAAATTCATTTACTATTTTTCATATGGCCAAAACCGCCGAATATTTAGACATTTATCATAAATTGTCCTTTTATCCAAAAATTCCAAAATTCACAGAGTACACTGATATTATATAGATGTACTCCCAATAAAAATTTCATAAATTTTGGAGTTAACCACAAGGAGTTATAAGCGGTTACTTTTAAAATAGTCTTTTCCCGTAAATTTCATAACTCTTAATCTATACATCCAAAAATCACCATTTTTGGACACAATCAATAAAACTCATTAAAATATCATTTCAAAATTTTTTAAAATTTTTTGAAGGTCAAAAAAATTACGAAACTGAAAAACATAACAACCCTTAAAATCCCTTACTATCCCTTACCTCAAAAGAGCAGCAATTCTGACTGGATATCGGATATGACGCTGAAGGAAACTTGCACTGATGAATAGTAACTCACCAAGTATCTAAATACTCACAAAATACACTCGATAATATAGAGAGAAAAATAGAGAAAACTTATGAATTCTGGTGTGATTTTCAATTCTAACTTAGCCCTCTATTTATAGGAAAATGTTAGCACGCCGAAGCAGACTTAACCTGCAACCTGATGGCTTTACCTGTTACTATTCCCACCCACCATATTTGAATAAAAATCTCAGAATATTTCTTTACCAACCAAGAGTGGGGGCCACCAATTCTAGAATTTTCCACCAAAATGATTAACTCCGAAAATTTAACAATTTCTGAACCAGTCGTCTCGTAAAATTCATAACAAATCATTCGTTCATTTTTAACGGTTCAAAATTTGTGAACATATACTCAACTTATATATGTATAACATATCCAAAAATCACAATGATCCAACGGTCGGATTAAAAATTATAACCCTCGCAAAATATCTCAAAAACACTAATTTGATGTTCAATACCTCCGTTCTGACAAAAATACAGATAAAACACCTCAACATTAACTCCTTCATTTTTAACCACAAAAATATATCCCGCATTTATGTCCACATAAAATAAATATTTTCTTATCATATGAATCAATAATTAATCATTCACAAATAATATTACAGAATCACATTTATGACAACCAGACCGTTCCCATGAAAGAGGGGGCTTTTCAATAAGGATTTCTCCTTACTAGCGCGCAATTAGATGACCAAACCTCTCCTTAGACAGAACTTTTTAGACATTGCCAATAATGCTATCTAATAATATTATTTAAATAATATGAATTATTGATCTGATAATGGAAAATACTTGCAGCAACAATTATTGAAACAACAATAATATAAAATATCAAAGCAGCAATTATTGAATCAATAAAATAAAATATTGAATAGTAACTACTGTAACAATTATTGAGTAGTGCCTTCTTACGTAAGAATCAATAATTGAAAAAAAATACTGTGCAATACCGTGTGTTACTGTGTAACTACGCGTATTACTGTATTTTAACCACCGGGTATTCCAACAGTGTTAACGGTAACAACTACGCCGTTAATTATAAAAACTCAATTTTTGTCGTTATCTACATCTGACCGTTTTTCGTTATGGGGCCCACAAATAGCTGCACCGTCATACGAATATTTCCCGACAGAAAGAATATTCCACGACCAACGAATATTCCCCGACAACAATGATTATTTTATAACCACTTGTTTATTTTGAAAAATTTTCACATTTCACCCATAACTTTAACTTTTTATCAATTTAACCATTTACTGAATTGTAATTATAAGAAAAATTGAATATTTTTATTTCATAAAATTCGGGGTCTTACAATCTCCCCTCCTTATGAAATTTCGTCCTCAAAATTTACGTACCTGGTATTTCAAAGAGTTGAGAATACCTTCCTTTCATTTTAGATTCCATCTTCCTTGTCATCATAATTTCTCCATTGCTCATCTCCTGTATTTTAAATATCATTCTAGAATACAGCTTCAAAACAAGGGTTAATTTAACAAATTAACATATCACATAATATCCCGATATTATGACTGACCAACAAATAAACTTAGGTAGGACACACTAGCGAAGGATTTACTCATATCTCCCTTTCTAGTTATATTCCCCGATCTCCGCCAGAGATCATATCCCTAAGCTCTGATACCAACTATGACAACCCCAAAACAAGTCCATTCCATCCAACCTATTCTGAGTCGCCAAATACATGGTACAGAAAATAATTACAACTTTATTACAACAATTATCGTGCAAAATACAATAACACATATGCTGTGAGTTTGGATACAAATATATACCAACTGTGACTCTTATCCCAACCTTTGATAGCACGTCACAATGACACCTTACATAAAGGTATAGTCAAAAACTGTTTTAGAAATTTAAATTTTTGGGAAGTGCTCAAAGAAACCTTCGTACATGGGAGGCCATGCGTCTAGGTTATGATAGATATCATATGATCACAGAATTATCCTTGGTTGACCCAATATACCCCAAAGAAAAATGAGAAGATTACTATCATATTCTTTTCAATGGTGAGTCTTCTCTTGACTTATCATTATCTCCACTGTCTCTAATTGAGAATTATACTTCAAAAAATACCAAGATTATATAGGTAGTGCTTGTAAATATACTCAACAAGTGGATGAGCACAATACTGTCTTATGATGACACGAGGTTGTATGTCATTAGACATCTTGTATGATAGTGGCAAAACACCCTTCCAACGTTAGGTTCGCCTCACCCTATTTTCTTCACCAAATATAACTACTAAATGATGACCACCGTTCTATTCCCTTGTTACCTCCGCTCGACCCAGCTACACTCTTATTACCTGAAAGGAATTGTGAAGCAAAATGGTGAGCACAACTAGCTCAGTAAAGAATATCATGACTAAAGATAATTAAATTATCAATAGCCTTCATCAGTAATAAATCAGAGATTTAGAACATATGGTAGATGATAAAACTTTTCAACCATAGTTACAGCGGAACGAGCAATCCATTAGAAGAGTCAAATAGACTATAAAGTCTATTATCTTCTCCATGTTAAAAATCCACCAACAATGTTTTATCCCTGTAACATCAATCAACAGTTCCTTTCCACAATCATATGAATATCTCATAATCATAATTGTGATTCTAAATTCCTCTTCGTACCCAGGACGAAGATAATTTTCATCACATGTCTTACCTGAAATATCAAAGATCATGGTTATACCAAATCACAGTTCCTGTTTATAATCATACTAACAATTTCATCTTTGCACTACGGGCCAAAGATATTAATCAACAGACCATCTTTGCACTACAGGCCAAAGATATTCATCAACAGGTCATCTTTGCACTACGGGCCAAAGATATTCATCAACAATTCATCTTTGCACTACAGGCCAAAGATATTCCTCAACAGTTCATATTTGCACAACAGGCCAAATATATTAATATCTCAAAGAAATATATAATCAATTCAGAATTTATATAAAACAATAATTATAACCATGTTAATCAATTCATCTTTACACTTAAGCTAAAGATATTCAATTATAAATTCAATGGTCATGATCATACCAGTTAACAATTCATCTTTGCACAATAAGCCAAAGATATTCCTCAGTCACGATCATACCAATAATTTACCCATCTTTACACTCAAGTGAAAGAGAAATTCAACATCAGGGTTATAAAAATGTTATATATGATAATAAAAACAATATTATCAACAACTATATTTATTTTCAAGAGCAACAATCATAAATCAACGATAATTTGGTCAGAGAAAGAAACCAATTTTTTTTTCGTGAATAGTAACTCGTGAATAGTAACTCCGACACAAAAAGGTAGAAATTCTATAATAAAATTCATACCAATATATTGGTATAATGATATTGAAAGAATAACATTTCTTTAAACTTATAAACAATTTATTTTAATTGTTTACACTTTACTAATTAATGCATTTAATCATCATAAAATACCAAACTCATAAGATTTCATCACCAATCACCAAAACCCTCATAAAAAATCTGCCTATACCACATATATGATTCTCAAGCCATAAAATCATATTTTCTAATTTTCTTCCTTCACATAACATATTTAATTCAATTATTCATAACTAGTCTATTTTCATTAAAAATACCAAATCTGTTCCAAAAATATTTCTTTTCTGGGATTTATCAGAATATAGTCCCATATTGAACATATATTTTTCTCAGAATTTTTAAAATTCATTTACTATTTTTCATATGGCCAAAACCGCCGAATATTTAGACATTTATCATAAATTGTCCTTTTATCCAAAAATTCCAAAATTCACAGAGTACACTGATATTATATAGATGTACTCCCAATAAAAATTTCATAAATTTTGGAGTTAACCACAAGGAGTTATAAGCGGTAACTTTTAAAATATTCTTTTCCCGTAAAATTCATAACTCTTAATCTATACATCCAAAAATCACCATTTTTGGACACAGTCAATAAAACTCATCAAAATATCATTTCAAATTTTTTCAGAATTTTTTGAAGGTCAGATAAATTACGAAACAGAAAAACATAACAACCCTTAAAATCCCTTACTATCCCTTACCTCAAAATAGTAGCACTTCTGACAGGATATCGGATATGACGTTGAAGGAAACTTGTACTGATGAATAGCAACTCACCAAGTATCTAAATACTCACAAAATACACTCGATAATATAGAGAGAAAAAGAGAGAAAACTTATGAATTCTGGTGTGATCTTCAATTCTAACTTAGCCCTCTATTTATAGGAAAATGTTAGCACGCCGAAGCAGACTTAACTTGTAACCTGATGGCTTTACCTGTTACTATTCCCACCCACCACATTTGAATAAAAATCTCAGTCTATTTCTTTACCAACCAAGAGTGGGGGCCACCAATTTTAGAATTTTTCACCAAAATGATTAACTCCAAAAATTTAACAATTTCTGAACCAGTCGTCTCGTAAAATTCATAACAAATCATTCGTTCATTTTTAACGGTTCAAAATTTGTGAACATATACTCAACTTATATATGTATAACATATCCAAAAATCACAATGATCCAACGGTCGGATTAAAAATTATAACCCTCGCAAAATATCTCAAAAACCCTAATTTGATGTTCAATACCTCCGTTCCGACAAAAATACAGATAAAACACCTCAACATTAACTCCTTCATTTTTAACCACAAAAATATATCCCTCATTTATATCCACATAAAATAAATATTTCCTTATCATATGAATCATTAATTAATTATTCATAAATAATATTACAGAATCACTTTGATGACAACCAGGCCGTTCCCAGGAAAGAGGGGGCTTTCCAATAAGGATTTCTCCTTACTAGCGCGCAATTAGATGACCAAACCTCTCCTTAGACAGAACTTTCTAGACATTGCCAATAATGATATCTAATAATATTATTTAAATAATATGAATTATTGATCTGATAATGGAAAATACTATGCAGCAACAATTATTAAAACAACAATAATATAAAATATCAACGCAGCAATTATTGAATCAATAAAATAAAATATTGAACAGTAACTACTGTAATAATTATTGAGTAGTGCCTTCTTACGTAAGAATCAATAATTGAAAAAAAATACTGTGCAATACCATGTGCTACTGTGCAACTACGCGTATTACTGTATTTTAACCACCGGGTATTCCAACAGTGTTAACGGTAATAACTACACCGTTAATTATAAAAACTCAATTTTTGTCGTTATCTTCATCCGACCGTTTTTCGTTATGGGGCCCAAAAATAGCTGCGCCGTCGTACGAATATTTCCCGACAGAAAGAATCTTCCACGACCAACGAATATTCCCCGACAACAATGATTATTTTATAACCACTTGTTTATTTTGAAAAATTTTCACATTTCACCCATAACTTTAACTTTTTATCAATTTAACCATTTACTAAATTGTAATTATAAGAAAAATTGAATACTTTTATTTCATAAAATTCGGGGTCTTACATAAAATCAAGATTTGTTCATTGAAGGTATAAACCCTAATTGCAAATCTGATCTTGATATGCATGTTCGATGTTATGATTTAGTGTTAAAACATGTTATTTATGGTGTAAATTGATGATCTGAGTTGCAAGATGTTAGATCCATAACATCTAGAGGCTCGAATTTGAAGTTTTTCAAAATCTAAAAATTTTTTAAAATGAGTCTGACAACCAAATGTCAGACCCTGTAAATCTTTATCTGTTAATGATTTTGTGTGTTTTATGTTTTAGATTTGTAGTATGTCATGTGGTCTGTGATCTGGAAGTGGAATCACAGCTATAATTCCATGTCCAGATTTCATTTTATTATTGGTCAAACCTAGTTGACCGAGCTTGACCGAGCGATTTCTGTGTAACCCAGAAATTCTTAGGCAGCGTCTGACAAGATTTTCTAAGCCTTAGATCTGTCAGGTTTTATATGTTTTGATGATGTGTTTGTATCTAGGTTGTAACCTGCTATATGGACTATAGAATCATGGCCTTATATTCCTTAAACAACAAACAGATCGATTGTGGTGTATGGTCAAACTAGCATACTAGTTCACGAACTCGGGGTAACCTAGAAAACTCAAGAACACTCCTTCTGACAAGGTTTGACCGAGTGCTATCTTATGATTTTGATATCGTTTGACTGACCTAATGATTGATAAATGTACTCTGTCATGTGGACTACAACCCTGACCCATTAGAACACATTAAAAATTAACAGAACCCTAAGAAATTTAACCCTTAAATTGCCTACTCGAAGCTAACTGGGTTTCTGGGTAACCCAGAAAATCCAGAAAGCTCTAACAGTGAGTTTGATGGGCTAGATCTCCTTGTTGTGATGTTGTATGACTTAAATGATAGTTGAATCTTATAGTGTTACAACAATACTACAATGTCAGTGTCTTAGTTAGCCTAGATCATGTTTAGACAGTGAATTAAAGATGGTCAAAGGGAGCCTCTTGAACACTGATTGTCAGTGTTTTTGAGCCTCAAGAACACCAACCGCGACAAAAACCGTCGCTAAAGTCTTTAGCGACGGATTTAATTATTTTAGTTTTCTAATTTCTGGAAAATGATTAAAAATAGAAATAAATTCTAAAAATCAATTAAAAATAGAAATTAATTTCTGAAAATTACAAAAATTATTTTAAGTTATAAAAATTAACTTTTAATAATTTTACATATTTTTCATAAATATTAGTATTTATTTGAATATTATTGATATTTAATTTATATAATAAATACGTTAAATAAATTAATTAAAAATAATTTTATTATATTATAAATTATTTTAAATAATAATAAGGTATTTAATAATATTTTAAGTTATAAAACATAACTTTTAATATTTTAAGGCAAATTTCCTTAATTATTTAATATTAAAGGTATTAGATTTATTTAATGCTTATATTAAATAAATTAGTTTAAAAATGATTTTTATATTATTAAAATAATTTTAAATAAAAATAAATAGTTTAAAAATATTTTTAGTTATAAAGTATAACTTTTAATATCTAAAGGTAAATTTTATTAATAATTTAATATTAATGATATTAAATTTATTTAATAATTATATTAAATAAATAGTTTTAAAATAGTTTTATTGATTTATAAACCATTTAAAAAGGAAATAAATTGTTTAAAAATATCTTAAGTCATAATTAATAACTTTCAATATTTCGATAAATAGTACATTAATATTTAAATATTAATGGTAATTATTTAAAAATAATTTTAAATATTTTAAAAATCATTTAAGGGTAATAAAAATATTTTAAAAATATTTTGAGATATTATAAATAACTTTAATATTTTGGCAATGGTTTCATTAATAATTTAATATTAATTAAATATTAATGATAATAGAATTATTTAATATTTAAATTATTTAATAATGATTCCAGTGTTTGAAAAATCATGATTAATTATAATAATTATTTAAAAATTATTATAAGATTATGAAAAATAATACGACTGATATTTAAAATATCCAGAATAATATTGAACTACTCGATAGAGTTTTAAACTCGATAATTACCCGATAAAGCCGTCGGTACACTGAAATATTTTAGAAATTGATCTGGACTTAGATAGTTTGACTAGATACGTGTTTGTTTGTGATCATATAACTGTTAAACATGTGTGATAATGTGATTAATGTAAGACCCCGAATTTTATGAAATAAAAGTATTCAATTTTTCTTATAATTACTATTCAGTAAATGGTTAAATTGATAAATGTTAAAGTTAAGGGTGATATATAAAAATTTTTTTTGAAAATAAGCAAGTGGTTATAAAATAATCATTGTTGTCGGGGAATATTCGTTTAGGCGTGGAATATTCTTTCTGTCGGGGAATATTCGTATGACGGCGCAGCTATTTGTGGGCCCCATAACGAATAACTGTCGGATGAAGAAAACGACAAATTTGAGTTTTTACAAATAACGGCGTAGTTGTTACCGTTAATACTGTTGAAATACCCGGTGGTTAAAATACAGTAATACGCGTTATTGCACAGTAGCACACGGTATTGCACAGTATTTTTGAAATTATTGATTCTTACGTAAAAAGGCACTACTCAATAATTGTTACAGTAATTACTGTTTAATATTTTATTTTATTGATTCAATAATTGCTACGTTGAAATTTTATATTATTGTTGTTCAATAATTGTCACTGCATAGTATTTCCCATTATCAGATCAATAATTCTTATTATTTGAATAATATTATTAGATAACATTATTGACAATGTCTAGAAAGTTTTGTCTAAGGAGGGGTTTGGTCACCTAATTGCGCGCCAATAAGGATAAATCCTTATTGGAAAGCCCCCTCTTTCCTGGGAACGGCCTGGTTGTCATAAATGTGATTCTGTAATATTATTTGTGAATAATTAATTGTTGATTCATATGATAAGAAAATATTTATATTATGTGGATATAAATGAGGGATATATTTTTGTGGTTAAAAATGAAGGAGTTAATGTTGAGATTTTTATCAGTATTTTTGTCGGAATTGAGGTATTGAAAATCAAGATTTTTGAGATATTTTGCGGGGGTTATAATTTTTAATCCGACCGTTGGATCGTGATAATATTTGGATATATTATACATATATAAGTTGAATATATGTCCACAAATTTTGAACCGTTAAAAATGAACGTATGATTTGTTATGAATTTTACGAGATGACTGGTTCAGAAATTGTTGAATTTTCGGAGTTAATCATTTTGGTGGAAAATTATAGAATTGGTGGGCCCAACTCTTGGTTGGTGAAGAAATGTGCTGAGATTTTTATTCAAATGTGGTGGGTGAGAATAGTAGCAGGTAAAGCCATCAGGTTGCAGGTTAAGTCTGCTTCGGCGTGCTAACATTTTTCTATAAATAGAGGGCTAAGTTAGAATTGAAAAACACACTAGAAACAAGTTTTCTCTCTTTCTCTCTCTAGATTATTGAGTGTATTTTGTGAGTATTTAGATACTTGGTGAGTTGCTATTCATCGGTGCAAGTTTCCTTCAGCGTCATATCCGATATCCAGTCAGAAGTGCTGCTCTTTTAAGGTAAGGGATAGTAAGGGATATTAAGGGATGCTATATTCTTCATAATGATGTTATGCTTTAAATATCATTATACTGAGATATTGGTATGAATTTTATTATGGAATTTCTACCTTTTTGTGTCAGGTTTACTATTCACGAGTTACTATTCACGAGTTACTATTCACGGGTACTATTCACGACAAAATTAGTTTCTTTTTCTGACCAAATTATAGTTGATTTATGAATATTACTCTTGAAATTAAATCAATATTTTGATCATATTACTTGTATTATCATATATAACATTTTTATAACCCTGATGTTGAATTTCTCTTTAACTTGAATGTAAAGATGGGTAAATTATTGGTATGATCGTGACTGAGGAATATCTTTGACCTGTAGTGCAAAGATAAATTGTTAACTGGTATGATCATGACCATTGAATTTATAATTGAATATCTTTAGCTTAAGTGTAAAGATGAATTGATTAACATGGTTATAACTATTGTTTATATAAATTCTGAAATGATTATATATTTCTTTGAGATATGAATATATTTGGCCTGTAGTGCAAATATGAACTGTTGAAAAATATCTTTGGCCCGTAGTGCAAAGATGAATTATTGATGAATATTTTTGGGCCATAGTGCAAAGATGACCTGTTGTTGAATATCTTTGGCCTGTAGTGCAAAGATGACCTGTTGTTGAATATCTTTGGCATGTAGTGCAAAGATGACTTGTTGATGAATATCTTTGGGCCGTAGTGCAGAGATGAATTTATTAGTATGACTATGAACATGAACTGTGATTTGGTATAACCATGATATTTGATGTTTCAGGTGATGAAAATTATCTTTGTCCTGGATGAGAAAAGGAATTTAGAACTATAATTACGATTATGAGTTATTCATGTGATTGTGGACATGAATTGTTGATTGATGTTACAGGGATAAAACATTGTTGGTGGACTTTTAACGTGGAGAAGATAATAGACTTTATAGTCTATTTGACTCTTCTAATGGATTGCCCGTTCCGCTGCAACTATGGTTGAATTTTTTATCATCTACCATATGTTCTAAATCTCTGATTTATTATTGATGAAGGCTATTGATAATTTAATTATCTTTAGTCATGATATATTCTTTACTGAGCTAGTTGTGCTCACCCTTTTGCTTCACAATTCCTTTCAGGTAATAAGAGTGTAGGTGGGTCGAGCGAGGGTAACGGGGAAATAGAACGGTGGTCTCTAGCTGTGGATGTTCTCCCGAAGCAGTATAGAAAAGTTCATTTAGTAGTTTTATTTGGTGAATCCAATAGGGTAAGGTGTACCCAACGTTGGAAGGGTGGTTTGCCACTACCATACAAGATGTCTAACGACATACAATCTCGTGTCATCATAAGACAGGGATGTGCTCATCCACTTACTGAGTATATATATGAGCACTACCTATATAATCTTGGTGTTTGTTTGAAGTATAATTCTCAGTTAGATACAGTGGAGATAATGATAAATCAAGAGAAGACTCACCATTGGGAAGAATATGGTAGTAATCTTCTCGTTTTTCTTTGGGGTCTATTGGGTCAACCAAGGATAATTCTGTGGCCATATGATATCTATCATAACCTAGAAGCATGACCTCCCATGTACAAAGGTTTCCTTGAGCACTTCCCAAATATTCTAATTTTTAAAATAATTTTTGACTATACCTTTATGTAAGGTGTCATTGTGAGGTGCTGTCCACGGTTGGGACATGTGTCACATTTGGTATATATTTATATTCAAACTCACATCATATGTGTTGTTGTATTTTGTATGACAATTGTTGTAATAGAGTTGTAGTTGTTTTCTGTACCATGTATTTGACGACTCAGAATGGGTTGGATGGAATGGGCCTATTTTGGGGTCGTCACAATTAGGTTATGTGCTGACTGCAAATAGTAGTTCTATGTGTTATGATATGTATTTCTAATCGATAGAATGATCTTATTATTGATAGGTCTCTACATAAAAGATAAAACTAAGTTGCGTAACTGTAAGCAGCGGACCAGGCAAGTATCTAACCTTTGTATTTACTTTATGCAATGGACATATGTAAGCAAGTTTCAGAACTCTATTGTTATTGTTATTGTTCATGTATCTATACTTTTGTCGATATGCCAGTTCTTGAATACTATCCGATCATTAGTTATCAATTCAGTATTATTGTACAATCCAGATATATATTTTATTCGTTAATTTCTAAAATTTGTTAAACAAGTTACCTCACTTGTATAATCGTTATATTTAATCACATGTTGATACATACTTATTGTTTTTCAGTAGGTATATGTTAATTAAAAGCTGTCTAAGCTATTTGACTCGGCTAGATATAGATTTAAAGATAGCGTTGAGATATATCTTAGCTAATTATTCTGGCTAGACGAATATTTGTTAGAACTTGATAAGTTCGAGAAAAGAACTCAATTATTATTGACAAGTCAATGCCAATTATTTCGGCTAGATCGAAAAAGTGATTAGATATTGAAATTATAGTATTTCGTTGTTGTAATTCAAATTCTAATTGTAAGACTGAAAAGAACAACCTTTAATACAAAGGGAAAACTATTGGTCGTATATTCGGCCTTTACACGCGGTTTAAGTATTATGCATAATATAGGGTATAATGAAACTGATCACTTATTATACTTGCAGAGGGGTATAACTTAATCATTATGGTTATCTGATACACTTGGGTATATCAAAGTAAATCTTTGATAGTTACTCGAGAATTAAGTTCAAGATCTTTAGGGATCACTCAGCATAAACTCTGGAAAATATTTCACTTTGTTATTGCGTATAATTAATTCTTGTTATTCAATTGAATATCGAAAATTGAAATCAAAGTTCATAGTATGTTGACTGCTCTCCATTTATAGCCAGTACTTAGTTTCAAAATTTGAAGATAGATTTGATATGTTGTTAGTATTGTTTCAGCTTACTTCACAACTGTTGATTCGTTGTAGAAGTGTCATTCACTGATAACATTTACTTCTTTCAGCTAATGTTTATTGTTTACTATTACTTGTTGGGCAATCAAATGCTCATTCTTGCTTTAAATGTAAATGCTTTTAGCTAAAAGTGATCAATCTGAAGGTTCAGGCAGGAACAAAGGAAAAGGAAAGCAAACAGAATAAACTTATGGTATCTTATGTAATAGTTAGACTATATTAAGACAATGATATTTATTATCTATCATGTAATGTAATGTATTAAAGGTCGCGTACCTGGGACTAGACAACTCTAATATATGTAAATTAAGTTTGATATTTATATTATCATTTTTTTTCGCTCAAAGAAATGGTATCATGAAACACTGAGTTCGGGTTTCAAGCACTTGAATTTGGGGGCGTCACAAGTTGGTATCAGAGCATTAGGGTTAGAAACCTTAGGTGGGATAGACCTTAGGCTATAACCTTAGGACAGAGGGAAACATTGAAACTACAAATAACTCATAAAGAGTTTAAAAGGAGATGAATTGAATAAATTCATTGTAAAAAAAATTAAAGATAACTTATATAAAACTATTATTTGTTGTGTGTATATATTATTTGCTAATCAAGATAATTTGTGTGTAGATGTCAGGTGGATAGGATTAGGATACCCTCAGATCGTAAAGAATGAGTTAACCTCCATAACTGAGCCAATATCAAAGCAAATAGCTGAAATAGAGGCTCACTTTGAAAGCAACCCTAATGAGGTGGTTATTGTGGAAATTGTAGTACTGGATTCAGAAACGATGTATAACAGATAGGTAGAGTATAGTTAGAGAATATAAGGTCTAGTGCGAGTTCTTAAAACTCATACTTATGGTATGTTCATGACTCATAATTATATGAAATTTTTGAACCCCTCAGCGAATGGACGCCAAAGGTCTGACTAAGATAAGTATTTAAACTCATATGATTGTGGTAAGTTCCTGAACTCATAATGTGTGGTAAGTTTGACGAACTCGGTACAGTTATGCGTGAATAGATTATTGAGGATAATAGAAATATATAGATTACTAAGTAATTGATCCTTAGGGAAGGCGTAAGAAATAAGTAGTATTAGTATTACTTGAATATGTATGTTCTATGATGTGAAATGTAACATTCTCAACTTTTGTATAAGTTATAGCAGCGATTCCCGACTTTTGTGTCACAAAGGGATAGCGAACGTTTAAAGCAGTATGTGATATTCAATATGGTGTAAAGTATTATGAATTAGTTGGATGAACATGATTTTATTTGATAAGATAATGCTGCCAAGACGAAAACAAAACCAAAGGGCAGAAGAACCTGTCAACAAAGCTGGAGGGCAACCAGACCCGACACAGAATTTGGCGAATATGGACGCTCAAGCTATGCAGAATGGAATCCCAGCCGCTGGAAATCAGTCAGATAATCGATTGGCAAACTTCAAAGACTGCAAGGCAATCGAACCTCCAGGATTTAGAGGATCAACTGACCCTGTAGAAGTGTTTGTGATATCTAGAGTAACGGAGGGGCAAAAGACAACTTTTGCCACCTATACAATGAAAGGGGAGGCAAATTTTTGGTGGGAGACAAATCTAGTTAAAGCCGGAGAAGGAAGTAGTGGTAGTAGAACTGGAAAGAGGAAAGAAGATAAAGTTGGGAATGCCGGAAATAGACCAGGAGGTGGAAAGAAACAGGTTTTGCAATGTAAAAATTGTGGAAAGAATCATTCAGGTGAGTGTCTCAAAGGAAAGTTTGTGTGCTACAAGTGTGGATAGAAGGGACATATCTCTCTTACCTGCCCCAATTCAAGAATGTATAGTGGGTGTTTTATTTGTGGATCAACGGAGCATAAGGTAAAAGACTGTCCAAAAGGTATAGTGGATTTTGGCTAAGGAATGAGAATAATATTATTATATTATTTATATTTCAGTACTATAAATATGTACTGTATGTATGTATTGTTAATGTTCAGTCAATTATGTGTATAATGTCAAAACCCTAGCATTAATTTGTTTGACCCTATTTTAAAACTCAAATGGGAGTTCAAGACTGTATGTAATTGCGTTAAGGTGATTAATGGTAAGTATTACAGAATTTGCTGTTAATTAGGGAAAACCTAATAAGTATTTAGAAACCCTAATTAGTAATTAGAAACCCTAATTGCTAAAATAAAATTCCTAATTTGCTAATTGGAAGCCCTAATCGCTAATGTAGTCATCTTAATGCTAATTAGTAACTCTTTAAACCTAATTAGTAAGTATAGGTAATTAGGAAACCTAATTTAATTAGGAAAACCTAATTTACTATTTTTAGAAACTAAATTTTATTTTTAAATCCTAAATAAAAAGCCTAGAAAAATTTAATTTTTGAAACCCTTAGGGTTAAACCCTAAGGGTCAAACCCTAATAGTTTGCCAAGATTACCATATTGCCATTAAAATCACAAGACAATTAATCAAAATACCCTTTTGCACATTCTTTAATGGTTACTTGTAGATCTAGCCATATCTTTAGTGGTTCAACCACTCTTGACTTACCAATTGACCATATTCTCAGCACATTAGATACAAATCACCGGCCACTTCATTACATACATGATATATATAGAATTGGAGAGAGAAAAGTCATATTTCAAGCTCATTTGTCCAACATACACTCCACTAAGCTCTCTCTCTCAAAACCTACGAAAACCTTTATTGTAAGACCCCAAATTATTAATAAATGAAATTTAATTTTCTCTATTTATTATTTTGAAATAGTAAGGATTGAATTGATTAATGAGGTTAGTTATGGGTAAAATGCGCAAATATTTCAAAAAAAAGCAGGTAGTTATAAAATATTCATTGTTGTCGGGGAATATTCGTTTGGTCGTGGAATATTCTTGCTGTCGGGGAATATTCGTACGACGGCGCAGTCTTTTGTGGGCCCATAACGGAAAGCGATTAGATGAAAAAAATGACAAGTATAAGTTGTTTATAAATAACGGCGTAGTTGTTACCGTTAATACTATTGGAATACCCGGTAGTTAAAACACAGTAATACGCGTTGTTACACAGTAGCACACTGTATTGCACCAATTATTAATTCTTACAAAGGCACTACTCAATAATTGTTATAGTAATTACTGTTCAGTATTTTATTTTATTGATTCAATAATTGCTACTTTGATATTTTATATTATTATTATTTCAATAATTGTCACTACACAGTATTTTTCATTATCGAAGCAATAATTCATATTATCTTAATAATATTATTAGATAACATTATTGGCAATGTCTAGAAAATTCTGTCTAAGAAGAGGTTTGGTCACCTAATTGCGCGCCAGTAAGGAGAAATTCTTATTGGAAAGCCCCCTCTTTCCTGGGAACTGCCTGGTTGTCAGTATTATGATTCGATAATATTATTTGTGAATAATTAATTATTAATTTATATGATGAGAAAAATATTCATTTTATATGGATATAGATGGAGAAAATATTTTAAAGTGACAATTGTTGAAAATCGATATTTTATCTTTTCTGATAAAATAATATTTTATTATATTATTATAATATAATAATGATGATATTTTTATAATGAATGTGGGATATATGAGTATATGAGGAGAAAGAGTATTTTTGTTGCAAAAGTTGTTTAAAACATGTTAAACATGTCTGTGGGCCCATTTCTTGACTGAAATTTGATTATAGCCTGTAAAATCGCCCATTTATGGATTTCGATCAATTTTTGTTTAGAATTTAGAAAAAATTTCTTCTACAAAATTGTAGAGAATTGAATTTCCTATAAAAACTCGCAAGATTTGAATTTTCTGATAAAAGGGCTATTTATTATGAATTATTAAAGTTCCGAAATAATTAATTTTTAAAAGTTTTAATTATTTTTAATAACAAAAACGTTTTTTTGATTTAGTTGACTATTGGTGGCTGATATTTGGATCTGATTTGGTGTGCGTAAGAATTTTTATATAATATATTAATATTATATTAAATTTTCTGCTTTGGTGTTCTAAGCATTTTTCTATAAATTGGGAGCTTGGGTTAGAATTGAAAATCACACCAGAAACTAAAGATTTCTCTCTCTTTCTCTCTCTATAATATCGAGCGTATTTTGTGAGTATTTTTATATTTTGAGTGTTGCTATACGGTGCAAGTTCTTTCAGCACTATATCTGATATTCCAACCAGAAGTACAATTTTGCTGAGGTAAGGGATGTTATTCTTCTTAAATGATATTATTTTTTTCAATATCATTATGCCGAAATATTTGTTGGAACATTTTATCAAATTTGGAACTTTTTTATGTCGGGATTACTATTCATGAGTTACTATTCATGAGTTACTATTCACGAGTACTATTCACGAGTACTATTCACGAAGTATGATGATGTTTTTTGTGAAATTTCTATCTTTTAGTGTCGGAATTACTATTCACGTATACGGCACTATTCACCGAAAAATGAAATTTTCTTCTTTTTGTCCAAAATATCTATTATAGATACTAGCTTTAATTGTATCCATGTTTTGATCATTCTTGAATTTTACTCCACTATGATTACTTATGAGGTATTTTTGGACATGGAATAGCTGAAATACGAATCCTTAATATTTATTCTTTTGTTTCACTGGATTCGTTTTCTTTAAAATATTTTTCATCATCCTCAGTTCTAAATGATGATATAACTGAATATCTTTGGCCTGTAGTGCAAAGATGAATGATTTCTGATGAATATCTTTGGCCCGTAGTGCAAAGATGAACAGGTGTTTAGATGAACATGACCAACTGATAAATATCTTTGGCCTGTAGTGCAAAGATGAATATTTGATTCCAGATATATATTGATTGATGTTACAGGGATAAAAAATAGACGATGAACTTTTAAATTCATATATAGAAGATTGTAGATTTTATTCTCTACTTAACTCTTCTAATGAATTATTATTTCCGCTGCGAATATTGATTTAAAACTTGTTGTCTATTGTATTCTATTAGATTTTTCCCTGTTGAAGACTAACGATAATTTGTTTTATATTATCTTAGTCATAATGTTCTTTACTGAGCTAGTTGAGCTCACCCTTTTTCTTTTGTTCCATTTTTCTTCTCAGGAGGCGAGAATGTAGCGAGTACTAGTCGAGGTATGGAATGAAGGTTCTAGAAAGTCGTTTTAGTATTCCTCACCATTTTTGTAAAATAATGTATCAATAATTGTAATGAGGACTTATTTGAGTGTGGATATTGTCTAGATGGCAATATTTATATTTAAACTCACAGTTTTTATGTTGTATTAATAAAGTTGTAGTTGTTTCTGTACCATGTATTTTGACGACTCAAAATGGGTGTTGTATACCTATTTTGGGGGCGTCACATTTAGCATTTCAGTCCCCAAAACAAGCCCCACTACTACTCACAACAAATCAGTAGCTTAGAATCAAGATTTGTTCATTGAAGGTATAAACCCTAATTGTAAATCTGATTTTGATCTATATGTTAGATGTTATGATTTAGTGTTAAAACATGTTGTTTATGGTGTAAATTGATGATCTGGGTTGCTAGATGTTAGATCCATAATATCTAGAGGCACGGATTTGAAGTTTTTCAAAATCTGGAAAATTTTTAAAATGAGTCTGACAACCGAATGTCAGACCCTGTAAATCTTTGTCTGTTAATGATTTTGTGTGTTTTATGTTTTAGATTTGTAGTATGTCATGTGGTCTTTGAATTGGAAGTGGAATCATAGCTATTCCATGTCTAGATTTCATTTTATTGTTAGTCAAACCTAGTTGACCGAGCTTGACCGAGCGATTTCTGGGTAACCCAGAAATCCTTAGGCAGCGTCTGACAAGATTTTCTAAGCCTTAGATCTGTCAGGTTTTATGTGTTTTGATGATGTGTTTGTATCTAGGTTGTAACCTGCTATATGGACTATAGAATCATGGCCTTATATTCCTTAAACAACAAACAGATCGATTGTGGTGTATGGTCAAACTAGCATACTCGTTCACGAACTCGATTTTCTGGGTAATCCAGAAAACTCAAGAACACTCCTTTTGACAAAGTTTGACCGAGTGCTATCTTATGATTCTGATATCGTTTGACTGACCTGATGATTGATAAATATACTCTGTCATGTGGACTACAACCCTGACCCATTAGAACACATTAAAAATTAACAGAACCCTAAGAAATTTAAGCCTCAAACTGCCTACTCGAAGCTGATTGGGTTTCTGGGCAACCCAGAAAATCCAAAAAGCTCTGATAGTGAGTTTGATGGGCTAGATCTCCTTGTTGTGATGTTGTATAACTTAAATGATAGTTGAATCTTATAGTGTTATAACAATACTACAATTTCAGTGTCTTAGTTAGCCTAGATCATGTTTAGACAGTGATAGATCATGTTTAGACAGTGAATTAAAGATGGTAAAAGGGAGTTACTATTCAAGATGTTTAGATCAGTGTCGGAGTTACTATTCACGTATACGGCACTATTCACGTATACGGCACTATTCACGAATACGGCACTATTCACTGAAAAATGAAATTTTCTTCTTTTCGTCCAAAATATCTATTCTGGATACTAGCTTTGATTGTATCCATGTTTTAATATTTTGATAAATTGTACATTAATATTTAAATATTAATGGTAATTATTTAAAAATAATTTTAAATGTTTTAAAAATTATTTAAGGGTAATAAAAATATTTTGAGATATTATAAATAACTTTAATATTTTAGCAATGGTTTCATTAATAATTTAATATTAATTAAATATTAATGATAATAGAATTGTTTAATATTTAAATTATTTAATAATGATTCCAGTGTTTGAAAAATCATGATTAATTATAATAATCATTTAAAAATTATTATAAGAATATGAAAAATAATACGACTGATATTTAAAAAATCCAGAATAATATTGAACTACCCGATAGAGTTTTAAGCTCGATAATTACCCAATAAAGCCGTCGGTACACCGAAATATTTTAGAAATTGATCTGGACTTAGATAGTTTGACTAGATACGTGTTTGTTTGTGATCCTATGACTGTTAAACATGTGTGACAATGCGATTAGGTTATGTGCTGACTGCAAATAACAGTACTATGTGTTATGACATATATTTCTAATCGATAGAATGATCTTATTATTGATAGGTCTCGACATAAAAGATAAAACTAAGTTGCGTAACTGTAAGCAGCGGACCAGGCAAGTATCTAACCTTTGCATTTACTTTATGCAATGGACATGTGTAAGCAAGTTTTAGAACTCTATTGTTATTGTTATTGTTCATGTATCTATACTTTTGTCGATATGCCAGTTCTTGAATTCTATCCGATCATTGGTTATCAATTCAGTATTATTGTACAATTCAGATATATATTCTGTTCGTTAATTTCTAAAATTTGCTAAACAAGGGACCTCACTTGTATAATCGTTGTATTTAATCACATGTTGATACATACTTATTATTTTCAAGTAGGTATATGTTAATTAAAAGCTGTCTAAGCTATTTGACTCGGCTAAACATAGATTTAAAGATGGCGTTAAGATATGTCTTAGCTAATTATTCTGGCTAGACGAATATTTGTTAGAACTTGATAAGTTCGAGAAAAGAACTCAATTATTATTGACAGGTCAATGCCAATTGTTTCGGCTAGATCGAAAAAGCGATTAGATATTGAAATCATAGTATTTCGTTGTTATAATTCAAATTCTGATTGTAAGACTGAAAAGAACAACCTTTAATACAAAGGAAAAACTATTGGTCGTATACTCGGTCTTTGCGCGCGGTTTAAGTATTATGCATAATATTGGATATAATGAAGCTGATCACTTATTATACTTGCAGAGTGGTATGACTTAATCTTTATGGTTATCTGATACACCTGGGTATATCAAAGTAAATCTTTGATAGTTACTCGAGAATTAAGTTCAAGATCTTTAGGGATCACTCAGCATAAACTCTGGAAAATATTTCACTTTGTTATTGTGTATAATTAATTCTTGTTATTCAATTGAATATCAAAAATTGAAATCAAAGTTCATAGTATGTTGACTGCTCTCCATTTATAGTTAGTACGTAGTTTCAAAATTTGAAGATAGATTTGATATGTTGTTAGTATTGTTTCAGCTTACTTCACAACTGTTGATTCGTTGTAGAAGTGTCATTTACTGAAAATATTTACCTCTTTCAGCTAATGTTTATTTTTTACTATTACTTGTTGGGCAATCAAATGTTCATTATTGCTTTAAATGTAAATTTCTCAGCTAAAAGTGATCAATCTGAAGGTTCAGGCAGGAACAAGGGAAAAGGAAAGTAAACAGAACAAACTTATGGTATCTTATGTAATAGTTAGACTATATTAAGACAATGATATTTATTATCTATCATGTAATGTATTAAAGGTCGCGTACCTGGGACTAGACAACTCTGATATATGTAAATTAAGTTTGATATTTATATTATCATTTTTTTCCATTCAAAGAAATGGTATCGTGAAGCACTGAGTTCGGGTTTCAATCACTTGAATTTGGGGGCGTCACAGTTTTACTGTAATCTTGACTATAGTGGAGTCGAAACAATCAATAATTCAATAAAAACAGCAAGTGAAATCTTACCACATCCATAGATCTTGGCAACATCAACAAAGTCAATAATGATCGAAGAAGCTAAACATTTGACTATGCAAGAAATTCTTGAAAATAAGATTTATTTTTTTTTAATTTAAATTGATCTTGTGGAACTAAATACCTACATCTTTATGGTAACGATAGAAATCATTAGTGAAGAAGCATAATGAAAAACATACCTGACCTATATATTTTTAAACTTGAAAAAAATAAAATGAGATATTTAGACTAAAAGACAAATTGCACCCCAAACTTTATACCACTATTGATTTTTACACCTGATGAGTGAATTTTATACCCATGAATTGAATGTGTTTGAGCTTAATCTTTTGGATGTTTTTAAGTGTTTGTGTCTATTCATGCATGTTTTACGTTGTTTTGTAGAAATTGGGATAAAAGTTACTTTGATCGACGTTTGGGGTTGCTAGATTCGCATTTTCGGCTTGCCATTTACATAGCAGCCACTTCAGAGCTAATTTTAATATTGCTTTGGACCTTATTTTGAAACACTTAAAGAATAAAAGTTGTAGATCTACGTCTCCTCTTTCCGGAACATCTTGAATCATCAAAATTGGAGTTCGGACCAAGAAATTATGACTATTTTCCCAAAGGACGTGGGAGCAGAAAATTCTCGAAAAAGCTCCCAGCACGGGGGCGCCCATTTGTAGTTCATTTTCAGCGCCAGGGCGCTAGGTAGCATCTTTCCAGCGCTGGGCTAGGGCCTGTTCAAGCTTTGACGTGTTTTGGGGCTAATTTTGACACTTTTTTGACTCCAAATTGGATTGGGTTTGTTCCTAAGCTAAAAATTGGACTTGTAACTTATAAATACATTATGTAAGGCATAAAATAAAGGGAGATTACTTAGATTAGATTAGAGATATACTCCATTAGATTAGAACATAAACCCTAGCTCTTATTAATTTTGGAGATTGAAGCAACTTGGAGACCATTGAAGAACAAGAGCAGAAGCTTGAGGAAGATGGAGATTTGCTGACAACAGATTTATTCTTCACTCTAATCTTACTTTTATCTTTTAATGTATATTCAATTGTGGATTCTTGGTTTTAATTCATTAATCATGAACTAAATCTTTTATTAAGACTACAAATTGAACCTTTTATGTCTATGAATTAATTATTCAATTTATTCCAATTATTTATGTCTAGGTGAATTGTTTATCATATCTTGCACTTTTTGATTAATTATTTGGCCAGTAATTTCCGTGTTACTCTAAAAGGATTCGGGAGATGAAATCTAGGGTTGGAACTAGACATGATAACATGTATGCTTAATCATTTGCATGAGATGAATAATTAGGGTTGTGAATTGAATAGGAATATATGTTCACTACATGTAACAAATTGGGAATTGGAACTTAATGAGTTTAATTTAATTATTTTGTATAGAAATATCGCGGGATTAATTTAATTGAATAAAAGTTAACTGATCACTTGGAAAAGTGCTTTTAACACTTAGAGTTCATGTTAACAATTTAGGAGGCATAATAATTGGGTTAGTTGGATAATTGGTTTATAGTACATAATTTGGAGATATTGTAGTCTTAATCTTTATTTATTTAAATTCATTCATATAGTCTTAACCTTTATTTAATTGAATTAATTTCTAAAGACATCTAGTTTGTTTAGTTAATTTAGTTTTCTTAATTCAAATATCTTAAATCAATTGCTTAGCTAATATTGATTTGGTTAAGAGTTAGTACTTGGTAATTTTTATTAAATAATTCCTCGTGGGAACGATACTTTTCTTATCACTTTATTACTTATTGACCGTGTATACTTGCACGTATTTATTGATTACGAAATCAATCAACAAGTTTTTGGCGTCATTACCGGGGAATTAATTTAATAATATTTGCAAATATTAATTTTTATCAAATTAGTTTTAATTTAAATATTTTATTTATTTATTTTTATCTCACTTAATTCTCTTTCTATTTTTTCTTTCTTTTCAGGTACCATGACAGAATTTAATTATCAATGGCCGTATACGAGAATGACTCAGCCAAGGGGAGCGGAGATTGATGGACTCGCGACACTTTCTGCATTGTCAGCACAGATTGAGACACTTTCGAGGAGGTTAGACACTTTTGCAGCACAACGTCGTCAAAGTGTGGCGGTTACTTATGATTATTGTGCTAGAAATCATCCGAGTCATCAATGCACCACCAGTTTCGAGCCGGTACCGTATGGTGGTGATTACCCCAACAATTATGTCTAACCAACAACTATTATCAGGATTTGGGGTATCACCCAGATTTTTTATGGAGCCATACTCATCAAGATCAATTTTATGCTCCAAGACCAACATACCCACCATATTTCTCGTGTCTACCTCCACTACAATAAGAAGAACATTCAAATTTGGAGGAAACTTTGTCCAAGTTCATAGCTTCATGTGAGGAGAGGAGGATTAATCAAGAGATATTGAGTCAAAATTTTACGAACCAAATGGAACAACTAATCAATGCCTCGAACATTTGTCATCAATACACTTGGCTCTATGACATGGATTCCGAGACTGATGGTGAGCCCGAACCAAATCTGCAACCGGATGTGCCAAATGATATAGATGTTGAATGAGAGGAGAGACTTGGGGACCAAGAAAAGAAGATCGGCGAAGATCTAACTTTGAGTACCAATGAAGATGAGCCGATTTTGATAGTGTCCCATGTACCTTCTCCACCAAAGTTTAAGGATCCGGGAAGTTTTTCAAGACCGTGCCCAATTGGCAGTCATGTCGTAGGCAAAGCTCTTTGTGACATAAGAGCTAGTACAACTGTGGAGTCATGGTGGGATGAAAATGAGAAGATAGAGGAAGATCCCATTGTGTTTACTAAGCTTCAATGCCCCAATCTGATCATAGACATAATGGAGAAAACACCTAGTTGTTGGACGTTCTTAATAGGGAACCTATCTACAAAGAGCATGCTAGGTGACTTTAATTCAAGGGCCTTTGCTAATGGAAACCTCCCAAAAGAGACATTGCTACTGATGAATGGAGGATTCCTCAATTTTCGAAGGGGAATTGGATAGAGAATTGAAGAAGTCAGGCTGAGACTATAAAATAAGCGCTTATTGGGAGGCAACCCAAGTTTAATTTTTAGTTTTTATTTTTATTAGGCTTTATATTAGTAGCTTTGAATTTGCATTTATTTAGGATTTCATAAAATTGTTTCTATCATGGTTTACAGGTTATTCAAGTCAAGTTCAAGTGTGGTGCCCAATTTGTCCCATGTGTTTAACCTATTCTCCAAACTTAGCGGACAAGGAGGAAGATTGCTATATTTTCAGAAAAGTCCTCTTCTTTACTTTTTTATATTTCAGCCATTGAGGATAATGTCTAGTTTAAGTTTGGGGGCATTTTAGTGTCGTACTGCATATAGTTAGTTATTTGCATTGTAGTTCGTTATTTTTATGTGTTAGCATTGTGTTTTTTTTAGGTTGCATATCATACATGGTAGTTAATTGCATATTCGTTGTAAGACCCCAACTTATTATAAATAAAATTGAATTTTCTTTATTTATTATTTTGAAATAGTAAGGGTTAATTTGATTAATGTGGTTAGTTGTGGGTAAAATGCGCAAATATTTCAAATAAGCAGGTGGTTATAAAATATTCATTGTTGTCGGGAAATATTCATTTGGTCGTAGAATATTCTTCCTGTCGGGGAATATTCGTACGACGGCGGAATCTTTTGTGGGCCCCATAACGGAAAAGTGATTGGATGAAGAAAACGACAAAAACAAGTTGTTTATAAATAACGGCGTAGTTGTTACTATTAATACTGTTGGAATACCCGGTGGTTAAAACACAATAATACGCGTTGTTGCACAGTAGCATACGGTATTGCACCAATTATTGATTTTTACGTAAGAAGGCATTACTCAATAATTGTTACAGTAATTACTGTTCAGTATTTTATTTTATTGATTCAATAATTGCTGCGTTGATATTTTATATTACTGTTGTTTTAATAATTGTCACTACACAATATTTTCTATTATCGGAGCAATAATTCATATTATCTGAATAATATTATTAGATAACATTATTGGCAATGTCTAGAAAGTTCTGTCTAAGGAGAGGTTTGGTCATCTAATTGCGCGCCAGTAAGGAGAGATCCTTATTGGAAAGCCCCCTCTTTCCTGGGAACTACCTGGTTGCCAATACTGTGATTCTGTAATATTATTTGTGAATAATTAATTATTAATTTATATGATGAGAAAAATATTGATTTTATGTGGATATAGATGGAGAAAATTTTTAAATGTGACAATTGTTGAAAATTAATATTTTATCTTTTTCTGATAAAATAATTCATTTAAATATATTATTTTAATAATATATTAATTGTGATATTTTTACAATGAATGTGGGATATATGAGTATATGAAGAGGAAGAGTATTTTGTAGCATTAAATGATTAACACATATTTTGTGTGTCGGTGGACCCTAATAATTGACTGAAATTTGATTATAGCCTGTAAAATCGTCCGTTTATGGATTTCGGTCAATTTTTGTTTGGAATTTGGGAAAACTTTCTTTTGTAAAGTTGTAGAGAATTGAATTTCATATAAAAATTTGCGAGATTCGAATTTTCTGATAAAAGGGCTATTTATTATGAATTATTGAAGTTTTGAAGTTCCAAAATAATTGGTTTTTGAAAGTTTTAATTATTCTTATTTACAAAATCGTTTTTTTTTTGCTTGGTGGGCTGCATTAAACATGTGCAATGAGCTAAAATTAGATTTCAAGAGGTGGGCTTGATAATTTTGTAAATATAAATATTATTATATTCAATTTTCTGCTTTGGTGTTCTAAACATTTTCCTATAAATATGGTGCTTAGGTTAGAATTGAAAATCACACCAGAAACTGAAAACTTCTCTCTCTTTCTCTCTCGATATATTGAGCGTATTCTTGTGAGTATTTTAATACTTTGAGTGTTGCTATACGGTGCAAGTTCAAGTCATAGCCTATATCCGGTGTTCAACTAGAAGTACTGTCTTTACGAGGTAAGGGATGTTATTTTATTCGAAAATGATATTATTTCTTCAATATCATTATGTCAAAATATTGGTTGGAGTTTTTATCAAATTTGGAACTTTTTCATGTCGGGGGTTACTATTCATGAGTTACTATTCACGAGTTACTATTCACGAGTTACTATTCACGAGTACTATTCACGAAACATGATGATATTTTTTGTAAAATTTCTATATTTTAGTGTCGGAGTTACTATTCACGTATACGACACTATTCACGTATACGGCACTATTCACGAATACGGCACTATTCACTGAAAAATGAAATTTTCTTCTTTTCGTCCAAAATATCTATTCTGGATACTAACTTTGATTGTATCCATGTTTTAATATTTTGATAAATTGTACGTTATTATTTAAATATTAATGGTAATTATTTAAAAATAATTTTAAATGTTTTAAAAATTATTTAAGGGTAATAAAAATATTTTGAGATATTATAAATAACTTTAATATTTTAGCAATGGTTTCATTAATAATTTAATATTAATTAAATATTAATGATAATAGAATTGTTTAATATTTAAATTATTTAATAATGATTCCAGTGTTTGAAAAATCATGATTAATTATAATAATCATTTAAAAATTATTATAAGATTATGAAAAATAATACGACTGATATTTAAAATATCCAGAATAATATTGAACTACCCGATAGAGTTTTAAGCTCGATAATTACCCAATAAAGCCGTCGGTACACCGAAATATTTTAGAAATTGATCTGGACTTAGATAGTTTGACTAGATACGTGTTTGTTTGTGATCCTATGACTGTTAAACATGTGTGACAATGCGATTAGGTTATGTGCTGACTGCAAATAACAGTACTATGTGTTATGACATGTATTTCTAATCGATAGAATGATCTTATTATTGATAGGTCTCGACATAAAAGATAAAACTAAGTTGCGTAACTGTAAGCAGCGGACCAGGCAAGTATCTAACCTTTGCATTTACTTTATGCAATGGACATGTGTAAGCAAGTTTTAGAACTCTATTGTTATTGTTATTGTTCATGTATCTATACTTTTGTCGATATGCCAGTTCTTGAATTCTATCCGATCATTGGTTATCAATTCAGTATTATTGTACAATTCAGATATATATTCTGTTCGTTAATTTCTAAAATTTGCTAAACAAGGGACCTCACTTGTATAATCGTTGTATTTAATCACATGTTGATACATACTTATTATTTTCAAGTAGGTATATGTTAATTAAAAGCTGTCTAAGCTATTTGACTCGGCTAAACATAGATTTAAAGATGGCGTTGAGATATGTCTTAGCTAATTATTCTGGCTAGACGAATATTTGTTAGAACTTGATAAGTTCGAGAAAAGAACTCAATTATTATTGACAGGTCAATGCCAATTGTTTCGGCTAGATCGAAAAAGCGATTAGATATTGAAATCATAGTATTTCGTTGTTATAATTCAAATTCTGATTGTAAGACTGAAAAGAACAACCTTTAATACAAAGGAAAAACTATTGGTCGTATACTCGGTCTTTGCGCGCGGTTTAAGTATTATGCATAATATTGGATATAATGAAGCTGATCACTTATTATACTTGCAGAGTGGTATGACTTAATCTTTATGGTTATCTGATACACCTGGGTATATCAAAGTAAATCTTTGATAGTTACTCGAGAATTAAGTTCAAGATCTTTAGGGATCACTCAGCATAAACTCTGGAAAATATTTCACTTTGTTATTGTGTATAATTAATTCTTGTTATTCAATTGAATATCAAAAATTGAAATCAAAGTTCATAGTATGTTGACTGCTCTCCATTTATAGTTAGTACGTAGTTTCAAAATTTGAAGATAGATTTGATATGTTGTTAGTATTGTTTCAGCTTACTTCACAACTGTTGATTCGTTGTAGAAGTGTCATTTACTGAAAATATTTACCTCTTTCAGCTAATGTTTATTTTTTACTATTACTTGTTGGGCAATCAAATGTTCATTATTGCTTTAAATGTAAATTTCTCAGCTAAAAGTGATCAATCTGAAGGTTCAGGCAGGAACAAGGGAAAAGGAAAGTAAACAGAACAAACTTATGGTATCTTATGTAATAGTTAGACTATATTAAGACAATGATATTTATTATCTATCATGTAATGTAATGTGTTAAAGGTCGCGTACCTGGGACTAGACAACTCTGATATATGTAAATTAAGTTTGATATTTATATTATCATTTTTTTCCATTCAAAGAAATGGTATCGTGAAGCACTGAGTTCGGGTTTCAATCACTTGAATTTGGGGGCGTCACAGTTTTACTGTAATCTTAACTATAGTGGAGTCGAAACAATCAATAATTCAATAAAAACAGCAAGTGAAATCTTACCACATCCATAGATCTTGGCAACATCAACAAAGTCAATAATGATCGAAGAAGCTAAACATTTGACTATGCAAGAAATTCTTGAAAATAAGATTTATTTTTTTTTAATTTAAATTGATCTTGTGGAACTAAATACCTACATCTTTATGGTAACGATAGAAATCATTAGTGAAGAAGCATAATGAAAAACATACCTGACCTATATATTTTTAAACTTGAAAAAAATAAAATGAGATATTTAGACTAAAAGACAAATTGCACCCCAAACTTTATACCACTATTGATTTTTACACCTGATGAGTGAATTTTATACCCATGAATTGAATGTGTTTGAGCTTAATCTTTTGGATGTTTTTAAGTGTTTGTGTCTATTCATGCATGTTTTACGTTGTTTTGTAGAAATTGGGATAAAAGTTACTTTGATCGACGTTTGGGGTTGCTAGATTCGCATTTTCGGCTTGCCATTTACATAGCAGCCACTTCAGAGCTAATTTTAATATTGCTTTGGACCTTATTTTGAAACACTTAAAGAATAAAAGTTGTAGATCTACGTCTCCTCTTTCCGGAACATCTTGAATCATCAAAATTGGAGTTCGGACCAAGAAATTATGACTATTTTCCCAAAGGACGTGGGAGCAGAAAATTCTCGAAAAAGCTCCCAGCACGGGGGCGCCCATTTGTAGTTCATTTTCAGCGCCAGGGCGCTAGGTAGCATCTTTCCAGCGCTGGGCTAGGGCCTGTTCAAGCTTTGACGTGTTTTGGGGCTAATTTTGACACTTTTTTGACTCCAAATTGGATTGGGTTTGTTCCTAAGCTAAAAATTGGACTTGTAACTTATAAATACATTATGTAAGGCATAAAATAAAGGGAGATTACTTAGATTAGATTAGAGATATACTCCATTAGATTAGAACATAAACCCTAGCTCTTATTAATTTTGGAGATTGAAGCAACTTGGAGACCATTGAAGAACAAGAGCAGAAGCTTGAGGAAGATGGAGATTTGCTGACAACAGATTTATTCTTCACTCTAATCTTACTTTTATCTTTTAATGTATATTCAATTGTGGATTCTTGGTTTTAATTCATTAATCATGAACTAAATCTTTTATTAAGACTACAAATTGAACATTTTATGTCTATGAATTAATTATTCAATTTATTCCAATTATTTATGTCTAGGTGAATTGTTTATCATATCTTGCACTTTTTGATTAATTATTTGGCCAGTAATTTCCGTGTTACTCTAAAAGGATTCGGGAGATGAAATCTAGGGTTGGAACTAGACATGATAACATGTATGCTTAATCATTTGCATGAGATGAATAATTAGGGTTGTGAATTGAATAGGAATATATGTTCACTACATGTAACAAATTGGGAATTGGAACTTAATGAGTTTAATTTAATTATTTTGTATAGAAATATCGCGGGATTAATTTAATTGAATAAAAGTTAACTGATCACTTGGAAAAGTGCTTTTAACACTTAGAGTTCATGTTAACAATTTAGGAGGCATAATAATTGGGTTAGTTGGATAATTGGTTTATAGTACATAATTTGGAGATATTGTAGTCTTAATCTTTATTTATTTAAATTCATTCATATAGTCTTAACCTTTATTTAATTGAATTAATTTCTAAAGACATCTAGTTTGTTTAGTTAATTTAGTTTTCTTAATTCAAATATCTTAAATCAATTGCTTAGCTAATATTGATTTGGTTAAGAGTTAGTACTTGGTAATTTTTATTAAATAATTCCTCGTGGGAACGATACTTTTCTTATCACTTTATTACTTATTGACCGTGTATACTTGCACGTATTTATTGATTACGAAATCAATCAACAAGTTTTTGGCGTCATTACCGGGGAATTAATTTAATAATATTTGCAAATATTAATTTTTATCAAATTAGTTTTAATTTAAATATTTTATTTATTTATTTTTATCTCACTTAATTCTCTTTCTATTTTTTCTTTCTTTTCAGGTACCATGACAGAATTTAATTATCAATGGCCGTATACGAGAATGACTCAGCCAAGGGGAGCGGAGATTGATGGACTCGCGACACTTTCTGCATTGTCAGCACAGATTGAGACACTTTCGAGGAGGTTAGACACTTTTGCAGCACAACGTCGTCAAAGTGTGGCGGTTACTTATGATTATTGTGCTAGAAATCATCCGAGTCATCAATGCACCACCAGTTTCGAGCCGGTACCGTATGGTGGTGATTACCCCAACAATTATGTCTAACCAACAACTATTATCAGGATTTGGGGTATCACCCAGATTTTTTATGGAGCCATACTCATCAAGATCAATTTTATGCTCCAAGACCAACATACCCACCATATTTCTCGTGTCTACCTCCACTACAATAAGAAGAACATTCAAATTTGGAGGAAACTTTGTCCAAGTTCATAGCTTCATGTGAGGAGAGGAGGATTAATCAAGAGATATTGAGTCAAAATTTTACGAACCAAATGGAACAACTAATCAATGCCTCGAACATTTGTCATCAATACACTTGGCTCTATGACATGGATTCCGAGACTGATGGTGAGCCCGAACCAAATCTGCAACCGGATGTGCCAAATGATATAGATGTTGAATGAGAGGAGAGACTTGGGGACCAAGAAAAGAAGATCGGCGAAGATCTAACTTTGAGTACCAATGAAGATGAGCCGATTTTGATAGTGTCCCATGTACCTTCTCCACCAAAGTTTAAGGATCCGGGAAGTTTTTCAAGACCGTGCCCAATTGGCAGTCATGTCGTAGGCAAAGCTCTTTGTGACATAAGAGCTAGTACAACTGTGGAGTCATGGTGGGATGAAAATGAGAAGATAGAGGAAGATCCCATTGTGTTTACTAAGCTTCAATGCCCCAATCTGATCATAGACATAATGGAGAAAACACCTAGTTGTTGGACGTTCTTAATAGGGAACCTATCTACAAAGAGCATGCTAGGTGACTTTAATTCAAGGGCCTTTGCTAATGGAAACCTCCCAAAAGAGACATTGCTACTGATGAATGGAGGATTCCTCAATTTTCGAAGGGGAATTGGATAGAGAATTGAAGAAGTCAGGCTGAGACTATAAAATAAGCGCTTATTGGGAGGCAACCCAAGTTTAATTTTTAGTTTTTATTTTTATTAGGCTTTATATTAGTAGCTTTGAATTTGCATTTACTTAGGATTTCATAAAATTATTTCTATCATGGTTTACAGGTTATTCAAGTCAAGTTCAAGTGTGGTGCCCAATTTGTCCCATGTGTTTAACCTATTCTCCAAACTTAGCGGACAAGGAGGAAGATTGCTATATTTTCAGAAAAGTCCTCTTCTTTACTTTTTTATATTTCAGCCATTGAGGATAATGTCTAGTTTAAGTTTGGGGGCATTTTAGTGTCGTACTGCATATAGTTAGTTATTTGCATTGTAGTTCGTTATTTTTATGTGTTAGCATTGTGTTTTTTTTAGGTTGCATATCATACATGGTAGTTAATTGCATATTCGTTGTAAGACCCCAACTTATTATAAATAAAATTGAATTTTCTTTATTTATTATTTTGAAATAGTAAGGGTTAATTTGATTAATGTGGTTAGTTGTGGGTAAAATGCGCAAATATTTCAAATAAGCAGGTGGTTATAAAATATTCATTGTTGTCGGGAAATATTCATTTGGTCGTAGAATATTCTTCCTGTCGGGGAATATTCGTACGACGGCGGAATCTTTTGTGGGCCCCATAACGGAAAAGTGATTGGATGAAGAAAACGACAAAAACAAGTTGTTTATAAATAACGGCGTAGTTGTTACTATTAATACTGTTGGAATACCCGGTGGTTAAAACACAATAATACGCGTTGTTGCACAGTAGCATACGGTATTGCACCAATTATTGATTTTTACGTAAGAAGGCATTACTCAATAATTGTTACAGTAATTACTGTTCAGTATTTTATTTTATTGATTCAATAATTGCTGCGTTGATATTTTATATTACTGTTGTTTTAATAATTGTCACTACACAATATTTTCTATTATCGGAGCAATAATTCATATTATCTGAATAATATTATTAGATAACATTATTGGCAATGTCTAGAAAGTTCTGTCTAAGGAGAGGTTTGGTCATCTAATTGCGCGCCAGTAAGGAGAGATCCTTATTGGAAAGCCCCCTCTTTCCTGGGAACTACCTGGTTGCCAATACTGTGATTCTGTAATATTATTTGTGAATAATTAATTATTAATTTATATGATGAGAAAAATATTGATTTTATGTGGATATAGATGGAGAAAATTTTTAAATGTGACAATTGTTGAAAATTAATATTTTATCTTTTTCTGATAAAATAATTCATTTAAATATATTATTTTAATAATATATTAATTGTGATATTTTTACAATGAATGTGGGATATATGAGTATATGAGGAGGAAGAGTATTTTGTGGCATTAAATGATTAACACATGTTTTGTGTGTCGGTGGACCCTAATAATTGACTGAAATTTGATTATAGCTTGTAAAATCGTTCGTTTATGGATTTTGGTCAATTTCTGTTTGGAATTTGGAAAAACTTTCTTCTGCAAAGTTGTAGAGAATTGAATTTCCTATAGATAGTTGCGAGATTCGAATTTTCTGATGAAAGGGCTATTTATTATGAATTATTGAAGTTTCGAAGTTCCAAAATAATTGGTTTTTGAAAGTTTTAATTATTCTTATTTACAAAATCATTTTTTTTGCTTGGTGGGCTGCATTAAACATGTGCAATGAGCTGAAATCAGATTTCAAGAGGTGGGCTTGACAATTTTATAAATATAAATATTATTATATTTAATTTTTTGCTTTGGTGTTCTAAGCATTTTTCTATAAATATGGTGCTTAGGTTAGAATTGAAAATCACACCAGAAACTAAAAACTTCTCTCTCTTTCTCTCTCGATATATTGAGCGTATTCTTGTGAGTATTTTAATACTTTGAGTGTTGCTATACGGTGCAAGTTCAAGTCATAGCCTATATCCGGTGTTCAACTAGAAGTACTGTCTTTACGAGGTAAGGGATGTTATTTTATTCGAAAATGATATTATTTCTTCAATATCATTATGTTAAAATATTGGTTGGAGTTTTTATCAAATTTGAAACTTTTTCATGTCGGGGGTTACTATTCATGAGTTACTATTCATGAGTTACTATTCACGAGTTACTATTCATGAGTTACTATTCACGAGTTACTATTCATGAGTACTATTCACGAAACATGATGATATTTTTTGTAAAATTTCTATCTTTTAGTGTCGGAGTTACTATTCACGTATACGGCACTATTCACGTATACGGCACTATTCACTGAAAAATGAAATTTTCTTCTTTTCGTCCAAAATATCTATTCTGGATACTAGCTTTGATTGTATCCATGTTTTGATCATTCTTGAATTTTACTCCACTATGATTATTTATGAGGTATTTTTGGACATGGAATAGTTGAAATACGAATCCTTAATATTTATTCTTTTGTTTCACTGGATTCGTTTTCTTTAAAATATTTTTTATCATCCTCAGTCCTAAATGATGATGTTACTAAATATCTTTGGCTTGTAGTGCAAAGATGAATGATTTCTGATGAATATCTTTGGCCCGTAGTGCAAAGATGAACAGGTGTTTAGATGAACATGACCAACTGATGAATATCTTTGGCCTATAGTGCAAAGATGAATGATTGATTCCAGATATATATTGATTGATGTTACAGGATAAAAGATAGACGATGTACTTTTAAATTCATATATAGAAGATAGTAGATTTCATTCTCTACTAAACTACGCTTCTAATGATTATTATTTCCGCTGCGAATATTGATTTAAAACTTGTTGTCTATTGTATTCTATTAAATTTTTCCCTGTTGAAGACTAACGATAATTTGTTCTGTATTATCTTAGTCATAATGTTCTTTAGTGGGCTAGTTGAGCTCACCCTTTTTCTTGTTGTTCCATTTTTCTTCTTAGGAGGCGAGAATGTAGCGAGTACTAGTCGGGGTGTGGAATGATGGTTCTAGAAGTGGTTCTAGTAGTCCTCACTATTTTGTAAAATAGTGTATTAATAATTGTAATGAGGACTTATTTGAGTGTGGATATTGTCTAGATGACAATATTTGTATTTAAACTCACAGTTTAAGTGTTGTCGTATTTTGCACGACAATTGTTTTAATAAAGTTGTAGTTGTTTCTGTACCATATATTTTGGCGACTCAGAATGGGTTGGGTGTTGTATACCTCTTTTGGGGGCGTCACAGTTGGTATCAGAGCTTAGGGATATGATCTCTGGCGGATATCGGGGAATAGAACTAGGAGGGGAGAGACGAGTAAATCCTTCGCTAGTGTGTCCTACCTAAGCTTATCTGTTGGTCGGTCATAATATAGGGATATTATGTGATTTGTTAATTTGTTAAATTAACCCTTGTTTTATGGCAGTATTTGAGAATGTCGACTGAGAATGTTAACAGTGGAGTAAATGAAACCGTGGAGACGCCTGTACTCACCAACGAGGAGAACGTGCAACAGGCTGGCAATGTTCCTCCTGTGAACAACACCAATGAGCAGATGATGAACGATGGGATGTTTAGAAGCTTTTTGCAATTCATGCAAAACCAGACGAGGGAGACTCGTGTTCAAAATACAGGAGGAAATGATAGCAATTCACGGTTTGTCACAGCCAAACAGTTCAAAGAGTTGGGACCACCAGAATTTAAGGGAAGGCCAGATCCGATCATGGAGGAAACGTGGGTCAAGCAAATTACCAAGATATTCGATGTCTTGGGATGCATGGAGGAACAGAAGGTTCCATTTGTCACCTTTATGTTCTGTGGCGAGGCAGACTACTGGTAGGAGTCTATGAAACGGACCCAGCCTGCTGCACTCAGCATTTCTTGGGAAACGTTTCAGAAACTTTTCAACGAAAAATACTTTCCTGAAAGTATTCGCCATATGAAGGAGGTAGAGTTTATTAGACTGGAGCATAATTACATGACGGTGTCTCAGTACGAGGCGAAGTTTGCAGAGTTGTCCAGGTTTGCACCTCATTTGGTGGAGAATGAGGAACGTATGACGCGGATGTTTCTGAGAGGTTTGAAACCCGGCATACGTCAATATCTCATTTCTCATAAATTTTCTTTCTATTCAGATGTTGTCAACAGGGCTCAATTATTAGAGCGAGATAACGAGTACGGTCAATCGAGGGACCACAACCAGGATCATACCGGTGACAGCAGTCATCATAACAATGATAACCAGCGGAGAAAGAAAAATACAGACAAGAACGGCAACCACTCTGGTGGTAATCGTGGCCATGAAAATAGAAGAAGCGAGTTTGGAGGAGATTTTAAAAAGAGGAGATTCAACAATGACAATACGAAGACGTCAGCACCAGCAGCAACGGGTTCCAAGGGAGGAGAACGACCACCAGTCATATGCTATAAGTGCGGAAAAGAAGGACATATCAGCCCAAACTGCCCACAACAGTTTAAGGTATGTTATAACTGTAGAAAGGAAGGACATATAGCTCGAGATTGCACTGTAGCGAAACCAAGTCCAACGGGGGTGGTGACTCAAAAAGTTGTTCTAGAAAAGTCAAAGTCAACGGTTCCTGGATGATCGTTTTTCGTGACTGGTCAGAATGCGAGGAACCCAAACGAAGTTAGCACGGGTTAGTTAATTATAAATTTTTGCGAAGTCTATACTTTATTAGATACCGGTTCTGCCCATTCATTTATCTCTCCTGCGTATACTCAACGTTTATACTTGACTCCGGAGAAAATTAGACTTTGACTTATCTGTTGAAACTCCGTTAGGAGAAACTTTCGTTACATCCACTGTTTATAAATCTTGTTTGATCAAAGTTGGCACCATCACATTACCTATTGACCTTATCTCTTTAAAGATACTTGCTTTTGATGTGATTTTAGGGATAGATTGGTTAACTACTCATCATGCCAAGTTGATTGCTTTTGTAAGGTTGTTAGTTTTCATATTCCTAAGCAACCTGTTATTCGAATTCAAGTAACCAAACCATTGAAGTCAAACTCTTTCATATCAAGCCGTAAAGTCATTCGTTTATTGAAAAACGGATGTTAAGCTTTCTTAGCTATGTTATGGACTTGAACAAAAATACGTCAGATTTGAATGATATTTCTATTGTTAGTAAATCCCTGACGTATTTCCTGAAGAATTTCTTGGCCTACGCGTGATATTGAATTTTGTATCATCTTTGAATCTGGTACAAAACTCACTTCTAAAATCTCATATCGAATGGCTCCTATTAAACTTCAGGAGTTAAAAACCCAACTATAGAAGTTGATAATCGAGCCTCTATCTAGTGACTTCCTTTATGGAATGCATCGAAGCCAGACTCTCCGTAGGGGATGCCATATTCGTATGGTAGTAAACTGATAGGTGTCATTGTGACGTGATATCCAAGATTGGGATATGAGTCACAGTTGAGAGTAACCTAAGTCAGTAATCGAAATACGTAGCTTAGCTGGTTATTATCGGAGATTCGTAAAAGGATTTTCTTGAATCGCTACTCCATTAACTCAGCTGACTCAAAAAGATACAAACTTCGAATGGACCGAGGAATGCGAGAAGAGCTTCCAAGAATTTAACATGCGACACCGACGTTGGCTCGAGCTGTTAAAAGATTTCGATCATACCATCCAATACCATCCTGGAAAAGCGAACGTGGTAGCTGACGTGTTGAGTAAAACATCGTATACGAGTACAAGTGCGATGATGTCAAGTATACGCATAGAATCAACTTTAATCGATAAAGTTAAAGTTGCTTAAGCCACAGACCCGGAGCTGATGCGTATGAAGAAGAAAGTGCAAGAAGGTGCTATTCCGGAAGCGAGAATCGATGAAGAAGGAATACTTCGAGTCCACTCCAGACTTTGTGTTCCTAACGATTCTGATTTGAAGTACAAGATCATGATGGAGGCACACAATACACCATTTGCAATCCATCCTGGAAGTACCAAAATATATCGTGATCTTCGACATACATTTTGGTGGAACAATATGAAGAGAGAGATTGCAAAGTTTATTTCGAGGTGTTTAACTTGCCAACGTGTAAAGGCGGAGCATCAAGTGCCAAAGGGTCCATTGCAACCACTTAAGATTCCGAAATGGAAGTGGAAACACATTACCATGAATTTCGTTACGGGTATTCCCACGGTTTCTCAAGGCATAAATGCTATTTGGGTTATTGTTGATAGATTAACCAAGTCTGCTCATTTCTTGCCGATGCGGGAGACTTATTCCCTTGAACGTCTTGATAGTATGTACGTGAATGAGATTGTGAGGTTGCATGACATGCCAGTATCCATAGTTTCGGATCGTGACCCAAGATTCACTTCAAGATTTTGGGTTAGCTTACAAAAAGCTATGGACACGGATTTACGATTTAGTTAGGCATACCATCCTCAAACGGACGGACAATCAGAGAGGACTATTCAAACTCTTGAAGATCTATTAAGACTTTGTATCCTAGATTTCAAAGGGAGTTGGGATAAGTACCTACCATTGGTGGAATTCTCCTACAATAACAGTTATCAGGCAAGAATAGGTGTGGCTCCATTTGAAGTATTATATGGACGAAAATGTCGCTCTCCAGTATGTTGGGATGAGGTGGAAAAAGCAACTTTGTTAGGACCAGAGTTAGTACGAATGACTACAGAGAAGATCCAAATGATTCTACAACGTATACAAACGGCACAGGATCGGCAAAAGAGTTATGCGGATCTTCATCGAAAGGACGTGGAATTTGACATTGGGGATCATGTATTGTTGCGTGTGGCTCCATGGAAAGGAGTTACAAGATTTGGAAAGAGAGAAAAGATTAATCCACGATTTATTGGTCCATTTCAGATTCTTGATCGAGTAGGAAATGTGGCCTATAGACTCGCGTTACCTCCAAGTATATCTCGTGTTCATAATGTTTTTCATATATCTATGCTACGTAAATATGTGAAAGACCCAAATCAAGTTATTGAGTTAGAACCAGATGAGATAGTCGAAGACTTAACGTACGAAGAGGTACCTGTCAAGATCTTGGATAAGAAGGAGCATGTCCTAAGCACGAAGGTCATACCACAAGTTAAAGTTTTGTGGAGAAATCATGCTATTGAGGAAATGACCTGAGAGTTGGAAACGGAAATGAAAGCGAGGTATCCTCATCTTTTCGAAACACCAGGTACGTACGTCAATTTCGAGGACGAAATTTCATAAGGAGGGGAGGTTGTAAGACCCCAACTTATTATAAATAAAATTGAATTTTCTTTATTTATTATTTTGAAATAGTAAGGGTTAATTTGATTAATGTGGTTAGTTGTGGGTAAAATGCGCAAATATTTCAAATAAGCAGGTGGTTATAAAATATTCATTGTTGTCGGGAAATATTCATTTGGTCGTAGAATATTCTTCCTGTCGAGGAATATTCGTACGACGGCGGAATCTTTTGTGGGCCCCATAACGGAAAAGTGATTGGATGAAGAAAACGACAAAAACAAGTTGTTTATAAATAACGGCGTAGTTGTTACTATTAATACTGTTGGAATACCCGGTGGTTAAAACACAATAATACGCGTTGTTGCACAGTAGCATACGGTATTGCACCAATTATTGATTTTTACGTAAGAAGGCATTACTCAATAATTGTTACAGTAATTACTGTTCAGTATTTTATTTTATTGATTCAATAATTGCTGCGTTGATATTTTATATTACTGTTGTTTTAATAATTGTCACTACACAATATTTTCTATTATCGGAGCAATAATTCATATTATCTGAATAATATTATTAGATAACATTATTGGCAATGTCTAGAAAGTTCTGTCTAAGGAGAGGTTTGGTCATCTAATTGCGCGCCAGTAAGGAGAGATCCTTATTGGAAAGCCCCCTCTTTCCTGGGAACTACCTGGTTGCCAATACTGTGATTCTGTAATATTATTTGTGAATAATTAATTATTAATTTATATGATGAGAAAAATATTGATTTTATGTGGATATAGATGGAGAAAATTTTTAAATGTGACAATTGTTGAAAATTAATATTTTATCTTTTTCTGATAAAATAATTCATTTAAATATATTATTTTAATAATATATTAATTGTGATATTTTTACAATGAATGTGGGATATATGAGTATATGAGGAGGAAGAGTATTTTGTGGCATTAAATGATTAACACATGTTTTGTGTGTCGGTGGACCCTAATAATTGACTGAAATTTGATTATAGCTTGTAAAATCGTTCGTTTATGGATTTTGGTCAATTTCTGTTTGGAATTTGGAAAAACTTTCTTCTGCAAAGTTGTAGAGAATTGAATTTCCTATAGATAGTTGCGAGATTCGAATTTTCTGATGAAAGGGCTATTTATTATGAATTATTGAAGTTTCGAAGTTCCAAAATAATTGGTTTTTGAAAGTTTTAATTATTCTTATTTACAAAATCATTTTTTTTGCTTGGTGGGCTGCATTAAACATGTGCAATGAGCTGAAATCAGATTTCAAGAGGTGGGCTTGACAATTTTATAAATATAAATATTATTATATTTAATTTTTTGCTTTGGTGTTCTAAGCATTTTCCTATAAATATGGTGCTTAGGTTAGAATTGAAAATCACACCAGAAACTAAAAACTTCTCTCTCTTTCTCTCTCGATATATTGAGCGTATTCTTGTGAGTATTTTAATACTTTGAGTGTTGCTATACGGTGCAAGTTCAAGTCATAGCCTATATCCGGTGTTCAACTAGAAGTACTGTCTTTACGAGGTAAGGGATGTTATTTTATTCGAAAATGATATTATTTCTTCAATATCATTATGTTAAAATATTGGTTGGAGTTTTTATCAAATTTGGAACTTTTTCATGTCGGGGGTTACTATTCATGAGTTACTATTCATGAGTTACTATTCATGAGTTACTATTCACGAGTTACTATTCATGAGTTACTATTCACGAAACATGATGATGTTTTTTGTAAAATTTCTATCTTTTAGTGTCGGAGTTACTATTTACGTATACGACACTATTCACGTATACGGCACTATTCACGAATACGGCACTATTCACTGAAAAATGAAATTTTCTTCTTTTCGTCCAAAATATCTATTCTGGATACTAGCTTTGATTGTATCCATGTTTTGATCATTCTTGAATTTTACTCCACTATGATTATTTATGAGGTATTTTTGGACATGGAATAGCTAAAATACGAATCCTTAATATTTATTCTTTTGTTTCACTGGATTCGTTTTCTTTAAAATATTTTTCGTCATCCTCAGTCCTAAATGATGATGTTACTGAATATCTTTGGCTTGTAGTGCAAAGATGAATGATTTCTGATGAATATCTTTGGCCCGTAGTGCAAAGATGAACAGGTGTTTAGATGAACATGACCAACTGATGAATATCTTTGGCCTATAGTGCAAAGATAAATGATTGATTCCAGATATATATTGATTGATGTTACAGGGATAAAAGATAAACGATGAACTTTTAAATTCATATATAGAAGATAGTAGATTTCATTCTCTACTAAACTACTCTTCTAATGATTATTATTTTCGCTGCGAATATTGATTTAAAACTTGCTGTCTATTGTATTCTATTAAATTTTTTCCTGTTGAAGACTAACGATAATTTGTTCTGTATTATCTTAGTCATAATGTTCTTTACTGGGCTAGTTGAGCTCACCCTTTTCCTTGTTGTTCCATTTTTCTTCTCAGGAGGCGAGAATGTAGCGAGTACTAGTCGGGGTGTGGAATGATGGTTCTAGAAGTGGTTCTAGTAGTCCTCACTATTCTGTAAAATAGTGTATTAATAATTGTAATGAGGACTTATTTGAGTGTGGATATTGTCTAGATGACAATATTTGTATTTAAACTCACAGTTTAAGTGTTGTCGTATTTTGCACGACAATTGTTTTAATAAAGTTGTAGTTATTTCTGTACCATGTATTTTGGCGACTCAGAATGGGTTGGGTGTTGTATACCTCTTTTGGGGGCGTCACATTCATATATGTGTTGCATTAGTATGTGTTCATATAGTATAATTGCATTTTTTTTTTTTGCATAAATCTAGGCAATGGATTGGTTTGAATTTAGCTCGGCCTATGATAAGTTTGATTTTAATTGTTAACTTGAACAATGTTGATAATTGATGTTGAGTTCTAATTTTAATCATGATGATAATCTGAGCTTGTTTGAAACTTATGTAACCGGTTAGCACTTTAAATTTAACTGTTTTAATCCACTTGGTTCAAGGGTTTCATAATTTCTTTCTGAGGGAAAATATTGGTTAAAATTTAAGGAAATTAGTGAATTGGAGGTAAAGGTTGGAATGACGTAAAAACTTGAGTTTGGGAGAATTTATGGGGTATATAAATACAAAATGAAAAAAAAAGAAAAAAAAAAGAAAAAAGAAAAGAAAAAAAAAAGAGAATAAACACTGTGGCATGCTTGTCTAGTTTTGTGGCCTTTGTTACTTTAGTAAGTAAGCCCGAGGGGATTGTCTTTACACCTAGCGCCCTAAGGTCTTAATGGTCTAGGAGTCGTTGGTCGAAAGCTCGTTAAGGTAACATTGAAAAGTCTAAGGGAATAAGACATTGCACAACCATGAGAAAAATAAAAAATGAATAAAACATGAGAAAAAGCAAAAATGCCCTCGTGGTTGAATAAAGGTAGAAATAAATCCTGTATTTACCCTTATACTTGGTATTTGCTTAGTTTTAACCGGAGTTGTCATGTTCACAAAAGTAATTGAATTGGAACTGAAATTTTCCTTCTAAGAAGTTTGTTATGTGATTATCTTGAATTGTGGTTGGTTAGAATGGTTAAAAAGCACACAAGCACAACATGGGTGATTACAAGTTTGGATTGACTAACTAGTTAAAGTTATGGACTTCGACTTGATTAGATATATTGTTTGAGTATTATTGGTATCTTTGAGGCATGTTGCTATATATATCATACTGATTTATTACTAGGTTCGTAGGTATATTAGGAAGTAGATCATGCATATGCATTCATGTAGTTGAGTTACGTTGTTTATTTTTAGTTCTTGTGTTTTTGCTTGATTACAATCAAATGTTTAAGTTTGAGGGTATTTGATGAGTGAGTTTTATACCCATTAATTGAATGCATTTGAGCTTAATCTTTTGGATGTTTTTAAGTGTTTATGTCTATTCATGCATGTTTTATGTTGTTTTGTAGGAATTGGGACAAAAGTTACTTAGATCGACGTTTGGGGTTACTAGATTCGCGTTTTCGGCTTGCCATTTACATAGCATACACTTCAGAGCCAATTTCAGTATTGCTCCGAATCTTATTTCGAAAAACTCAAAGAATGAAAGTTGTAGATCTACGTCTCCTCTTTCAGGAACATCTTGAATCATCGAAATCGGAGTTCGGACCAAGAAATTATGGCCATTTTCCCAAAGGACGTCGGAGCAGAAAATTCTCAAAAAAGGTCCCAGCGCGGGGGCGCCCATTTGTAGTTCATTTTCAGCGCCGGGGCGCTAGGGAGCAGTTTTCCAGTGCCGTGAACAGCGCTGGGGCGCTGGGCTAGGGTCTGGTCAAGCTTGGACGCGTTTTGGGGCAAATTTTGACACTTTTTTTGACTCCAAATTGAATTGGGTTTGTTCCTAAGCTAAAAATTGGACTTGTAACCTATAAATACATGATGTAAGGCATAAAATAAAGGGAGATTACATAGATTAGATTAGAGATACACTCCATTAGATTAGAACATAAACCCTAGTTCTTATTATTTTTGGAGATTGAAGCAACTTGTAGACCATTGAAGAACAAGAGCAGGAGCTTAAGGAATATGGAAATTTGTTGACAACAGATTTATTCTTTACTCTACTCTTACTTTTATTTTTTAATGTCTATTCAATTCTGGATTCTTGGGTTTAATTCATTAATCATGAAATAATTCTTTTATTAAAACTACAAATTGAACCTTTTATGTCTATGAATTAATTATTCAATTTATTCTAATTATTTATGTCTAGGTGAATTGTTTATCATGTCTTGCACTTTTTGATTAATTATTTGGCCAGTAATTTCCGTGTTACTCTAGAAGGATTCGGGAGATGAAATCTAGGGTTGGAACTGGACATGATAACATGTATGCTTAATTATTTGTATGAGATGAATAACTAGGGTTGTGAATTGAATATGAATATTTGTTCACTACATGTAACAAATTGGGAATTGGAACTTAATGGGTTTAATTTAATTATTTTGCATAGGAATATCGCAGGATTAATTTAATTGAATAAAAGTTAACTGATCACTTGGAAAAGAGCTTTTAACACTTAGAGTTCCCGTTAACAATTCAGGAGGCATAATAATTGGGTTAGTTGGATAATTGATTTATAGTACATAATTTGGGAAAATTGTAGTCTTAATCTTTATTTATTTGAATTCATTCATATAGTCTTAACCTTTATTTAATTGAATTAATTTCTAAAGACATCTAGTTTATTTAGTTAATTTAATTTTCTTAATTCAAAAATCTTAAATCAATTGCTTAGCTAATATTGATTTGGTTAAGAGTTAGTACTTGATAATTTTTATTAAATATATCCTCGTGGAAACGATACTTTTCTTATCACTTTATTACTTGTTGACCGTGTATACTTGCACGTATTCGTTGATTGAAAAATCAATCAACAACACCCCAAACTGAAAAAGGTGTCTAAGTACACCCCAAATTTCAATTTACTTAACAAAATACACACTTTCTTTACTTAAATGGTCAAAAGTGACCGGCTAATGCTGTAATTTTTATAACAGATGGGTAAACTTGGTACTTCTCCATTTCCAACCTCAGACTTTCCTCTCTACACCAAACAAACTCTTTAGTAGTTTCTCACTCCTCTTTATCGCTGAAATCCACAAACCCGTACGCTCTCTCCGAACACCTCGACTCGATGGCCTTCTTTTTCGGTGATAGTTGAAAGATTTCGGAACCAGAATTCAGGACCGATCGGATAATATCGCTCGAAATTCCATGGTTAAGGATTTCAAAGCAATCGATTTGGCCAATTGACTCCAGAATTGACTCACTTTTAGCTGAGTTTAAGGATTGGAAGTCGAGTATTGGAGGGTTTTGAATGGTTTTCTGGCGTGGAAAGCCTGGTTACAAGGAGGATTTAGTGCAGCCTCAAAGGTAACTATTGCTACTAGTGATGCCATGACTAAAATTCTGCTCCTCATTTCTTTTACCCATTCTTCATATTTAGGATTATTATTTGTAGTCAGGCTGCTTGAATGGCTCAAACTTTGGTGAGAAGGAGGAGGAGTAGTGGATGGTGAAAATATTTGAACCTGAGTTTGATGATTTTCTGCGGCTTGGTTCAAAATACGATTAAGGTTTCTAGACCTTTTTAATTCCTCCTGCAAGTTGAATCAGTTCTTTAGTTTCTTTACACACATCACTCCTATTACCAGCAAAAAAGGGATTTCTTCCTCAAGGAAAATAATTACACACATCACTGATAAAGTCACGATATTGTAATGCAGTATAATCTTTACAAAATCAGCTATTGAATGTTTATATCAAATGCAAACAAGTTGATGATGCACTCAAGCTGTTTGATAAAATTCTTATTAGGAATGTTGTAACTTGGAATATATTAATATCTGGGTTAGTTGGTTGTGGCAGAAGTTTTTCCCATCTGGGGTTTTGTTATTTTACGAAAATGGTGTTAGAAATGTTTGTACCTGATAGCACTACTTATACGGGGTTGCTTCATTTGTGCATTGAACAAAATGATGTTGAAAATGGTAGACAATTGCATTCTTTGATTGTTAAATTAGGATGGTGTAAAGATTGTTTTGTGGGTAGTGCTCTTGTTGATTTATATGCCAGATTCAAAGCATTATACTTGTCTCATTGACCTCCTAGGGCGAAGCGGTCTTTTAGTTGAAGCATTCAAAATTTTGGTCTCAATACCACTAGAAATTGGAGCAGACACCCAAAATTTTGGTCTTAATACCCATCCCCTTCATCAACTAAAACTCTGTAAACTTCCCATTCCCTATCTTCGATCATGTGCCTCCCAACTCCCAACTTTCCCAGCTTGGCTTTTCTCTCTCCTTCTCTTCGTCTTCATACACATACCACTCTTTCTATTTTCTCTTTCCAAAATCACTCTCACTCTTCTTCACTCTTTAAATCAAAATCCCTAAAAAAGTTGATATAAGATATGAAGAATTTAAATTTTAGTGATTATAGGTTTTGCTTTACGCCATTGATGATGAAGTTTGTAGTTTAGGGCAGTTTTCGGATTTGGAGAGAGAAAGAGGGAGTTGTTGATTTTTTTTGGTAACTTATAGTATACTTTAGGACATTGTTTGTTTGGTGTAGAGAGGAAAGTCTAAGGTTGGAAATGGAGAAGTACCAAGTTTACCCCTCTGTTATAAACATTACAGCCTTAGCTGGTCACTTTTGACTTAAGTGAAAAAAGTGTGCCTTTTGTTAAGTAAATTGAAGTTTGAGGTCTACTTAGACACTTTTTTCGGTTTAGGGTGCAAAAATAACAATGGTATAAAGTTTGGGGTGCAATTTATCTTTTAGTCTTTTACAATTAATCTTAAAAGTTAGGTTACAAATTACCTACCCTATATACATACTATCAAACATGAAAAAAAAAACACATTAGTGTCAACAAAAATTGTATAATATATTATAAAAAAAACTAGATAGAACACTATGAAAAAATATTTCAAGAAAATACAATAAAATCTCGATAAATGCATACCCTTGTGACCGAAAAAATATTACTTTAGCGAGATTATTTATTTATTGATAAATAGATAAATTATTATTTATTATTTTAGAGGGAGTTTTTTAATTTATGTATGTGGTCAGAAAAATCAAGAGACAACAATTAATGTATTAATTTGAGTTTAGAGAAAGAAAAAAAAAAGAATTGGTGAAACATATAATGTCTTGAAAAACAAAAAAATTTAAGTTAATGTACATACAAATGAAAAGATTCAAGTAGACCTGACAAAATATGGTTATGGGTTGGTTTTGATTTTCAAAATATGGTTATCCAACCATTTAAGAACTAAAACCATGTTAACCATTTTTAATATGGATAATGTGGGTTGGAACCATATGGTTATGGTTAAAAACCATATTAACCATTTTAAGATGTTTTGACTTTTAAACAAAAATTTTTAAAAATGAAATTAATATATAATATAGATAGAGAGACAGATATAAGGGGTGAGTGGGTAGGTGGGGTGGGGTGGGGGTGGGGGTGGGTGTGGGGTGAGGGTGGGGTGAGTAGTGGTAGGGTAGGGGTAAAGGGTGGGTGATGTATACATAATCGCTTAATATTAATTTTTTTGGGAGTGGTGGGGGTGGGGGTGGGTGGGGTGTATGGGGGTAGGGGGTGGAGTAGTGGGGTAGGGGTAGGTGGGGTGGTAGGGGTGGGGTGTATACATAATCACACAATTATTTTTTTGGTGGAGGTGGGGGTGGGGTGGGGGGGGTAGGGGTGGATGATGTATACATAATCGCTTAATATTAATTTTTTTTGGGAGTGGTGGGGGTGGGGGTGCGTGGGGTGTATGGGGGTAGGGGGTGGAATAGGGGGTGGGGGTAGGTGGGGTGGGGTGGTGGGGTGTATACATAATCACACAATATTATTTTTTTGGTGGAGGTGGGGGTGGGGTGGGTGGTTGGGTGGGGGTGAGGGTAAGGGGTGTATACATAATCACATAATATTTTTTTTTGTGGTGGTGGAGGTGGGGGGTGGGGTGGGTGGGGTGGGGGTAAGAGGTATATACATAATCACATAATATAATTTTTTGGTGGTGTGGGGGGTGGGTGGGGTGGGGGTATGGGGTGGGGGTAGGGGGTGGGTGGGGTAAGGGGTCGGGATGGGGTGGGTGAGGGTGGGGTATGAGGTGGGGGTAGGGGGTGGGTGTGGGTGGTGGGGGGTAGGGGCGTGGGTGGATGGGGGTGGGCGTGGGGTAGGGGTTGGGTGTGGGTGAGGGTGGAGGTGGGGGTGCGTGGTTGAGCTTCTTCAATATGTAAATATGGGTGGAAAGAATTTTTGATTTGGATTTGTAATAAAATATGGGTCGAAAAATGGTTAACAGTGTTGGAACTATATTTCATTTTAAAAATATGGTTTCAAACTTTAACCAACTCAAATAAATAAATATAGTTAACCAATCTATTTGGTTCCAGTTAATATGGGTTGACCCGATAGTTAACCAATTATATTGCCAGGTCTAGATTCAAGTCTTTCTGTATAATAGATGTGTATAAGATATATTTCAACATGTTATAATTTTTTTTAAGTCTATTATATGGATCTTATTACAAAAAGTTTAAAAATATGTGAATTATATATATAAATTTTTGTATACAATTTAGTAATTATAAATTTATATTTTTGTTAGGCCTTTAAGAATTCAAAAATATATATTATTTAAAACATTTAACGAGCTTATTATTTTAATATACATGCCCAAATTAGTATGGAAAGAAAATACTATTAGGCAAGCGAGAATTTAATGTACCGTTGTTTGCACGGATAATTTGGCTAGTTTTTTTTTTTTGTAATAATCTATAAGCATTTCAAGCCGAAACAAGATATAAGATTGATTATCCATACCAAATTCGCGTCCCCTTCTTTTTCCCACCAAATTAGCAAACATGAGCAGCAACAGCTTGATAATTTCTTATCCTTTCCTTCTTCAACCTATAAAATCCCCAAAATCCTCAACTCTCCCTTCTCTCACCACCACAACCCGTAAAACCCTAACTGTAATTTGCACCCAAAACATCCTCATGAACGGCCATAAGAAACCCATTCGCAGAAATCCCAGAAAATCATCTTATGGCTCTTCCAGGAGGTCAGTTCTCAAGAAAACCTTCATTCAAGAGCAGGTGAAGTTCACTGCCCCGGTATCCGACGACCCGGTTGTGGCCATTATCGGAGGAGGGATGTCGGGACTGCTTTGCGCGCTTAATTTGGAGAAAAAGGGGATTCGATCGACTGTCTTTGATACGGTGGGTCAGTTTACTCTAATTATAGTAATTTGGATTTGCTTTATACTTCTAATGTCCCAAAATTAGGGTTCCATTTGAAGTGATATTGTTGTTTCAAATTGAATTAGGAAATAAAATTAGAGGTGTAAACGGATTCGATAGTATACACATTCGTTTATTTGCTAATAACTTTAAACCGAATACTAATAATATCCGTTTTTTTTTCAAATACGGAATAATATCTGTTTATTTCCGAATACAGATGCCGATGAATATGAATTTTTAAGTTACCATTTACAGCCCTAACTATAACTAAAATAAAAAAAATAATGAGTTTTAAAATATAGTTTATTAATTAATGAATGAATGTTAATTTATTTATTTTTAATAAATATTTAAATACAATAATCAATGTTCTAAATTACAATTCAAATAAGTTTTTATTATTTTTAAAATCTTAAATTTCAAAATGAATGCTCTACTTATTAATGTTTAGATGTCCATTTTATGTGTGTGGAGTAATACAATAGTGTATATGAATATTTATAATTTATAATTAGATTCAAAAGTTTACATTGAATATTTAATTATTTTTTCTCATATACTTGATTAAAACTTTAATAATATGTTTATGAGAACTTTTATTTATAATTTATTCTCAATACATAGATTAGAATTTACATAGTTATAAAAAGTTTATTTTATTTCATTATATTTATAGAGAGTGCGGGTTATAATGTATATGTGACAATTGACAACTAGTTAATCCAATTTGATTCAAAATTTACTTTGGACTTACTTTAAATATTTGGACTTCTAATTTTTAAATACTTGGGCAAATGAAAGTGATAAATGCTCATTTCACCCGAAAATTCATAAACGTGAATTAATTATTCAACCCCCTTCTAGATTAATTCTAAATTAATTCATACTTAACACATTTTAACAATAAAATTATATTATTCATTGTTCTCGCCTTTCAACATTAAGTAAGTTTTGAAAGTAAAAAACTTATAACAAGCTAATAACTATAATTTTGTTCTTCTAGTATATAATTTTTTTGATAAATGATACATTTTAGATATTTTAACTTTATAATAGTAAAAATCTATTAACTATACTTGCATCAATTTATTAATATTAGATTAAAAATGTTATTTCCTACCTTTTAGAAGTGAACTTATATATTTTTAAAATAATTTTCGTATGATAGTGAAAACTAATTATTATATAAGGAATGCCACTTTAAAAAAATTATTTTGCTTATTATATATATATATATATATATATATATATATAAAATTTCGGATACGGATCCGAATCCGAATCCGGATATCCGCTATCTACCAGATATATTTACGGTCATATGTTAAACGAATACGAATACGCCTATATTTGTATTCGTATCCGTTTATTTGCGGATACCTTTAAACCAGGTATGGATATTTTTGTCTTTTTTCGAAAACGAATAATATTCGTTTTTTTCGAATATAAATGCGGACGAATATGAATTTTTCTGTTACCATTTACAATCCTAGATTAAATGAGTGGTTTTTTTAAGTGGGACTATTATTTTGGGACGGACGGAGTATGAAATCACATAGCTTGTTTGAGTTTGCGCGCTCAATTGGCATTTGCTTTATACTTCCTCTATCCGAAAACTAGAGTCCCATTTTGATGTGATATTGATGTTTGGAATTGACAATTTTCCGAAGATGCGTGATTGTTTTGAAGTGGGACTCTGGTTTTAGTACGGAGAGAGTATGAAATTACGTAACTTGTTTGAGTTTATAACTTTGTAGAAAAAGACTAAAATCCAATTTGAACTTTAAATGCACACTTCCGGAAGTCTTATTATGTCATTAAAAAAGGGTAATATGATTTAAACACTAAAATTTTAACAATTATTTTAAAGAGTAAAATACAGTGACACCCCCTCTAGAGAACCATAATAACACTCACCTCTAGTTTTTTAGGTAACGGTTAGTACCCTTGCAAGTTTTTAGGGTTGACTAAATAGATAAAGTTACATATTTATCCTTGTATGTTATCAAATTTTAATTCCTATATATACATACATATATATATATATATATTTAATTATCATTTTTTTAATACAATACATTTTAATTATAGTTTTATTTGTAATTAAGACTCATTTAAATTTTTGGTAACTTATAAAAAAAACTAATTTAGTTTAATTAACACGTATTTTTGTAAGTGATACAAATATTAAATTTTTTAAATTAAATCATTGATGGAGCTATTCTAATTAGAGTGATTAATTATGTTGATAGTTTAGTTTTTGGTGTTTAACAACAAAAAATATTATTTGAATTATTAGTTTCATATTATGATTTTTATATGTTAAATTTTCTTAAGTATATGTAAAAAATTGGGATATTTATGATTTTGATTACATTTTTTAATATACAGTTGGCATTGTTTTTGAGCAATGTTAAATAAAAGAAAATATAATAATATTTATTACTACGTCTATCTTGTAAAAAGATTTTTCTTTTAATATATACTTTTTTGAGTAACAACATTTGTTATTTTTACTATAAATAATTATGCTCAAGTGTGACTTATGTTTAGTTTAATTTATGAGAAAAATAATTAATATATTTTTTAATACTTTTTTATATGAATAATAAGTTTCGTTTTGTAATAATAAGTTTGTTTTACGTAAATTTTAATATTTAGAAAAAATAATTATAATTTTATTGTGTTAATTTGTAATTTTATGGGTATTAAAATTTTACTTTTTAATTACAAAAAATATATTTGAATATATATCACGTAAATTTTAATCTTTGAGAAATTTAATTAGAAAAAATTGTACGACTTTATTTTCTTGATAAAATGAATATTTATTATTTTTTGACATTTATATTATTTATTGTACAAGTTCATAATTTAATTAATTAGATCAAGTAAAGTAAAAATTTATATTTAGTGGAGAAATTAAACATTTTAACTTGAAGGATGTATTAGATATTATACTAAAAATAGTTTTGGATATTTGTTGGTCAACCACACTAGGGGTAGTGAATGTTACATATTGTATACTAGAGGAGTACTGACTATTACTTAAAAAACTAGAGGGGTGGTGAGTGTTATTATGATTATCTACAGGGGGTGTCAGTGTATTTTATTCTATTTTAAAACGATAATATGGACGCATATACATTTAAAATAATGGTTTAAAATCTTAGTGTTTAGACCATATTACCCCTATTTTAATAACGTAACAAGACTTCCAGTGAATGTTTCGCTGGAAAATGGTGCGGATGGTTCATTTTATTTTCCCCGGTGCATTTAATTCAAAATAAAGAATTTAGGGTGCAAATAGATTTTAGGGCGCAAGCTGCAAATTGGATTTTAGTCTAGAAGAAAATATATTACTCTTTGCCTCTTTCTTGATTCTGAGGAAGGTGAGGATAGGGAAATAAAATGGAAAGGAATAAAAAAAATTAAAGCAGAGATAGTACCCTCAATGAAAATTGAAAACTGATTTTTACAAAGCTCAAATCATGTTGGTATTTATTTATTTTTATTTTTATTTTTATTTTTTGGTTTTCATTTCCCATATCTTCCTCACCTTGTTAAAGCTCCATCTTACCTGAAAAGGATTGCTTGTTTCGCTTCTTTCTTTTTGGTAAAATTAGAGAATACTAATGATTTACCCTTATCTAAGCAGTTGACTTAGGGGATTAAAATGATATGCTTTTTTCTTTTTTGGTGCAAATCAAAATGATATGCTTGCTTTTCATGTTGATTGCATGAACAACGAATTTAAAGTTGAGAATGATTTTGGACTTTTTGTGTATCATTAAGTCTTGTTCCTTCTTTTCAAATTTCACAAGTCTTTCATATATTACAAATCGAGCAACTGATCATCCTTGGATCATTCAAAGAAGTGGAATTAATATATCATTACTTGTATTACCATCAGAATTCAGTGTTGGTTAAGTTTTTTATGTCAAGTTTCTTTATCAAGGTACCTTTTAGCCTCCCATGTTTCCGGCAAGTGTACTTTCCATTAAAACTGCCATTTGTTTAGCATTTTTGTATGTCCTCAATAAAATTCTTCCACAATTTCCATCAACATCTTAAGGAACATATTAAAGTTTCATGAAAACAGTACTATTTCTTTCATATGAGAGTTTATAAGTTTTGTTGGGTTTCGAGGAGACTTGCTCGAATATGCTAACAATTACTGAAGAGTCTTGGCAGTAGCACTTAAGCTGATTGTAAGGTAGGTAAAATGCTTAAATTGGAGTATCAAGCTGAGTAAATTAATGATTTACTGTTCACTGAACAATATATGGAAAGGTCAGATGAGAGTGCAGACAAGTATCAGTAGCAGTTCTCGAAGGCTTGGCAATTGGCGCATGTTGATAATGTCCAAGATATTGAAGATATCTTCTTCTTTAAGAGCTTCTAAAATGGTTCAGCACTTCGGCTTACATTTTTGGGTTGATTGACTTGTATATTTCATTAGTACTCAGGTTGCGCTCCATTTTTGCACTCAGGCTGTGCTCTGTTTTTGCACACTTTACTAAGATTTACTTGTATCCAATGAAAAGAATAAAAAAAGAAAAAAAAGAAATGAATTATTTGGACAGCTCATATTCGATATTTTATGGATGCAACATTTCTTTCGATGGTTAATAGGAGAACTAGAGAGCCACTGATTTTGATATAAAAATACCATTGGCGTTGGTGTGATAACACATGAGTGAGCACTGTTTATTTTTGATTGCAAGTGTATCTAACTGGTACCGGCTGCAAAATGGAAAGGTTATTTCAAGTGACTGATGTTCTTGGCCAAAACAAGATTAGGATGTAACTTGTTCTTGGAAATCAATCTATTTTCATGCTATATGTTAAAGGTTGCAGCTTCATTTTGTAGGTTAAGTTAATAATGAATTAATAAAGTGTTGAAAGATTCGAATTCAAATAATCAGTTTCGGTTGTTAGCTAAAGTCAGGGATAAGATTAGTTCAAATTTAAATATTTTTGTGTTTAAATGTTCCTCTATTTTAGGGATTCTCTAGCTCCTATTTTTGTGTAAATATCTGGGGGTCTGTTATGTTTCTATCACTATATATACTATGTATCGTATCAGCTGTAAATATCAGAATTCAATAAAGAGAATTCCTCTGCGTTTATGGTATCAGAGCAGTAAACGCATTACCCCTTTGAGCCTTTAATTTTTTTTTTCAAACCCTTAAACACCAGTCCTTCTCTAAACCAAACATGTTGGACATTAGCACATCCAATGTGCCCAAACAGTCCCTAGCCCAAACAGTCCCTGCTCATGGCTCGTCTGCTGCCTCTAAAAACCCTTCGCTGCAGATCACAACACACAAACTCAACGGATTGAATTACCTCCAGTGGTCCCAGTCTGTCAAAATGTTTGTTACTGGTCATGGAAAAATGGGGGACTTGACAGGAACTGTCGTGGCCCCAACCTCTGATGATCCAGCAGCTCTGTTTTCTTGGGAGACCGAAAATGCTATGCTCATGGCGTGGCTGATTAACTCTATGGAACCTGAAATCGGTCAGGTCCACCTGTTCCTTTCAATTGCAAAGGCTATTTGGATTGTTGTGGCGGCGACGTATTCGAACCGTGACAATCCTGCCTAAGCCTTTGTCGTGAAGAATCAATTGAAGGAGATTAGACAAGGTGAACGAGATGTGACTAGCTGAAGACTCTATGGCAAGAACTCGATCAATTTGCTGTGATCGAATGGGAGTCCCCCAAGGATAGTGCTTGTTATCAACGGTTGTTGGAGAAGGACCGTATTTATGATTTTCTTAGTGGCTTGAATCTTGAGTTTGAAACAGCACGAGAACGCGTGCTTGGGACTGAATCGCTGCAATCCATCCTGGCCCGCGACTTGCTGCCACCATAGAAAAGTCGGGCCTACTTGTTTAACCAGAGGAGAATGTGCTTACCAGCAAGTCACGCCCATCTGTGAAAAGACCAGATCAGAAGTCCAATCTTTGGTGCGAACATTGCAATAAACCTCGTCATACAAACGAGACTTGCTAGAAACTCCATGGCAGACCTGCAAACCTGCCAAATCGCAACTCAAATTAGAGGAAATTTGGACGAAACTCTGGTCCCAACCGTGCCTATGCTGTTGGCAATCCGCCCTTCACTTCTTCACTTCGGAGCAATTTGATTGGCTTAATCAGCTCATAAATCAACCCAACCACCCAACTGCTGCTACGGCAACTGACACTCCCGTTTGTACAGTAGCACAACAAGGAATTTCCTTCGACCCTAAAATACCTTGGACTATAGATTCGGGTGCATCTGATCATATGACTGGTCAATTTAAACTTTTTTCATCCTATTTTCCTTCCTTTGGTAGTAATTCGTATTGCTGATGGTACTTTGTCACCAATAGCTGGAAAAGGCAACATATCCCTCTCAAATGACCTTTGTTTAACATCTGTTTTACATGTTCCAAATCTATCTTGTAACCTTTTTTCCGTCAGTAAATTCACAAAAACAAATAATTGCATAGCTAAATTTTTTCCCTCTCATTGTGAATTCCAGGATTTGGGTTCGGAGAGGATGATTGACAGTGCTAGAGAGGTCGCTGGGCTGTAGTACTTTGAAGATGCTGCTATTCGAGAGTAACAAGTTCAAGTGGTCAATAAAGTTTCCTCTATGTTAGATGAAATAATGTTATAGCATAGGCGCTTAGGACATCCTAGTTTCCCTTATTTGCAAAAATTGCTTCCTGTTTTATTTAAGAATAAGAAACTAGTCCAGTTTCAATGTGAAGTTTGTGAGTTGGCTAAACACCAACGGTCTGTTTTTCGTAGTCGTCCTTATAAAAAATCTTGTCCTTTCTCTCTAATTCATAGTGACATTTGGGGTCTATCTCGTGTGCAAAATTTGTCTAATACTCGCTGGTTTATTCTTTTTATTGATGATCATTCATGGTTGTGTTGGGTTTATCTCATGAAAGAAAAGTCAGAAGCATACCAAATATTTAAACAATTTCATTCTATGGTTCAAACCCAGTTTAACACAAAAATTCAAATGATCCGTACTGATAATGGCACAGAGTATTTTTCCGATATTTTAGGATCTTTTTTCAATGATCAGCGTATTATACATCACTCATCTTGCACAAATACCCCTCAACAAAATGGCATCGCTGAACTAAAAAATTGTCACCTCTTAGAAGTTGCTTGTATTCTCATGTTTACAAATACCTTACCAAAACGGTTTTGGGGTGAAGCTATCGTCACTGCTTCTTTTCTCATAAATAGAATGCCTTTCCGAATTCTTAGTTTCACAACACCTATCAAAGTGTTTACTCAAGCTTACCCTCATTCTAGACTTATCTCTAATATTCCTCTAAAAGTTTTTGGTTGTGTCGCGTTTGTTCATATCCATTCTCAGAACAATAACAAGTTTGATCCTAGAGATGTTAAAACCGTGCTTCTTGGTTATTCTCCCACTCAAAAAGGGTACAAGTGCTATGACCCTCTCACCAAACGAATGTATGTCAGCTATGATGTCACCTTTTTTGAAGATCAATCCTTTTACTCCAAAAATTCACTTCAGGGGGAGCATATAGATGAAGATCATTTTTGGGAAATCACTTCTAGTCTTGTCCTACATATCCAGCTCTTAGAACCAGTAGGGTCTATCAATCCTTTCCACCCACCCATGCCATTAGCAAATGTTGTACCAGAGAGGGAAGAAGTAAATCAAAAAACAGGTCCTGAATTGCGTGTTTACTCTAGAAGACAGCAACATTTGAAGAGCATGGTACAACCACCAAACTCTAGCACTGATCTGAATCCAAACCTGAACCCAGATTCTATACCAAGCTCTACCGATGCCACAAATCCATCACAACCAAGTCCAGTTTAGATTCCAAGACCACCACAATCAAGTCCAAAGAAGGAATTACCAATAGCCCAAAGAAAAGGGGTTCGTTCGTGCACACTTCACCCCATAGACAGATTTTCCTCCTATCATGCTTTGTCTCAGCCCTGCAAAGCTTTCTTGTCAAATTTATCAAGTGTTACAGCCCCAAAGAATATTAATGAAGCTATGAAAGATCCAGTCTGGAGAGATGCTGTCCTTGAAGAAATGAAGGCACTAGAGAAGAATAAAACTTGGGAGGTTACATCACTACCCAATGGAGTTGTACCCGTGGGATGCAAATGGGTATTCACGATCAAACATAAAGCTGGTGGAACGGTGGACAGATTTAAAGCAAGACTGGTGGCTAAAGGGTATACTCAAACGTACGGCATCGATTATCAAGAAACTTTTGCACCGGTGGCAAAAATGAACACTGTGAGAGTACTTTTATCATTGGCTGCTATAAAAGGCTGGTCTTTACATCAAATGGATGTAATGAATGCATTTTTAAATGGAGAACTTGAGGAGGAGATGTATATGCAACTACCACATGGTTTTGAAGAACCACAAGGGAAGAATAAAGTTTGCAGGCTTCTTAAATTACTCTATGGTTTAAAGCAATCGCCATGAGCTTGGTTTGATTGTTTCTCTAAAACTATTCGGGGGGCAGGATACTCTCAAGGGCGAGTTGACCACACAATGTTTTATCGGCACTCTGATGAAGAGGGAGTTACTATCTTGATAGTGTACGTGGATGACATCATTATTACAGGTAATGATGATGCAGAAATTAGGAGGTTGAAGGGGGTGTTGGCTGCTGATTTTGAAATAAAAGGACCTTGGAAAACTAAAATACTTTCTAGGGATGGAAGTAGCAAGGTCAAAGGAAAGGATAGTTGTTTCACAACGAAAATACACGCAGGATTTGAAGTCTGCATGTTGGGAAGCAAACCAGTAGCAGTTCCGATTGATCCAAACCACAAGATTGGAATGTTCGAGGGAGGAAAAGATGTTGATCGAGATAGCTATCAAAGGCTAGTAGGCAAGCTAATTTATTTATCACATACTCGACCAGATACTTCTTTTTCTGTAAGTGTGGTAAGTCAGTTTATGCATGCACCAAACGAGGAACATCTTGAGGAAGTTTATCGAATCCTAAAGTATTTAAAGAATAGTCCTGGTCGAGGTCTCTTGTTCAAGAAAGGTGGACAGTTGACAGTAGAGGCTTATACAGACGTTGATTGGGCTGGCTTTGTGACTGATAGAAGGTCTACATCTGGGTGGTGTACTTTTGTAGGGAGCAATCTAGTTACATAGAGGAGCAAAAAGCAATCGGTTGTAGCACGAAGTAGTGCAGAAGCTGAATACAGAGCAGTTGAACAAGGGATGTGCGAGTTACTATGGCTCAGAAGATTGTTAGATGAATTGAAAGTAATCCCAGTGACTCCTTTGAAGTTGTATTGTGATAGCAAAGCAGCAATTAGCATTGTCGATAATCCAGTGTAGCATGATAGGACCAAGCATATTGAAATCGATCGACACTTTATTAAAGAGAAGTTAGAAGAAGGAATTATATGTATGCTGTACGTTCCCACAAAAGAACAAGTGGGTGATGTGTTTACAAAAGGACTTGCTAAGACCACATTCGAATCTCTTACTGAAAAGCTGGGATTGTGCGATATCTACAAACCAAAACCAGCTTGATGGGGAGTGTTGAAAGATTCGAATTCAAATAAACAGTTTCGGTTGTTAGCTAAAGTCAGGGATAAGATTAGTTTAAATTTAAATATTTTTGTATTTAAATGTTCCTCTATTTTAGGGATTCTCTAGCTCCTATTTTTGTGTAAATATCTAGGGGTTTGTTATGTTTCTATGACTATATATACTATGTATCGTATCAGCTGTAAATATCAGAATTCAATAAAGAGAATTCCTTTATCTCTCTCTGCATTTATAAAGCTTTTGAAAATTTTTGAATGTTTAAAGGGGGATAAGTGAACAAGAATATTTAGAGGCCAATGATTAAGAAATGATGGTCAGCACTCTCTTTTCCCCTCTCCTTCTCACATAATGAAGTTTGTCATTATTTGCCTAATTATTGACACATTGTTGTTGAGATCCAGCAAGGCATTTCAGAATATTGAAGAAAGTGTTTATTGTGTTGTTTAAGGCAATTTTTAACTTATAACAATATTTCGCAGTCCTATTAACTTGTTATTGGAAATCTTTATGTTTTCTTGTGCACAAGATACAAAATATATGTTCATTGCTTCATCTCCACAATTTGGAAAAATGAGAAACAAGAGCGGAAACAAGTTTTTGAAAAGTTTCCAATTGAGCAAAGTAATTTCAAGCCAACTTCATGTAGCCCTATGTAATTTCATATTTGGATAAAATGGTCTTCACTCTATTCTAAAACATGAATCTTTTTAAAAGGTTAGAAATAGGCTTGTTGATATCTCAAGTAAGTAAAATGATATCCATTGAGTGGTTTGCTTTCTATTTTATCTACTTTATTTTATTGGTTTGTGTTAGTGTAATGTTCTGTAGTGTAAGACACTGTAGTGTAAGACACTGAAAGATCGGAAATATATCCTTTTGAGGGTATCTGTTACAATTTTGGAGGCAGTGCTTTTGAGTTAGCCTGAAATGGTCTCCTCAGACAATGGATTTCAGAGTTTGATGGCGCTATTAAATTATAGTCCTCTTTCTTTAGTTTTGTTTGAGTAATATGTATCCTCCCCAGTACTTGAATCTTGCAATTCCTCTGTGGTTGTAAGCAAGTTTATAGCTGGTGGTGACTCTTCAGTGTAATCCTCATCATCTTTTTATCTCTCGATTTATCCTTCCCCTTTTGTATTTTTCTTTTATTCTTTTGGGGATTGGGGGTGGACAGGAGTGTACAATTAGGTCTTTGGTTTTGCTTGTATGGAAAGAAAAAAAAAGTATTAGGTCTTGGTTTGTAGGAACTGCATCATGTCATCATCTTTTAGGAAAAAATACGTTGCTAGTGTTACTGCTATGTGCTTCTTGTCTGCCATTGCTAGTTGCTAGCTTTCCTAGAACCTGAGTTGTGCTCTTAAGGGAATTTCTCTTTCCAAAATCTTATTCTAACTGCTGGATTTCTTCTTGATTACTATGTACATTCGTTTATTTTTTAAAAAAGACCATCAAAATTTATTCATCCTTTTGTATTTGTAATTGATATAGTTCGTATAATTGCTCATGCATACTCTGGATTGTTTTTATGCTTGCTTTAAATGTTGGAATAGTTGAATACAAATGAAACTTTGAAATTTCATGACATATTCTGTTGAGGTAGAACTGATATTTGGGATGGATTTAGCTGATGCAACTTCCTGGAGATTGCTGTCATCCTCCACACTGTTTATGGTTAACCGGAAGAGTTTGTATATGGTTGGCGATTCTCAATCTATTTAGCTTTTATAGGGTCTTCATGGATTGGGGGGAAGAATGGGGACTAGAATTATTGATCCTCAGCCTCTGATATTTGATCATGCGGCTCAATTCTTCACTGTCAGCGATCCTCTGTTCGCTGAGCTGGTTGATGGCTGGTCCAGGAATGGTCTGGTTCGAGAGTGGCAGGGCACAATAGGAGTGCTTGAAGTGGGTGGTTGTTTTGTTCCGCTTCCTTCTTCCCCTCCAAGATACATTGGTGTTAATGGGATGTGCCCACTTGCAGATTCAATACTGTCTCAAGTGAGTTAATTTTATTTCTTTATATATTTCTTGTGGTTCGTACTATGCTACTATCTGTTTTCATTTTTCTTTATCAATTGTTATGATATTGCTTATCATAATCATACTGTCATTGTTATTTATAATAATAAAAATAATAATACTGTGATAATCTAGACAAAAATTATTAAACTATGCCAATGTAATCACATGTTTAGGGCTGGTGATTATAATTTGTAATCTGTAAACCTGCACAAGTAATTATGCGGGCATGATGGATCACCTAGTAACAAACAGCTGCTTTGGATGTTTAGAATGCATTGGAAATGAACATAGAGTGGGTTAATTCTTATGGTTGAGTAGGGTGAATTATAAAATATCCTATAGGGTCAAACAGCAAACCTCACATGTAATGATGTGAATGAGCAGTCATAAACCATAGTACCAATCGTAAATGTTGACGTACTGACTGTTCCTAATTAATGTAACCTCTCTCTCTCTCTCTCCATTCTTTATAAATTTTTGTTATTTGTTCAGCGTATTGTCAAAGTCATGTTGGTTCAGTAATGCAAAAGCTATTCCTTGAACTTTAGGGAAGGGGGATAATCGAGAACCTCAAAATCTCCTAGGGAGACTTGGACTAAATCTGGTTAACTCCTTAGTGAGGAAGAGATGTGGGTGGGGGTCTCCCCATCAGTTTTCTCTAGGAAACACAACAGAGGTTTGAGGGAGTCAAAAAGACTTCAAACGTCATTAAATCACGAGATAAGGGGAGGAGTGCTGCCTCATCTCTAACTTGTAGGGCTACAAGCAAACTGAACTATTCGCGAACATGTTTGGTTCAGTTCATGTTTGGTTTGATAAGGTTCGGTTCAACTTAGTTATCGAGTTGAGTTCGCATAAGGCTTCGAGTTTGATTGATCGATATAATATGTTCGTGAACAACCTGGTTCGGTTCGACAAAGTTTGCGAACAGTTGAGAGGTTCACAAATTGTTTGTGAACCGTTCGAGTTCGATTGATTTTTAACATGCTTATTTTTTATTTTATTTAAAAAAAATCTTTATGTTGATTTTAAATGAGTTAGGTATTATGTATTCAGTTTCAAAGTTTTACTATCATTCATTGTTAAATTTGTGTTAACTTTTATTTATCACTTCTTAAATATCATTTATTTATTTACAAGTGATTATGATAAATATCAATATTAATAAATAAAAATGTACAGTTCCCCACACCCAATTTAATATATTTATTATGAAAATAATTTATTATTTTGAGCTTAAAAGCAAAACTGTTAAATTTATAATTTTAAATTGTATTTTAACTATAAAAAATAATAGTGTTGGACAATTACGTAATAATTTAATTATGATAATATATCATTTTGCGTCTTATATAAAGTTATAATAGTAATTGTTATTCAGATGCATACAATGATACACTATGACATTCAATCAAGGATACAGTTACTTACCTGAGTTACTAAAATCGTCAAATCGAGATAGAGATTACCAGATTAGAAATGTCAGTGTACCGATACTTTGACTAATAGTCATTTTCTAATTAAAAAAATAACATAAACCATCACATAGCCATCATGCCTATCACTGTGTAAATATTGAGTTTCGATATTTTTAAAATTTAAAGCGTGTAGAGTGATTATTTTTTATATGTTTATTTATTGAGTGAATTTTAAATATTGTGATATTTTGTTTTAATAAGATTAGTACTTTTTTATGTTCTTGAATGTGCTCTATTTGTGATTTAAATATGTTCATGATCATGTTCATGATTACTAAGTATGTTTGTGAACAAGTTTGTGATTCAAATGTGTTCGCAAACATGTGCATGTTCGCGAACTTGATCAACTTCGAATAACTTCACGAGAGAACATGATTGAGTTCGTTCGCAAACTCGACCATGTTCACGAACTGTTCGTCAACACCTAACGAACTGAACTCGTACAGTGTTCTGTTTCGATTTTGTTATACAAACATGTTCGAGTTCGGTTCGAGTTTGTCAAAATTCGATTATGTTCGGTTGCAGCCCCATCTCTGAGTGTCTTAATGAAGATAGTATAGTGTAATGTTCATGGTTTAACCGATAGGTTGAAGTAAGATGCATTGAAGGTGGTGTATTCTTTATACATATGTCTAAGTTTGAGGTTGTTTACAAAGCATTGATTAAGAGTATTTGGGAGTCTATGCGATTATATTGATTGTGTAGGAAGTCGGGGGATCATTACTATTTGGGATGAGTGCATCTAAATGAGAGGTCCTCTAGAGTTCTTACAGTTTGTCAGTATTTAATGTCTGTGGGTAGGGGAAATGTTGGTTCGTCTGTGTATAGGCCTCTCCCATTTCGATGTGTTTTAATTTTCCGAACAAGAGAGGAAAATTTCTCATATTTGACTTTGAAAAGTCAAATTTAGTCTTATATTTCGAAACGGACGGAGTCATGAAGTAGTGAGTACATTATAGAAGTTCAAAATTAATGTTCTCTATTTAACTTTTGAAAAAAATAAAAGTTTTAATTAGTAGTGGTTTTTATATAGTTTATACTTTTTATAATTCTTGTCTAAAATTAATTAAATTTATATTAGTTTCGAGTTTGAAAATATGTTGAATTGATTTCATATAGTCAAAATTTATCCTATAATTTGAAACGGAGAGAGTTGCAAGTATTTTATTGTAAAGGTTTTTCTTCTAGGAAAAAGGAGGGAGGAGGGGGGGGGGGGAGAGAATCACATCCAGTTCAAAGATTTTTGATTATTTTATTATAGTGTGGGCTGAGAGACGTGAAGTCGTTTCCTTTTTATCAATGAGTGGGAAAAAGGTGTTTCTCAGTCCGGTTCAAGAGATTCTTCGTCACAATAAATCAAATCATTTGCATATTACCCTAGAGTTGAACCGTATTAGGTAAAGCTGGACTCCTTTTCTATTAAAAAACATTTAGTTTTGGTGCTGCTATCATATTTTAAAGGACTTGTACAACAATGGTGGGAGGTATGTTATATAAAAGGCTGGGGTGGTTTTGTTGTAAAGGAGAAACTTAAGGTGTAGAGTAAGGAGGGTTTTGGAGATATCAAACGACATAAGGGCAACATATTGGGGGTGGCGAGGGGATGGCTAGGTTGGAAGAAAATGGCCCAAGGAGTGTCTGTGTATGGTGAGCTCTCAGGTGAAACCTCCTTCGGACCATGAAAAACTCAAGAATAATATGATCAGAGTGGCCGAAGAGAGGGAGGCGTACAATCATAGAATTGCTTAGGAAAGGGCAAATCTACCAAGAAGAAGGCAACCCAACGAACAAGATATTGAAGTCATGACTATCCTCCTTATCAGAGATGATTAATATAATTTCTTATTTGTATTTGTACCTTGTGTACTTTCAAATTATTTGATCTAATAAATTCATGGTTTTGCTAGAAAATACAGTTGCTCATTGTATAATAGTTCGTGTTTACCTTATGTTTATATTATGCCTTGCATTAGAAATTGATGCTTTGATATAAACTACTGGTTTTGTCATCATCAAATAGGGGGAGATTGTTAGTATTTGCATTGCATTTTTGGTTGCCCTTATTTGACTTGATGGCATTAAAGTATTCTTGTAAAAGATAGCTTTTGTACAATCCCTAATGAGAATAAATTTGTTGTACAGTTATGGATCAAAATTGTTAGGTAGATCCATGATTGTAGAGCAATGTCTAGGAATTCACAGAGTTGTAACCTCAGGATCGTTTAGTTGTGACTTGGTCACAAATTGTTTTGTTACAAGTTCTACAAGGGAACTCTGAGATCGCAGAGTGTGGAAATTTGTTTTGCTGGAAGGCTGACCAAGGAACTACAAGATTTTATAGCTAATGCTAGACGTAGAGTGAGTGCACTTTACGAAGGAAGACACTTAGTGAAGCCACTGAAGGGTTCTTAAAGCTAAAGTCGTTTAGTGGGAGTCACTAAACAATACAAAGTCCAGCACTATGATTGAGATCACAATGATCATTTAGCTCCAATCGTAGAGTCTACAGGTCTCACAAGCAGTGTCAGGGATCACTTGACCTTGACTCCCAATCCCAACCTTGATCCTATCCAGTGGAGTCAACAATAGAGACAAAAGGAATAATACAACTTTTGCAGCAGCTAGTTGCTCAGCGCCTAGGACACGCGTCACCTTCTGCACCAGATAATACACCGATTGATAGTGACATCTCATGGTATATCAAACAAGGTTAGAAGTCACAGGAATTAGCAAATGCCAATTGTCATAAAGGGAATTGAGGAACGGTAACAATCCAACAGATAGAATTTGAAGCCGTGCTATGAAAGGATTGCTACTATAACATTGGATTACTACTGAAGAATTGAACTTAAGTGCTCATAAAAAACAAACTCCAACGCTCCACTCTACGATCTGTGAAACAACTTTCTGCTGCTAAGTCTAAACAGTTCATACTCCCAAAAACAACTTAGCAGCTCCTCAAATAGTTACATATTCTCAGTATTTAGCATTGATCTTAGTGATCAAACTTGTACCAAGTCTAAGTGACTTAAAGATTTTTAGTGCATATCAGTTGTAAAGTTCTTAGTGAACTTGGTTTTTGTAACCAGCCTCATCCTTAGTGGATCATCCTACCCTTGGAGTGGAGTAGAAGAGAGGAGTAGGAGACTTTTGTGCTCCAAACCTCTTAAAATTTCTGTGTTCATTTACCTTCAGTTTTTACTTCCTGCAATTTCATTTTGTGGTTTACTCTACGTTTTTTACTAAACTCTTAGCCAAGGATTTTCTTCAATCTTCTAGGGGCTTTCATGAAGACATATTCTGCTGCATATACTTAGCCCAACTGTGTTAATTATTTGGTAAACCTTAAAATTTTTAAAGGATCTATTCAACAGCCCTGATCTTTTTGTGCCTTTTGGACGTAATAGAGAGGAACCGGAAGCAGCCCTTTGCTCAAAGGTTTGCTTCACAAGCCAGTAGCAGGGGGATTTACTTCTCAGCGCTCTACACCCATCCACATGGAAGGCCTACAAGTTTTACATTTAATGCTACAGTTGAATACAAACATAAAACTACTATAGTTGATGATCAGAAAAAAGAAGATGGTTGTTTCAGTTGGAACCTATTATTTATTTGAATGTCAGATAAGTCATATCTTTTCCATTAAGTCTAGCTTCAGTCTCAACAAAGAGAGTGGTAAACTACTTCAGCAACTAGCCAGCCTGCTGTTCCTTCTGATGCAGAGTTTTGATTTAACTTACTGAAATTAGCTTACATGACTAAATTTATAGCTTATGTATATGCATCTCAATTTTCCTTGTTCCTACTTCTAGCTTCCCAACTATGATGATGTTCTTCCTATTTTAGCTGAATACATGTTGGACACTTGGTGCAGACTCATATGGTTGATGTGGTGCGACCTTGTTGGATAAGTAAACTTGAGCCATTTAATGGAATGTGGCACTTAAGTGAGAATGGAAAACCTCGTGGGCAGTTTGACGCTATTGTTGTTGCTCATAATGGTGAATATTTGCTCCCAACTTTGTTTATTGCTCAAGTTTTTCTGTATGTAGTGTCTTCTCGTATCTCTGAAACCTTAATTATATGCTCTTCCAAAACTTACAAGTGTAACTGGCTTTTTTTCTTATTCCACTCGGTGCAGTATTAGAATTTTTACCATCTTCTAGAGACATCATGCTATGTATTAGAGATATAAACGATGCTGGGTTGTACATTTTCCTGTCAAGGTGTTTAAAACTTTTTCTCTAATAATTTTTTTCCAGTAATGTGCTCAACTCCCCTTCAGTTCTGAAATAAATTTGAATTGCCCTGTTAGGATTGGCTTGTAAAATCTAGAAAAGGATGTTTAGTTTACCAAACTTTGTTGTGTGCATCTTTTAATTGTTAATACAGTTGTTACAATCAAATTCAGTGGAAATTATCCAATCACATGCTTCCAAGCAACTGAATAATCATTTGAAATTTAACTCCACAACCTTTCAATCATACATTATAACTACGCTCAAAAGTTATTTCTAACCACCACAACTATAATCCATCCATTATTCACCACCCCCACTACCATAAACATTCAACATCCACCATCATCATCAAATTTTCTACCTGATGAATACCTCTTGCATCCCTCTTTACCCAGCCTGCTCAACTTATCAATCGTGAACATCATGCCATTAGTCACTGATCAGATAAAAAAGGTAACTAGGGGATGCATTAGATTACCAAATTGCATTTCAAGAGATACATTTCTTAGTGTTGATAAAAAACAACAGGCACAAAAAATGCCTCTAACCTATCCTTTCCAATGTTACGGTTCCTGAAATGTCCTGCAAAAACTTGGCTTCCAAAAGGACCGAGACTTCTTCTCTTCTGACCAGACAGACTCATCTGCAACTGAAGCAGGGCAAACAGATCCAGACACCGGATATACAGAAAAGGTTGAAGCCACTGACCAAAGAGAAAGATACTTCTCACACGGTCACACCATTCCTAACCCCAAATGATGCATGTTTGGAAATAAAATAAAATAATAATCATACTTGTTCAATATTGAAAAGAAGCCTTTGCAGTCCTCCATCCCTGACAATCTATGGCAACAACAACCGGTTGCCAAAGGCAGATCACTTCACTAGAAGATCTCCACATACATTTGCCTCTTAAAGGTTTGCTAAATGTGTAAACTTGTTGATCCGTTCAAAAAAGTTGTGTTGTTGATTTTATTATAGTGGAGTTGATTGTAGGTCATCAAGGACCAAACCTCATTTGATATTGCGTTGTTTGTTTTTCCTTATTTGTTGTTTGGTCTGCATAAAACTCAATTCCCAATAAGTGGTATTAGAGCTAGGGTTAATAGATCCGAGGTAGTGGGAATTAATCTATGCATTAGGTTAATAAATTTTGTTATGTTGGACTTTCTATTGTTTGAAGGGAAGACAAATTTCACACTGTAGCAAAGTAGCATTCAAGAACGTTTGAGTCAAAGTTGAACAACAATTTTTTTCCACCTACTAGTTGATGCTTAGAATCTGTCTCAACGCCCTTCAATAGAGTTCCTTGTATAATTCATGTAAAGTTCTTCCTATTCTTTGTGCATGCTTCGCACATATATCACTATCGTAATTGGCCATCAAAGCCGAGTAACGACTGAATGGTTTGTGCTACATAAAACCATACCAGAGGAGCTACAAGTTCATTTCCGAAATTGCAGGGTTATTGTTTGCAATTCTGGTAATTATATTGTTTGTAATTTTAGGAAATAGTAGGGTACTTAATGTAAATTAACCTTTTTGTTATCAAATTATAAATCGTGCTATAAGTTGAAGCTATTCAGTTCATTGGAATAATTGCATTAGTCCTCCAATGCATTTCTATTCTTCCTTAAACTCATCCTGTTTGTAGCTGATTTCGCAGTTCTAGATTATTTTTATGAGTTCGGATTACTTGGATTTGGTTGGCCATCATTTCCCTAGTTTGGACTGGTTCAAAATGGACAAGATGATATGGCAAATTTCAATAGCGAGTTTCCAGTTTCCAAATACTCGTATCACAATAGATATAGCGAATTGATATTTTCTCAAGTAAAAATGTTAGTTCCACAAGGTACTCGTATGAATAATAAGTGGGTTCCACCATCCACCCTCATATGAGAGAAGAACTTGTGGAACTAACATTTTCACTTGTGGAAATATCAATTTCTTAAATATAAATTAAAAAATTACATACATAGATTGATAAAAAGATGGACACCTAATACAATGAGTTCCTGTTTCATTATCAATAAAAAAACCATATTTATCTTAAGTACCAGATAAAATTCTAGATTTCACATTATATGATGCTTAAACCTAAAATGACAAACCGGTATTGATTCTATTTATGTACAGTTAACAATTTAACTTGCTATCGTGTTTGTGTGAGAGAGAGTTTTTGGAATATGTTTTATATTAGGTCAGGCTTTAGATTGATTAGTTTATTGTTTCTTAGTGCACGCCGAATTAGAATCTATGCAAGGTTGAGCAAGCCTGTACGACGTTTGGGTTGAACCTGACTGGCTAGGTGAAAACTCTTTCCTATGAAAGAAAATTCAGAACATTCTTAGGTCAATAAGATAAAAAAATGAAACAAATTAGGCATAAGAAACTCTTGCTAGAAACTTGCTTAAATCTTATATATGAGAAGATTTACATAAAAAGTCAACTTCTTGATTGTGGAAGATTTCCACCCCAAATGTTATATTACCCAATTACACAATACCAAAATTTGTTACTTGAAGGGGTACGCTAAAAAATAACACATTTGTAGGATAATAGACCTTCTGTATTTGCTTGCTTCTAGTTGGTCTTGATTGATCTTGGTCATGCATTGGTTCATAAGTTTATTGTAATTGAACTAGTTTCTGTTATGTAGTTGTAAATTTATATCTTCCTCTTTGTTTTTCATACGATTGTGCTTTCTTATATTCCCGTGTCTGGTTGTACATGCATTGCGGGCACATTACTTCTGTCATTATTGAATTGAGTTAAATTTTGTACATGATGATTCTTTTCTTCTTTGTTAAATGTTGTACTAAAAGAATTTGTAACTGTGTAAATCCACTAGGAAAATGTGCAAATCGATTACTTGCTTCATCAGGCTTGCCACTTGTTGCAAGACAAATGAAGGTACAAACAAATCTGGTAGTCCAGTGCCTGTTGTAGGTTTAGTATCCATTGACCATAGATAATTATTGTTCTGCGTACTTTTATGCTTCAATAATTTTTACTCCTTTTCTTTATATACCTTCGAGTTTCAAAATTCACTTCTACTTTTTCAGAGGTTGGAACTGAGTTCTATATGGGCTCTTCTCGCAGCATTTGAGGATCCTCTTCCATTGCCAGCCAATGCAGCTGGATCTCCTTTTGAAGGGGCTTTCGTAAAAGGAATTAATTCTGTCTCGTGGATGGCAGACAATACAAAAAAACTATTAGATTGCAAGGGAAGTGGGCCTCATTGTTGGACATTTTTAAGCACAACAGCTTTTGGAAAGCAAAACAAAGTTCCACAGGTGACTTTTAGCTTAAATGGTTAATGTAACTGAGTCCAAATATGTAGGTCTTATATTAACGTAAATCCTCTATTTGAAGAAGTGTAATCACTTTCAGCCGTGCAATCTAAATTAATATGATTTCTAATTTGAACATGTTGGTGAGCCATGGAAATTATGGCTTCCTGGTTTTATGTTTGTAGACCTCATGGGCAGATCAGATCAGTTCAGCTAAAGGGGCTTACTAGAGGATTTCTGTTTTGGGGATGTCCTTTGAAGGCTTCAATAGCCACTTTAGTTGTTGGAGGACATCTTATCTTCTCTCTGTTAAAAAGGCTTACTTTAATTTAGTGAGATTTTTAATTTCATGTTGTTGATTATTTAATGGTGGTTTATCAGGAAAATATTCCATCTGCCACTGCGGAGAGAGTGAAGGAAGCCATGCTTGAGGGTGTTGAAGCTGCACTAGGACTATCAAAAAGCTCACTCCAGAGACCCTTTTATACCCGTGTACAACTATGGTATGAAATGACATCCAGATATATTTATTGTGATTACTTGGTTTAGAAAATCATCTTTTTTTGTTGGTATTTTTTGTGCATGCTTGATTAAATCCTGATCTCATGGGCTATCAATCATTAATAGGCATCATTATTCTTTAGCTTTGCTTACTGCTAAAGGCTACAAAATGCCCTAAAGCATATCATTCTTTTTTCAAGTCCTCCAATAGTTATCTTCTCCAAAGTCCAAACCATCCGATACAAAACAACAAGAATTGCAGAAAAAGAAGACCTATCCTCGCAAGGAATCAGTTGGAGCACAGAAATCAAAGACTTTCTCTAAAAATTCAGTATAATTCAACTTTTATTAAAATAGTGATAAATACAATTATTATACAGGAATATGAAACCCTAATTCGTGTAAGACACTCCCTAAATAAGGTAACCTAATTAAACTAAACAATTAAATATAATACTCCCTCCATCCCAAAATATTTGACGTTTTAGGAGTTTTTTTTTCCCAAAATATTTGACGTTATACAATCCCAAGAATATTTTGACATTTATTTTCCTTCTCTGCCCTTCCTTCTCCACCACTATTAATGCCTATTTTTTCTAGAACTCGGTCACCGTTTCTTCTTCAAGACTCACACAGAATAAACTCTTTTTTCCTCTACAAGACTCACTTCAATCCGATGATCATTCTGCGTGGTCGGCTGAGGGCGGCGGATAGGAAGGACGAAGTGGTGGTAACGGAGAGAGAAATTTTGAATTGTATTATGACGACGATGTCGGTTTAGGCCTCCGACCTTTACCGGAGACTGTCGGAGTTCTTAATGGGATCCGGATTGGAAATGAACGGATTAGGCCGCTCGGAGCAGCCACCGGCTTCAAAAGTCGCCGTCAAATCGCTACCAACAATCAGATCTCGGTCAGATCCGGGTGGTGGATTTGCGGTTGGGAGGTTTTCCGGCGAAAGGAGGGGCGAACTTGATGGTCGTACGAAGACTGTGGTGGTCAGATCTCGGTCAGATCCGGCTGATAAGAGAAGAGATGAAGAAGAAGAGTCCGGCTGATAAGAGAAGAGATGAAGAAGAAGAGTTCCGACTGATGAGGAGAGATCTGGCCGGATGAGATAAAGTATTAATTAAGGATAAAATAGGAAAATTGTAACTATTCTTAATCTGTGTGAAAATATGTAGAACGTCAAATATTTTGGGATGGAGGGAGTAATACCCAAGTGCTCTTAAGACTCCTAACATACTTCAACTAAAGAAATCTATTTCAATTCTAGTTTCACTCGCTTCAAATTACACTAGACACAATATAATTCAGACTTTGGAATTCTTCCCAATGCATTCACATCATCATCAGAATCAGGATTAGACCTGACAAAATATGGTTATGAGTTGATTTTGGTTTTTAAAATATGGTTAACCAACCATTTAAGAGCTAAAACCATATTAACCATTTTTAATATGGATAATGTGGGTTGGAACCATATGGTTATGGTTAAAAACTATATTAACTATTTTAATATGGTTATAGTTCCATGAAGGCCTGATTTGATATATTATTATTATTTTTTTGGGGGTGGGAGGGTGGGGTGTTTACATAATCACATAATATTATTTTTTTGGGAGGTGGGAGTGGGGTGGGGGTTAGGATGTATATATAATCACATAATATTTTTTTTTGGTGAGGTAGGGATGGGGGTGGGGTGGGGGAGTGGGGGAAAGGATGGGGTGGGGTGGGGTGGGGTGGGGGGTGGGGGGGTTGGGATGGGGATAAGGGGTGTATACATAATCACATAATATTATTTTTTGGAGGGTTGGGGTGGGTTGGGGTGGGTGGGGTGGGGGGTAAGAGGTGTATACATAATCACATAATATTATTTTTTTTGGGTGGGGGTGGGGTGGGGTTGGGGGTGGGGTGGGGTGGGGGGTCGTGGTAAGGGGTGTATACATAATCACATAATATTATTTTTTTTGGGTGGGGGGTGCGGGGCGGGGGGTGGGGGTGGGGTGAGGTGGGGGTAAGAGGTGGATACATAATCACATAATATTTTTTTTGGGTGAGGGTGGGGGTGGGGGGTGGGGTGGGGGTTGGTGGTAAGGGGTGTATACATAATTACATAATATTATTTTTTTTGGGTGCGGGGTGGGTGGGTTGGGATGGGGGTGGTGTGGGGGTGGGGGTGGGGGTGGGGGTGGGGTTGGGTGGGGTGTATACATAATCACATAATATTATTTTTTTTGGGTGGGGGGTGGGGGTGGGGTGGGGGTGGGGTGGGAGTGGGGGTGGGAGTGGGGGTGGGGGGGTGGGGTGGGGGGGTAAGAGGTGTATACATAATCACATAATATTATTTTTTTTGGGTTGGGGTGGGGGTGGGGTGGTGGTAAGGGGTGTATACATAATCACATAATATTATTTTTTTTTGGGTGGGGGTGGGGGTGGGGGTGGGGGGGGTGGGGTGGGGGTGGGGTGGGGGTGGGGTGGTGGTAAGAGGTGGATACATAATCACATAATATTATTTTTTTTGGGTGGGGTGGGGGTGGTGGGGGGGGGGTGAGGTTGGGGGTGGTGGTAAGGGGTGTATACATAATCACATAATATTATTTTTTTTGGGGGTGGGAGTGGGGGGGTGGGATGGGGTGGGGTGGGGGGTAAGGGGTGTATACATAATCACATAATATTTTTTTTGGTGGGTTGGGTGTGTGGTGTGGTGTGGCGTGGGGTGGGGTGGGGGTGGGTAGTTGAGCTTCTTGAATATGTAAATATGGATGGAAAGAACTTTTTGATTTAGATTTGGAATAAAATATGGGTCGAAAAATGGTTAACCGGGTTGGAACTATATTTATTTTTAAAACTATGGTTCCAAACTTTAACCAACCCAAATAAATAAAAACAGTTAACCAACCCATTTGGTTCCAGTTAATATGGGTTGACCCGACAGTTAACCAACTATATTGCCATGTCTAATCAGGATATAAGTTCAGTAAACATATAACAGAGTGATTTTAGAAAGATGTAGAGTTTGGAGTTCGGTAAAAGATTAGTTGATTAGCAGTGTCAAGTGGTTGGGTTGATCTGGCCGATCTCAGCCCAGAGTGCCAAATTCCCCAAGAGCTTCAGCTGATGAGACTATCCTGTGTTAGTTATGTTTTGTCAGCTCAGCTCATATATTAGCATGGGCTCCCTATTCCTTATCTTGGTGGTGGTCCTATATGGTCAGTAGGTCAGGATCAGTGCCATTATGATGGCTAGAGTAACCCATAGGATTTTTCATAATCATATCCTAAATTCAAAAGTAATCTCTCGATTTTGATGTGATGTAGGACAATATTTGGAGGAAAAATAATTGAAAAACAATGGAAAAATAACTCAGGTGAGGCTCCGGACCTTACTGCAGAAGAGAGGATACAACTCATAGCTATTCAATATATATATATATATATATATATATATATTAATTTATTTATTTTGATAAAAGAAGAAATTTTATTAATAGAAAAGAAAGGATACAATAAATGGGGGACAAGAAGTCCTCCTTCAGCATACTAATAATTAAAAATAGAAAAATACTTAAAAAAGTGCAGTCCTCCATAAAAGAAGCACGAGGAGACGAAAGAAAAATAACCCTATCATTCAATAGCTTTTAGGATAACTGGATAAATAACTTTCTCTAAACAACCTAGCTTTACGCTCATTACAAATTCCCGCAAGATAGAAAAGAAGGCACACTTGCATTGCATCCCTCTTACTTCCAAATCATCGAAAATAAATTAATAGCGTATCTTCCCTCGTAACAGGACACACCCGCCCTCTCCTAGCACTCCAAAGAGAGAGCTCCATAATCCCCAAGCAACGGGACAACGCAAAAATAAATGAGCATGTGTTTCATTGCTATTCAATAATCAATAATATTCTTTAGTGTAATTAACTTGCAAAGGATTACCTCAATATTTATATAAATTCAAAACCCTAATATTACTTGGAATAATAAAATAACTAAACGACTAATACGCCCTTACTAGCATTATAATCCTAATTACTATTAAAAATCTTAAATTCCCGCTAATAAACAAATAAATTACATTAATTTCTTACATGAAACATAATAAAAACTCTAAATAAAAAATATAAAAAATCTTTAACTTTCTCTTGACTTGTGGTCTCCATCAATCTTCCCTTGTTGGAGAAAACTCAACTTCGAGTTTTGTAACATGCCAGGATAAACCATGTAACTCCTCGGAATGATGAGCTTAACTTGGACTTGATCAACTTCTCAGACCGTGCTCTCTTTGGCAACGAACAACTCAAAAGTAACTTCAAAGTTTTTCTCATTGTTGTTCGCACAAAATATCTGGTTCAACTTTTAGAGCTTTAGAAATTTCCATGCGTAACATGAGTAACGGATACAGAGATAGAATGGGAATAAAAAAATAGAAAGCAGGAAAAGACAATTCAAAATAAAAAAGAAATGTAAAATTTAAAACTAGAATAATTTAAGAAAGTAAAAAAAAATACAAAACATTAATTTATAATAAAAATAAATAAGAATATTTTAAAAATATTGAAGTAATATTTTTTTTAAAAATAAAATAACAAATGTAATAATAAAAAAAAAAATCAACAAATGAATAATTAAATTACGTTAGTAGTAGTTTCAAAAAGTACTAACGCCAATATACCAAAATCTATTGGCCACAACAAATTTCTCTCCATAGCACAAATCCCGCCCCAGCTTTCTACGCATCCCGTCTCCATAGTTGTCAAAACAGTCCTCATCGGCCTCATAGTTCGCCGCCCTGGTTTAAGCTAATGGACCACTTCACCTTCTCTAATCCCAACCCCATCTCCTCTGCCACTGCTTGCAATATCCAAAAGAATGATTAGTGTGTTCCTCCGTCACTGCAAAATCGATTGTTTAGTTTTTTACATCAAAACCCTAAGTTTTTTCTTCAATATCTTTTGATATTTTGGGTTCAAATTTCAGAATCCCAAGGTTTTTCCAAAAGTTTGTTATGGAAGGACTTGACAATCTTATGTTACACGGTAGATTGGGTTGATTTAGGGGTAAATATCCATTGAAATTGTTTGGATCGCAACACCATGGGTGGCTCAATTTGGGGAAATTTGGTGAAGTGAGGCAAATATATTGGGGCTTATTGTTTTTTAACTTTTTCTAAATTATTTTAATGATTATGATGCTAGATTAGACAACACTTCTAAGATCTGACAAGTTGTGTTGGTAGGATGGAGGATGGGAAGAAGATGATACATCGGAGGAAGATGGTGCAGATCCCGAAAGAAAGAATGGTTTGGTTTGTTAGATTTTATTGTGTAATTACTATATTACCCTCAATGTAGCACATGCGACAAGCACACATTATATTTCCGTTAAAAGTCAACGACGTCTATGTATTTTTTTAATGGGAAAGTAAATAGGGTCTCTTTTTTTGCACTTGTGTATATTTGAGGGTGAGTTATGCAAAAAAAAAAGTTTAGGAAGGGGTTTGTAAAAAAGGCATAAATAGGAGGGTTAGTTTTGCATTTCAGTCCATCACAAGTGTCTAAGCCTCAAAATTGTGAACATCCTCTTTCTCTTTCCCTGCTCGAATATGTGTCAGCATGTCAATAAGGCCATCTTTTGTTGGAGAGATGACATCCTTTATAGAAGAACATATAGAAGCAATTTCATTTACAGCCTGTCGGATGTTCTTTTGCTTTAGCTTGTTGATGTCTTTGCTTCAACTTTTCTTTACTCATCTTGATACTGATTTTCAATTTCCAAAGTTTGTCTTGTGCATCAATCATTTCCCATCCAAATTCTTTATGCTTTGGTTTCAAATGACTATAGCCACGAAGATAAATAAGATGGCGGATTCTTTCACTTTCATTATCAAGAAACCAAATATACTCCTTCATTTCTGCAATCAATTCTTCAGTGGCTCCAGACATTGGGACACTGGGTTGAAAAAATAAAATAAAACTTTTGTAATTATTTTTTGGGTAAAAGGACCTAACAAAAATGAAAATAGAAAACAGGGTCTAAAGTATGAATGTAGAAAGTGTAGGGGCTGATTTAAAAGGATGAAAGGGTATAACTGAAAGTCTATAAACTATGAGCTAAAACTTAAATGTTAAGAGGAAACTATGGCGCAAGCTGTGATTTGCATCATATTAGCCCTATAGCAGAGACATTACCTCTTTTCTTTACAACCAAAACAACAGCGGTTACACCTCTTCCTTCTCCCTTCAGTCTGGTTGGCCGAATCGGCAGCCAACGTATTTTTTTCTCCTTAAAATATGAATCTAGGCTGCTGCTATTGGTTGTGTAATGCCTGTTTCTGTGCTGGGAGTTGATGAGTGGAGGCTGAATCTAAGTTGAAAAACTTTGCTGCTGTTCTTTGTTTCTTATGAACAATAACACGTGATGAACAGTAACCACAAAGTAAACAGTTACTCAGACGATGAACAGTACCTCCGTGAACAATAATCACTTTTTTTTACACCCTAAAACTAAAGATCTCCCACAAAATTAAGAAATTAATGGAGAAACCTCAAGTTCTTATACTACTTGATGTAGGACAATATTTGGACGAAAAATAATTGAAAAATAATGATGTTCTGCACACCACTACCTGAAGGATTTTTTAACTGTAGAAGAGGAAAAAACTCGTAACTATTCAATAATGAATAATATATTCTGTAGTGTAATTAACTTGTACGGATTACATCAATATTTATATAAACTCAAAACCGTAATATTACTTGGAGAATAATAAAATAACTAACTACTAATATTCCTCTAGTAACATTAAAATCCTAATCACTATTAAAAGTCCTAAATCCCCACTAGTAAATAAATTACATCAATTACTCTTGCATTAAACATAATAAAAACTCTAAATAATGTATATAAAAATTCTTTAATGTCCTCTTTACTTGTGGTCCCCATCATGATCTATGCAAACGTGTCTTTAGATTACTGTACTTCCTGTCAATATTGTTTTCTTTTCACAAGCAATACTTTTACATTAGCAACACATTATACATACAAACTCACAAACTCTCACACATTCACATGGGATAGGTTAGGACACCTTTTATACTTAATGTGGGGTCTTTCTTCAATCCCCACATAGTTATTTAATGTTCAAATTTGAATCAAACTCAAAATAGGATCATTGTCATAATAATGCTTCTATACGTATTAATGCTGGAGAAACAAATTGAACACGTCTTACCAACCATTTTAACTTACAAATGGCATATTATACATATTGCAAATAAACTAGGGGTGTTGAATACCAGAGTAAGGTATCAGATACTAAAAGAAAAGAAATTTATGAGTTGAAACTTCCTTTTCTATTATTTATTTATTTATTTTCCCCAGAGGTGAAATGTATGTTTTTATTTGATATAATCTCTTCGGAGATTAATTTCACGATTCCTAAACATGCAGGGGTGCAGCTCTTCCCACCAATACTCCTGATATACCTTGCATCTTTGATTCCCAAGGAAGGGCTGGTATATGTGGTGATTGGCTACTTGGTTCAAGTTTAGAGGCTGCAGCCTTAAGTGGCATAGCTCTTGCTAATCAGGCTAGTCCCTTAATCCCTTGTTATCTGCTTTCATGAGTGAATGTGCTGATTTGTCTGTTTAATTGTGCTTTATATAATTTGAGTAACATTTGCATCCCCAGCTATATAACTAAGTTGAGTTAGATCTGCTGATCCACTGTTGTGATCATTTGATCCTTATTAACTTGAACATTCTAGTAGATGAAGTTTCGAAATACTCGTTTCCCCCCCTTTTTTGTGATAAAGGAAGAAATTTTGTTAATAAAAAAGAAAGATACAATTATCCGGGGATAAAAAGTCGACCCTCACCAGACTAACAAAAAACATGATGACGTAAGTACTTAAAAAGGTGCAGACCTCCAATCTCTATGCAAATTAGTGAGGAAGGTACCTTGGCGTCCCGTGACGCCCTCAAATTTGGTCTATCTTCAAACCTGGATTTGGTGCATCAATATAACAACATATTTCTTAAATTCCCAGATTCTATTACCTTAAAATCTTCATACATACAAATAATGATAATTACTTAATTCGTTATTTCGTTACACGTGTGACTTTTATTCGCCACAACAGATACATAACAGTTTATTAAACTACTTTACATTTTAATTAACTATTCTACATTACGAATCTTGGGTTGATCTTCATGCTCATTCATATAATGAATGGCACTTCATCAGGATACTGATAAACTTGATTTTCACAGGATCCTTTAGTTCATTCTACTGTCGTTCGCTGAAAATGTTTTTATTTTAAGCAAGTGTGAACATTCAATTGCTTAGTAAGTTCTAGCAGTTGTATAACAACAAAATCAAGAATCGAATATTCTTTATATATAAACTTCAATAACTGAACAATAGTTATGAAGCAACATGAATAATATGAATAAATTCTGATTCCTATCATTTTAAAACATCAATACATTCGTTTTGATATAACCTTAATTCTTATACTCTCTTCTTTACATTCTGTCTAGCTAAAATCATTAGCATAGACTTAACATTATCAGTTGATGAATAAACAGAACTCTTTCATATTTGAACAGTTTTAACACTGAACATTTCATTTTTCGAAAGCACATAGGTACATAGAATAGGCATATAGCCTCATACATCATAAACATCTTGTACAAATATAACACATTTGCACATAGATCAAACTTACTCATTTACAACATCTGAGCAAGCTTAAAGAAACTAGCATTCATTTGAAATATGAATGAAGTCAGGAAACTTGCCTTCAGCGCTGCATACAATTACAGTTTACGTTGTTCAGCTCTTCGAAATTCTTATATATCACATAAGAAATAACATATACCAATTAGTCATATAGTTGACTTATACATTGGTTTACACTAACTTTAGTTCTTACGGTTAGCGTTTTATAACCTAAGTTCACGCAACCGAACTTTAAACTCTTCTTTCAACGTTACAACATACGATGATGTCTTAAGTTTTACCATTGTCCTTTACGATAGATTTACATTACCTTTTCCTTCTTCATTTCTTAACTTGTTCGAAGCATTACAACTGTAATGTTCGTTACATCAATTATCATTCCTTATGGATTCTGACAAATAAATATCATACTTCAGGATTATTCTTTATCGTCTAAATCATACAATCTTTGGTATGCTAAGAGCGATCATTCAATGTTAATGCTATGTGTTCATAGCTATTAAGCATTTTACATTACCTCCAATTCATCTCTTACGATGTTCGGTTCAGTTACGCGGAACTTTCTTCAAGTTATTAGCATTAACTTGGCTTCTCAACGTTTACACGTTATTCATTATTCAAGTTATTGTAACGCTCATGATACTTACAACCATAACATTTTACAATGATCAACTTGCTACCGACTTGCTCGGTATCCTCTACTGAGAGTCTGGCTGCAGTGCATTCTCATTCCGAGACGTTACCAGCGAGAGGCTCGGGGTTCTTCACGCATTACACGTCATTAATTACCTTACGTTCAAGTGTGTAAGCTAAGCACTTTTAGTTTACGCGTACACGAATTGCCTTCGTCAGTTTATGTGTTTTACGTTACATTGTTCATCTTTTAAACTTCTGTTCAACCTTTACTTGAGGCTTAAATCACTTATTTAAGTGTTACATTACGTGAACTTTACGTTCATAATATTTCTGTATACTTTCCCCAAGTTAAAAGCTCCTCTCTGGGTTCTCCCCTGCATTTGCACTGCGGCGCCGGTTCCCCTTTGTTAAATTGGCGATGCAGCGTCAGTTAACAAAACTGATGAAAAACTTTTTAAAAGAAATTGATGAACGAACTTCAAATTCTTTTTACTTACATATTCTTATGGTTATACCATAATAATATCATTCTTTTATGGTTATACCATAATAATATCATTCTTTCTCATCTTTTACTTCTATGTTCTTAAGTTACATGATTTTTCATATGAATCCTAAAGAAAATAGATTAAAGGTTAGGTTTTAAATATATTTCTTCTTGTTCTTCCATATTCATCTTCCTCTTATCAAAGCTTGCATGATTAGCTAGCTTTTCTTCCTTCTTCTTCTTGAATTTTCGAAAATCCAAGCTTTCTCTCTTCCTCTCTCATTTTTGCTCTCTTCTCCATTTAATGTGTTAGTTGAAAAAAATAAATCAACTAACACATAAAATGACTTGGCTTATATAGAAAACCAAGAATGAGGGCACTTTGGTCATTATATAACTTTTCACCGGTTTACATTTTGGTCGGTTAACTTTCGGTCTTGTATAGTCCAAACCTTTAGGTTTACAAAACTTACAAAACACCCCCTACTTTCACTATTCAGACCTCATTTCAAAATATCAACCAAGCTTCTCCAAGAAGCTTGGTGACCAATTTGGGTGACCCACGACCCACGAGTTTGGTTCTTGGTTTGGGCTTAGCTTTAATTCAAATTGGGCCAAACTTTGGGCTTGAATTTAACATTCTTTGGGTCTTGATTTAATTATTATTGGGCCTCCTAGCATTTCCTATTGGGCTTCAAAAATCAAAGTTCATTAGCTAAATAGTTAATTGTCTTTCGTATTCATACCGTACAATTTTCGTATTATGCGCGTATTCTACTTCGTATAATTTTTGTATTATACGTCGCATTATTCTCTTACTATATTAGTATAATGATTCGTATTATACTAATATTCTTTTCTTTAATCTTCTTAGATTCATTACATAGTAGAAAAATTGCGTTTCTCGTATTCTAAATCTTTTTGTACATTCCGCCTTTCTTCGTCATTCTAACGTTAGTGTTCTTCGAAAATTCGAAAAACTGAAACACTTTTTGATGAATAGCGTTTTCTGCGACGTTTTCCAAAACATAGTTAAACGATCAAAAAGTACATAACAATATTTTTCGTCGTTTTTATTTCGTTCGATTTCTGTATTTTTTTGAGAAAAACTTTTATCGGCTAATATGACTCTTCATGACATATTACCGTCAAATCTTGAAACAGAATGTCATTTCGACATACCAATCTCTCTACTCAACCTAGGTTATTCATCGGATAAATAGTGCATATTTCGTCTTTTTTTCGGAAAAATTATTTCCTCAGAATTTTTTTATTTGTCTTTAAAATTCTTACGCACTTATTCTAGCTCATAGCCAAAATCCTCCCATTTTATAATCATCCTAGGTTATAGAACGACTAATAAACACATAACACACAATATTATTAATAAAAATTCATTTTATTAAATAATAATTCTTTAAACTTAACTTACAGGACAATCCGATTTTCTGGGGTGTCTCACGCCCAGTAGAACCTCAAAGTGAAGCGAGAAAAATAATCATATCCCTCTACATCTTAAAAGATAAGTAACTCCTTTGAACAGTTTAGCCTTGCATTGATCCAAATTCCAAGTAAAAACACACTTTCATAAAATTTTGGCTTCCAAAGCCTTCAAAGCAAGCTAGCAACTTATCTTCTACTGAAGCATGACAAATATACTCCTCTTCTATTTGGATACTCCAAAGAGAGATTTGTGATTCCCACGCAACATGACAATTTGGAAGTAAATGAAAATGTGTCTAATTAGTTTGTCTGCACATAAAACAAATGTCTGGAGAAAGGGCCTTATAGGGTATGAGATCAATCATTAGTATCTAATCTTTGTAAAACTATAGACTACACGGTAATGTTGACCTTGTAGGGGCTTTTCAAATATACGAAGCCAATGGAAGGGGAGTAGGATCAACAAAGAGAGGAATAACTCTTACAATGAAAAAATCTATTGGATCTAAAAAATAACTTATCTGAGGAGTATAAGTTGGACATAATCAAGCAGGATAAGTAGAGATGCCATCTCATTGGAATCCAAATCTGTGAGGTTCCTAAAAAAATGAAAATCTCAAGAAAAAGTGTTTTATGAAACTGAAAATGGGAGAGTTCCCAAATAATAAGAGGAAAAATCATAATTACTAGGAATGAAATTTAATTTCGAGCGTGTTTATTTCCCATATATGTGGGTTTGTTTTTTGTTTTACTTATCTCTGTTCATTTCTATTCTTTTGTTTTAAATTATTGTTTTATTTTAATTTATTATATTCTTTATTTTTTTTTTTGTTTTAGCATTTTAGTTTTTTTTCTTGCCCTTCTTCTTTTACTCTTACATATGAGATTCATTTTCAGCATACCCCAACTAATTTAGGATATTATACGTCATTGAGTTAAGTTGAGTTGAGTTGAGTAATTGGTGTGAAATTTTAATAAAATTGAATCTTCAAATGCAGATTGCAGATTACTTCCGAAGTGGTGGATCATGTCCAGATGAGTTTGCTATTGGTTTGCAGAATGAATTTCAACCACTTGAAGGATATGATATTGGGCAATTTCCAGGATTAGAATCCAAGGAACAAATATTTGTAGCTCAGGCTGTATAGCTTAGGAGTTTTATTTATTCCTGTGATGACAATTTTGTAGGTTTCTATAGGTAACTGCATCATTCCTAGTACGTAATTTGATATTACGTTTTATGTATAAATGGATGAACATAAGATGCTCCGCTTTGTAGTTTGTTATGCTGATTACTTGTTCTATTTTCTGGAATGATTAGGTGGTTGAAGAGGCTGTACGAGATATGGTTGTGACACTTGTTAGAACTTACAAAGGATGTTCCAGTTTTTTCATCTTAAATGAGGGAATTGCAATTGCGTGTTCTGTAGGGCTTGGAGAAGAGTTCAGAAGCATCAAGTTCGATGCAAGTTTGATAAAGGACAGCCAGCTTCTTCAGGAGTTATATGAACAGTCTCCCTAATCAAATCACTCCCTATTTTGTAAGGTTAGTACAGGAAGGCTCTAAGAGTTTCTGTAAATTATTGACTCTCATGCTCATTCCCATTTGTTAATCACCATTTGACATATTTTTTTGGTTATGTGAGAAATAAATAAATTTGAGGAAAAGTTTCAAAATCAGACTTTTGATTTGATGGTCGATAAATGAATATCATTGGACAATTAGACATTCAGAGTTCTTGAATATCTCTAACTCTCCCAACCACCACCACCACCTTTACCCCCCTCCCCCCCAAAAAAACAAAAATAAATAAATAAAAGAGTGAATTTCTAAATCAAAATTAATGTTATAACGCCCCCATATTCGGTCTGTGCATCACGAATACTTACCATACATTTCACACATCATTATATCATTAAATATTACATATTTGTTCAATTCCCAAATTCTATTACCTTAAAATCTTCCTTTATTACAAATAATGATAATTACATTATTATTTACTTCTTTACACGTGTGACTTTCATCTGCCACAATAGATACATAACAGTTTGTTAAACTACTCTATAATTTACTTAAACTATTATACATTACAAATCATGGCTTGATATTCACGCTCATTCATATAATGAATGACACTTCATCAGAATACCGATCAGCTTGATATTCACATGATCCTTTAGTTCATTCTACCGTCGTTCGCTGAAAATGTTTTTATTTTAAGCAAGTGTGAGTATTCAATTGCTCAGCAAGTTCTAGCAGTTGAACAATATCAACATCAAGAATTATTCTTTTAAAACTTCGATAACCGAACAAAAGTTATGAAGCAGCTCAAGTAATAGGAATAAGTTCTGATTCCTATCATTTTAAAACATTAGTCACGTTCACTTTGATATAACATCAATTTTTATACTCTTTTCTTTACATACCGACCGGCCAAAGTCAGTACCACAGACTTAACATTTGCAGTTCATGAATAAACAAAACTCTTTCACATAAACAGTTCAATCACAGAATAGTTAATCTCACATAAACACACAAGTGTTGAAAATTTGGCACATGGTCTCATGCATACTAACACCTTGTACATAGACAAAATTTTCTCAAGTTCAACATCTGATAAAATTTAAGAAACTAGCATTCATTTAAATATGAAACTTGCCTTAAGCACAACTTACAATTTACCCTGTTCGGCTCTTCGAAATCCCTATATATCATATAAGGAATAACATAAACCAATTAGTCATATATTTGACTTACACATTGGTTTAAACTTAACTTTACTTCTTATGGTCCGCATTTTATAACTTAAGTCCACGCAACCAACTTTCTTGACCGTCTTTCGGCGTTACGACATACGAAGATGTCTTAATTCTTATCATCATCTTTTATGATAGATTTGCATTACCTTTCCTTCTTTCTAACTCAACTTGTCCGAAGCATTACAACTGTAATGTTCGTTACGTCAATTATCATTTCTTATGGTTTTCTGACAAATAAATGCAATACCTCATGATTATTCTTTATCGTCCAAGTTAAACAGTCTTTAGTATGCTAAGAGCGATCATTCAATGCCAATGTTATATGTTCGTAGCGTTCAAACATTTTACATTACCTCATTTTATATCTTACAATGTTCGGTTCATTTAACTCGGAACATTATTCAAGTTATTATCCTTAAATTGGCTTCTCAACGTTATACGTCAATCATTACTCTTCATTACTTCACGTTCAAGCCATACACGAGTGTGTATGCTAAGCACGTTAAACTTACACGTACACTCCATACCTTCACGTTGGTTTAAGTGTTTTACGTTTACTTTTCTTTCTAATATTCCTTATCCGATTTAGATTCGAAACATTTTTTTTAATAACATTTAAATGTCATAAGTTATCTTCTTTGTTCAACGTTCAAGTCATTACATTCGATGTAATCTTAAACGTTCGTTTCCCGTATTTTTGAATACAGTTTCCCGTATTTTTGAATACAGTTTCCCCTATTTCCGAATACAGGGTCCCGTATAGCGATTACATATCCTACCTTAATAATATTCATCAACGTCTAAGTTATACAACCAATGTATGCTTAGAACGTCCATTCGACACGAATGCGATTCACGAATATCGTTTACGTACTTTGCGCTCACATCATTCGTCTTTTATACTTTCATTCAACATTTACTAAAGGTTTAAATCACTTCTTTAAGTGCTACATTACGTGAACTTTACGTTCACCATGTCTCCGTATACATCCCCCAAGAATTGAGCAGTTAAAAATTTATTTCTGGTCATCACCCTGCACCGGCGTTGCGGCGTCGGTTCCCTTTGTTATGGCCAATGTTTGAAAAAGCTAAAAGCGGTACGAGGCGTTTTTCTCCGGACGAGGCGAGGCGTAAGCTTTGAGGCGGAGCAAGGCGGAAGCCTCGATTTGAAGACCTAAAAGTCCCCAAAAAATTATAAAAAAATTGTTATTACATTTTGATGACAAAATTATGGACAACACTAGTCATGTTAACATTAATAGAATTTAATACTAAAGTTTTTGTATGCAAGTAGATACAAAATGCAGGGGAATCAAAATGTTTAAGGACGTGTTTGGAATTGGAACTGGAGCTGAAGATACTGCTACTGGCTACCTAAATTTTCTACTCCAACGGATTCAACAACACAATGATTAATGAGTAGCCATTTGTATACACACACTCTAAAGTCTAAAGGAATGCAATTATAATAAGAGACATAAAATTAAGCCTTACATTCTATTTCATGGGAGTATTTTTTTTTAAATTGTTGCTCCAACACTCTAATTAACGAGTAGCCAATGAAAGATCAGGTGCAAATAATTCACCTTCAAACACTGGAACACTCGATGAACACAAGTTCATAAACTAAATGGAATGTTACAAAATATACAAATTGCACAGTATCCTCTTTATGATTGTAATTTGTAAAGAGATACAAAAAAAATTGCTGAAGGTACAGGACACCATGACACAATCACCAGTATAATATAGCAAAAAAAAAATTGGTCTTGATTCCAGTTTTAATATGTTTTAGTTTCATAGATTATAATATACCAAAAAAAAATTTGGTCTTGATTTCAGTTTAGTCCGACTTACAAATTGCACCAATGTAAACCATATACACGTTTAATCGTTGAAGGTACAAGACAAAAAAAGTCACTGGGTAATCAATATTTAGACCCCCCCCCCAAATAACAAAAATTAAAAAAGAAGACAGAGTCAGAGTCAGAAGAAGAAGACGGAAGAAGAAGAAGAAAACCTAGTGTACTCAACGTCGCCTCGCAGGCTCGCACGAAGCCTTCAATTGACAGAAGAACTGCAGTCGGTATTCGGTACTTACCTGGTAAGGTCTCACGAGCCTTCGATTGATATGATATTATACTTAGGGTTTTTTTTAAAGCCAAATCAAGGCCCACGCCTCGTGACACCTCAGGGCCTTGAGGCGCAACGCCTTGAGGCGTAAGCCTCAACCAAATAAGGCGCAAGACTCGTTAGTTCCCAGTGAAGCGACCACCTTGCAACAGAAATCTTCCGCTTCGCTATGAGGCGTGCCTCGAGGCGCACAACTCGAACACTTTTTCGAATGTTGATTATGGTTGGCGCTGTCTCACCACTTTCCAACAACTGACTCTCCGAACTGGCGTTGCGGTGCTAGCTTTCTTAGCACAAGCGGCGCTGCGGTGCCGTCCCTGCATCCTTCAAAAAAATTTCAAAATTTTCCAAGTGTTCTTCCATGTACGGATCGCTTACTCTGCAATGTCGTAACTTCTTCGTTATAACTCGAACAGATTCGTTCCAAAGCCATTTTCTTACTTTCATTACATACTCGAAATTTTCCTAGACAGAATAATTTTCTGAATCCGTTAACGAGGCTTTTCGTTAGCTCAAATTTCATCGTTCGTTCGTTTTACGTTATTAACGTTTTTTTTCGTTCGTCCGTAATTCGATCATTCGAACTCGGAATTCGTTCGTTCTTGAGTCCACGACTCACGTTTTCAATGTTTTTTCAACATTCTTATGAAACCTCACTAATTAGGGTTCATTAACTTACTTTCTAACTTTCGTTTGTTTTTTACAAAATTTCGTCATAACTTCGTTATAGGCTAATTTCAATCCGTTCCAAAGAAACTTTTCTTTCAATTTTCTAATTCCTAACCAAACATATATCATCAAATATATATATGATGGTTTTAAACTTGTCCATCAACAAGAAGTTCTAATTAGGATGGTTTTCAATTGGGAAAAAGCACCTTTACCCCACTGTGGTCGTAGTGTTTTAAGCAATTAGCCATTGTGCTTTTAAAATATTCAATTAGCCCACTGTACTTTTTAAAAATGTTCAATCAAACAATTCTGTCCAATTTTACTCACGGACGTTAAAAATTGGGCCAATTTTCCTACGTGGCTTTTGAAAAAAAAATATAACAAGTTATTTCCTACGTGGCAAGCCAGTCAACCAAATTCTTAATACTATTGAGCCACTGCACTTTAAAAAAATGCAATTGGTCCACTGTGATTTTAAAAATATTTTTATGTTTTATTTTCTTTCTTTTTCTTTACCTAAATATTTATAATATGTATAATATTAATAAAAATTAATTTATAATATGTATGTTTTATTTTAAAAATAAAAATAAAAATACTTTTATGTTTTAAAATACTTATAAATTTTTTAAAAATAAATATATTTTTATGTTTTATTTTCTTTCTTTTTCTTTACCTAAATATTTTTTTCCTTTTATCTCTTTTCCAAATAATATAAATAATATATCAAATTTTTTGTATCAATGAGATCTATTACAATATTACATTAATTTCAACAAAAAAATAAAAATAAAAAATCATTAATTATGTGGCAAAAATAATAATTAAAATAATAAAATTAAAATAAATATATTAATTCATTTTCTATATAATTTTTTCTTTTCCTTTTATCTTTTCCTTTCTTTTAATAATTATTTTTATTTTTAAAATTAATTCCAAATAATACAAATAATATTAAAACTTTTTAATAACTAAACATAAAAAAAAACAAAATAAAATAAAAAAGGATAAAGTTCTGAATAAGGAACAAGAAGTCTTCCGCACCAAACCCTCCGTCACCGCCGCCATTGACGAGCTCGAGAAGCTTCGTCAACCTTACTTTGGCATGGTGTTTTGATCTTGTTTGGTCGAAATTGCCTTGCTGGATCTTATGTTGGGTTCCCAGCCGATTCTTTATGCTTGTGTTGTTTCTCTTTTATGGAATCAGTTGGGTGTTGCTCTTGTGGTGTCTGATCTGCAGACTTTGTTTCATTGTTTTTCTTTTATCTTTTCAGATTTGGATGTTATTACTGGTCTATGGGTTATTTGCTTATTGATCAGTTTCTGATTTGGTAGTTAGATTATGGATTTGTTTTCAAATTCGGTGGTGCTTTGGTCCGATAGATCCATGTCTTCTCTCGATTGGGTTTTTGTTTCATATTTCCTATTTGGGTTGCTATTTCCCATGATTTGGTTTCCACTGTTCTTGGTTTCAAAATCTTGGGTTGATATAGGTTTTAATTGATTTAATTTTATCCATGCTGATTCAGAATCGTTGTTGCTGTATTTTTTTTATCGAGTCAGTTTTGGTGTTTGGGTATGCCAAGTTTGTGGGTCTGTGCTCCTTGACCTTGTGGCCGGAAACTATGATGAATACCGACTTTCTGCAAATTTGACCTCAGTTTAAGGGTCTGTTCCTTTCTGATTTCGTATGGTTTCTTTGGGAAGTTCAGATCTTGAAATTGTTCAGAGGTGGAGGAAGCGAGGCTGAATGAAGGAGAGCCACGTAGGATAATACACACATTTTTTTTTCAAAAAGCCACGTAGGATAACCAAGCAGATTTGTTAACGTCCATGAGCAAAATTGGACGGATTTGCTTGATTGAACATTTTTAAAAAGTACAGTGGGCTAATTGAATATTTTAAAAGCACAGTGGTTAATTGCTTAAAACACTACAACCACAGTGGGGTAAATGTGTTTTTTTTCCGTTTTCAATTTGTCCATCAACAATGTTTTTCGTGTTCTTTGTGTTCTTCGTTCGTTTTTCGTGTTCGTTTTTTAATCAATATTTTGATTACGATTTTATTTTTTCAAGGATTTTAGTGTTATAAAACACCAATCCTTCCTTATGACCCCGGATCGTTCTTATGATTCATTCGGATCGTCCATTACCATTAAGCAATTCATACTTCATATGAATGCTTTTAAAAGAAATTTATAAACCAAACTTTAAATTCTTACTACTTCATTTTCTTATGATTAAATCATAAGAAAATCGTTTCTGAACATCTTTTACTTCCATTTTCATTAAGCTATGTAATTCTACATATGAAACATAAAGAAAAATTGGATTAAGGTTAGGTTTTGATACCTTTCTTCTTGTTTTTCTTCATTATTCTTCTTCCTTTAGACAAAACTTTGCGATTTGCTAGCTTTTCCTTTCTTCTTCAATCCGAGCTCTCTAACTCTATTTCTTTTATTATTGCTCTCTTTTCTCTTTGAAATGTGTTAGTTGATTAAAATCAACTAACACACAAATGAATTGCCTTATATAGAAAACCAAGAGTGAGGGTAAAATGGTCATTTAGATAACTTTTCACCAGTTCACACTTTGGTCACTTAACTTTCGCTCTTGTATAGTCCAAACCTTTATGTTTGCACAACTTACAAAACACACCCTAGGTTCACTATTCACACCTCCTTACTACTCACAAATATCAACCAAGCTTCTCTTGGAAGATTCGTTGTTCTGTGTTTCAAAATTCGTCCGACAGTAGAAAAATTGCATTCTCTGAATCTAAATTTTTTTAGATTTTCCGCCTTTCCTCTACAAATTAGCTTTTTCGCATTGGTCAGAAATTGAAAAATGTTTCCAAGTTTTCTTACTTAACCATTCTTGATTAAACATTAAACCAAATGTAGTTAAATGTTGGGAAAGTGCAAAAGCTAACCACTTTTATTGACTTGACTTTTGACTTTAACTTTTTGTATTCTTACTGTATAATAATTCGTATTATACGCGTATTCTTCTCGTACTATACTCGTATAATAATTCATATTATACTCGTATTAAATCTATTTAATTATTACACAGTTGAAAAATTGCATTTCTCGAATTCCAAATCTTTTTTGACATTACGTCTTTCGTCATTCTAACGTTAGCGCGTTCTTCAAAATTCTGAAAAACTGAAAAACACTTTAATGATTAACGTTTTTCGCGACGTTTTTTCAAAACAGCTAAACGTTCGAAAAAATACATAACAATACTTTTCATCGTTTTTATTTCATTCGATTTTTCACGTTTTTCTAGAAAAATTTTTTATCAGTTAATATGACTTTACACGACATATTACCGTCAAATCTTGAAACGGAATGTCATTCTGACATACCGAACTCTAAAAAAGACTTAGGTTATTCATCGAATGAATAGTGCCTATTTATTTTCTCAGAATTTTTTTATTTTCGTCTTCAAAATTCTTACACATTTATTATAGCTTATAGCCAGAATCCTCCATTTTATAATCATCCTAGGTGACTAATAAACACATAACACAAAATATAATTAATAAAAATTCATTTTATTAATTAATAATCCTTTGAACTTAACGATTAGGACAATCCAATTTTCTGGCTCCTGACAATGTTGTATCACATGTACTCTTATTTTAATTGTTTCACTAAATTGCTCATTCTTATATTACTTTCAGATTTCTTAAACATCAATGGGGACAACAATCCTATTTTCAAATGCTGGTTGACCAGGGAGTTTTCGTGGTCAGTTTATGTGGACATGTTATATCAATCATAGTTCTGATTTATTGATTGCTCAAGTTTGTAAGAAACTTCTAAATACACAATTTTAGATTTAAATGCCCTCAAGTTGTAGATGTACCAAATATGGAGGAATATATTGTATTAATTTGAATTTAATAAATTAATTTATATTTTTTAGATTTTTAGTAGGGGAAAATATTTTATGCATGATTCTAGGAATTAGTTTATCAATTAGGAAGGTTAGGGTTTATATCAGTGATTTTAATTTAGTATCAATTAGGAAAATTTTGGGCATAACGTTAGATATTTAAATTATGCATTTAATATTCTTTTTGAGTTGTAATCAATCTTTCTTGTAAAAGAGCATGCACTATTACATTGTAAGTTATTAGCTTTTGATTAGTAAAATTATCTTTGGGTTATTTCTCTCACTAGTGGATTCCATAGTACTGTTTTATTGTGAATTAAGGGTGTTGAAGGTCCGACTTTGTAATAATTAATCTATGTTGAATAGATTAATTTACTTTTTAGTGGATCTTGGCCTTTTTTATATATTTTTTTAACTCTAGTTCCCTAAATGAGCTTGTCAAAATATTGTTGTGTGAACAAAATAAAGAAATAGGAATAGAAAGATACTAATTAGAGAACACACTGATATATTGATAGATAAAATATTTTTTTGAGTGATAGATTTGGAAATGGTAGATAAAATGACTTTAAGGCACGACCAGATTACTGTCCTTGAGGCTTAATTCGCTCTATTAATTGATGCAAAATAGTTTTAGTGAATTTCTTTTAAGATACAATGAAGTCTGTGATATTTTTTAATTTGCACTATTAAAGAATATCTTATGAACAACTCTATGAATTTCTAGATTGTTGTTTACTAAGTATTGTATTCAGCAGTAAAACAATAAGTTAGAAGATTTGCAAAAGAAGAAGAAAGAATAAGGAAATGAATGTTTCTAATATTTTTTGGAATGCCATAAAATGACTTATATATTGTTGTAATAAACCAACGAAATTGTTGTTGTAATAATAGATACAACAATAACAATTGTAACTATTTTCTGGAACAAAGGTTGATGTTAGTTATAGGCTAAAAGTTGCAACTGTTTGTAACTGTTACAATAACTAAACTTGCAGCGGTTAGTGGAAGTTTTTTCTTGATTTAGGAAAGTTGTAACTTTTCAAATGACATATTCAAATACTATAAATAAGGGGCACTTGTAGCATTCTAGAAAATATTGGAAACATTCATTTACTTGTTCTTTCTTCTTCTTTTGCATATTTACTAAGTATTGTATTATGTATTAATACAATTAGTTAGAAGATGTGCAGAAGAAGAAGAAAGAATAAGAAAATGAATATTTCCAATAGTTTCTAAAATGCTATATATGCCCCTTATTTATAGTGTTTGAATAGATGTCATTTGAAAATTTATAACTTTCTAAAATTAGGGAAAAAAACTTCCACTAATCACTGTAGGTTTAGTTATTGTAGCGGTTTCAAATAGTTGCAACTTTTGGCCTGCAACCAACACCAACTGTTGTTCCAAAAAATAACTACCAATGTTGTTGTATCTATTATTACAACAACAATTTCACTAGTTTATTACAACAATATATAGGCCATTTATATGACACTTAATATGCATTTCCTTTTCTCCTTTTCAACTTCATATATAAAATAAAATCACCCAAAATTTAATTAGAAATTTTGAAAATCATTAAAAATCCACCACCATTTTCAAATTTAGACTTGAATATTCAATTAATGAAAACAAGTCAAAGTTAAAACAGAAAATGTGGTATTATAAACTTTGAACCACAAATCCTATATGGTTAATTGGACTTGTATCACACATTGAATTTCTCTTCATAGGACATAAAAGTCCAAAGGGGAGTTGAATAAATTATCAACGTTTAAAAAATTTATCTTAGAGTTTTTTGAATTTTCAGTAAATTAATTTGTAGTGTAAGAAATTAATAAGTAATGTCGACGTTGGGATTTTTATTTGTCCATTTCTGTTTTTGTCTTTTGGTTTTCTCATGTTAGATGAGATTTGCTTGAAAAAACAAGTTGTGAAAAGGTCCGACATGTATATGTCGATGATTGGACTGTAAGAGTCGCCAATTGGTATTTTTAAATGGTTGCACCAACTCAATCAAGAAAAAGTTTGCACAAAGACCTAGTGATGTGACACCGTATAACTGGTCTGTGAAATCGAGATTCGTTAGGGTCTGGGGGCTTGATTAAGCGGAGGGAAGGTGTTAGGCACCCCCCGACTTCCGTGGTAACACGGTTACCGTCACTTTTCAATTTAAACTTTTATCTGAATGTGTGTGTCTGTGTGTGTAGGTCAATGTGCAGTTGTCTGGAAGTAGTGCTATGCTTCATTTGCATCTATATACAAAGGGTTTGAATTTTGTATAAAAGTTCAATTTTAACGAGATATGACAATAATGTTTTATAAAACAGATTTTTCAAACTCTTGTGCTTAATAGTAATTGAGGCCTTTGATACTTTTATTTTATTATGTGTTCGGCTCGATTGCTTTTATTATTTTTGAGATGCGAGGCATCTTCGAGAAAATAAGATACATAGCAGTGCCGAATTCCTTGTGAGCATGAGAGCTATCTAAGGAAATCCAGACACCATGAATACTTTACAAGCTGGCTGCAGCTGAAAATGTCCATCACGGGAATCGAATCTAGATTCAGAAACTGAATCTGTGATCACATGATTCCTAAGCTCACATGATGATGCAATATGTACAAAAGCTGTAAACAGTTATATATATATAAAAGCTGTAATATATATATATATATATATATATATATATATATATATATATATATATATAAGCGGTAAACGCACCGGAGGTAAATTCAGGCTCAATCGAATCAAATTTGATAATAGATATATAAAAGCAGTAAACGCTCCGGATATAAATTCAGGCTCAATCAAACAGAGTTTGATGAAGATATATATATATATATATATATATATATATATATATATATATATAAGCAATAAAAGCCACGGATCGATGATCCGAGCATACACACGCATCACGACTCTCAACATGAATAAGTATGTGTGGATGGAAGTGGAGAAAGGCTCAAAGAAATATGAGATGTCTTACAGTGGGCTGCCAAGAAGACTTAAGATACCTTTAAATGAATGAATACTCGGTTTCCACCGATAAAATATAGCAAAATACAAGCTCACAAGTATTTGAAAAAAGAAAGCACTTAGTTAAAAGTGTATACATAGCAAAATGGAGATGGCTTCCTCACCTTTTCTCTCCTTAAAATGGCCACCCCAGGCCCTCTATTTATAGAGGGGGGAGCTGCGGCTGCCCGTGGTGCCTCAGACTCCGTGGGTCCTACTGCCTCGAAGTACGTGCAGTCGAACAACGCGTTATTCGCTTGAACCTTCATAACTTTCAATCCGGGAGTCCAATGGAAGCGTGCCATAACATTCCAGAAAGCTCTTGCCTAGAGCTATGCAATGACGTAGGATTTGTCATTTTTCTAATCTGGGAAGATGGGTCCATGACCGAAATAGCATTTCTGGGTCTCCGTCAGGCAGTCCGTTGAGCTGTTTTACGTAGTTTGCGCTTGGAAGATAAGATATGGTTCTTGTGGGACTTATTTTGAAGAAGTTTGAGTTGAAATGAGTTGATTTGATTTGAGTTGAGTTTGAGTTGGCAAAATGACCATTTTACCCCTCCTGGGGTTATTTCTGACTTTGGCGTAGTTGTAACGTTCTTTTCCCAGGGTTATTTCTGAGATTGTCACGTTGTTGACTCTGAATATCCTCAGGGTTATCTCTAAGGTTGGCTTGACCTCCCGGGTTGACTGCAAGCATTAAACTTGTTCTCCCGAGGTTATCTTCGGGGTTGGAACTGACTTTCCCGGGGTTATCTTCAGGGTTGGAAACTGATTTCTCAGGGTTATCTCCGTGGTTGGAAACTGGATCGCCCGGGGCTATCTCCGGGGTTGGAATTGATGTTGTGGTCCTCCAGGGTTATCTTTGGAGTGTGAAAAAGATGCTTTTGTCCTCCTGCATAGTTAGTAACAGGAAAACAAAATTTTGAGTGTCTACAAATGCCACTCTTTATCATGTTCATGCAATGTAATGGAATGGACATGATAAAGATTACTAGACACTTGAAATATGACAAGGTATTTCTAATGATGCAAATCGCAATCTAATAAATGTTATGATGAATGTTAAAATGTTTCTGAAAATCGCAGTTCGTAAATTGCACATTGTAATGACCGAGAAATTCGGATTTATTGTAAAATAATTTTATTTAATTAAATAATGAACAAAATTATATTATATATTATTATTATGTGTTGATAAGATGAAGGTTGTTCTATAACCTAATCCTCTTGGAATGTTGTAGTATTTTGGCTACGTAAAGGAATTAAAGTGTTTGAATTTTCAATACGAAAATAAAAGTTTTTCAAGAAATTTTTTGAAAAATACTATTCACTGATTTCTGCTCAGAAATTATTTTTGAACTTTCAAGAAATACTTAACGATAGAATATCAGGGTAAGATGGATTATGTAATAATAATTCACGTATGGCAAACGCAGTTTTTTGCCCGCGGACTTAATTTGAGAACATTAGGAAAAGTAAAGCGTTAAGAAGTTAAACGATGATATTGTATGATACGTGAGTACTGTGCAAGGTAATGAATACGAGTATGATACGAGGTATTATACGAGTATGTATGAATGATGGTATGTCATATATGACGAATAAGTATACGAGTTAGAATACGAGATTAATACGTATACAATACGTTCTAAGACTTTAAGCCATATGTAATGGACTTGTAGGATTGTGTAGGAAGATGTAAAGTCCAATTGGAATTATGATAAAGTCCAATGCTAATTAATGGTAAAGCCCAAGTGTTTGTTAAATGCAAGCCCAAATCATAAGTTATGTTAATTAAACCTAAAGCCCAAACTAAGAATCTAATGGGTAAGAATGACCCATGGGGCAACCCATATGGGCCCCATGATCACATGGGTGATCTTGGTGGCCAAGGAAAAGATAAGAGTTGTGGAGGCCAAGTAAAGTGGTTTTTACTTGGTGGCTAAGCTAGGAATAGTAAGGAGGTTAATTAAGGAGGTGGATTGGTTTATTGACTAAACTACCCTAACTTTGGTTTTCCTATAAATAAGAGACTTGCTAGATCATTTGTTACTTGCTAAATTTCATCCAACAACATAAGTGCTTATTGGTTAGAGAGAAAAAGCTAGAAAAGCTAGAAAAGTTAGACTTTGTTAGTTCAAGAAGCAAAAAGTAAGAACAAGAAAGAATCAAGTGAACTTGAAAGGTAATGATCCTAGACTATTAATCTTCCATCTCTTCAATTGTAGGTTGATAAGAGAAGTGTTAATTGGTAGACATGTATGCTAAGAAGTGATAAGAATGGCTAATCAAAGGACTTAAATCTTAATAAGCCATGAACAAGTAATTTGTACTTAATTAAGTTATGAACTCATGAAGAACAAGTAAGAACTTATCATGTATATGATGTATGTTGGTTAAGATGTTAGTATGATGGAATGAATCCATTTGAAACAATGAACAAATCTTAAGTAACGAAGTTATGTCGAAATTCACGAGATTAGACGTTAATCGTCAAAATCGTGAAATTCTCGGAATGGAAGTCAAATTTTGACATTTAGCTCGGAAACATTGGTTTTCGATGGGGATAAGTCTTGTTTGGCATTATAGAGTTGCGGACTCGAAAATGACCGAATTTCGACTTAGAACGAAGAAACGAGCGTTAAACGTTCACAGACGTTTATCGTTTTCGTTAAAATGAACTAAAAGGTGAACTTTGAGATAATGGATTAAAAAATGTAAAATTCTTGCATGAACACGTAGAGTATGTGATTTGTGAGCTATTGGCTTTTGAACGAGCCAATTCAGACTTAAAATGATCAAGTTTGGAGTCCGAAAAGTTCGTTGTGTAATAAAAACTGTCAAAGTATCTGGTGCACAGAGCTGGCGCCGCGGCGCCAGCCCAAGGCTAAGAGGTGGCGCTGCAGCGCCGAGCAGTGCCCATGACCTACTGATGTTTCGCGCCGCAGCGTGACATGTAACGAGGAGACTAGCGCCACAGCGCCGAGTTCGGACCTTGGCCCCCGAAGAATGGCGTCGCAACGCGGCTTAAAGAGGAGAAGCTGGCGCCGCAGCTCCAACACTAGGCGATACCTAGAAATAAATGTTTTTGAATAGGAAAGGAAAGAGGTAATTGATTAATGGAAATTAATATCCTTAATTAACTTAATGTAACATCATTTAGGATGTTATAAACCTTAAGTATTGCACTGAAGGTTGAAGGTAAGTCAATTGAATGTGAACATAAGAACGATGTAAAACATAACGACAAGCCGGAACTGTGATAACCGGGGATTTCGAATAATCCGAATTTTTTCGAATAATTTTTTTTATTAATATTAATATTAATTATTAATATTGTGTTGTGTAACTGTGATACGAGTTTGGAGAACGAGTCAATTTGTGTATTGACTAAGAAATTAGAGTAGAGTTGTGCTTAACAAAGAATAGAAACCCTAACCCTAAGTCCGGATAGGGATTCGATAGAAATTATAATTTAAATAATTATATTAACGAGTACGTGTATGTACAATATAGAATTTTTGACCAATGATTGATCGGGTAATGTTTAAATTTAGTAAACCCTAATAAGGGATTATAAATCCTAATCTCAAGATTAGAAACCCTAACGTACCGTTAGAAACCCTAATCGTATGTCAAAAAATTTTAATTTTAAATTCGGGAATCCTAAACCTTAATTAGGAAACCCTAATCCTAATTAACAAGTCTAATGTGCTTAGTAAATGTTAATATAATTAAGAAACCCTAATTATACTTTAGAAATATTAATTTCTATTTAAAACCCTAATTTTATTTTAGAAATCTAATTTTTCTTTTTAGAAACCCTAATTCAAAAATTCTAGAATTGGAGTTTGTAAAATCTAAGGGTTAAAACCTTAGGGTTAAACCCTAAGGGTTTGAGCAATTGCCCATAATGCCATTAAAACTATTTTCCAAATGACAAAATTACCATTTTTACATTTTTAATGAGGTTACTTGTAAAAATGGCCAATACCTTTAGTTGGTGATCAAATATCTTGACTTTGTGACACAAGAATCTCAGCATATCAGCTCTATTTGCTAGCCATATAATCAATATACAATGCATCTATGTATTATAAAAGAATTAGAGAGAGAGAAAGTCCATTTGCTAGCCATTTTCTCTCAAAGCTCTCACCTACTCTCTCTCTCACCAAGACCTCCGAAATTCTTTAGTAGATCAGTCAATTTAACAGCCCTCGATCACCCAAGAACAGATTGTAGATCGAAGATCAAAAATTTAGAACATAAAGGTATAAACCTAAAACCTATTTTGATCTTACATGCTAAGAAAGTTTTTGTGTTTAAGTGTTTATATTTGTGTTAAAAGATGTTTTTAGATGATCTATGGTGATCCATAATAGATCCATAGCATCAAAGTTGGTAAAAATTAAAGTTTTTCAAAACTGTTCTTGAGCTCTAAAGGTCGTCTGACAACGTAATGTCAGGGGCTGTAAATCCTTGTTTGTTAATGTTTTGTGTTGTTATAAGTTTTGGATCGGTAGCTGGTCATGTTGTCTTTGATCTGGAGGTGGATTTACAGCCATTACATGTCTAGATGTTTAGTTATTAACGGTCAAAACCCATTTACCGACGTTGACCAGAAGAATTCTGGGTAACCCAGAATTCTAAAATCAGCGTCTGACAACATTTCTAAGCTTCTTGATCTGTCAGGTTTTAAGTGTTATGATGTTGTTGTTGTAACTTATTTGTAGCCTGTAGTTTGTACTCTATATGCATGCCTTAAGAACTCTTAAACAATCAATATATCGACTGTAGCAAGTGGTCAAAGTAGACCACTCGCACTGATTTTGAAATTCTGGAATTTCCAGAAAAGTTCATGAGCCAAGTTTCTAACAGAGTTTGACCGTACTGATTCTGTCGATTTAGATGTTTTTAAACTGTGATGTTGCTTTAAACATGTTCCTTGACATGTGGACTATAGATATGAACCATAAAACCACCAAACTAATGATCAGAACACTTAGATAATTGAGCATGAAGGTGACTGGTAGGACTACCTGGGTTTATGGGAAAACCCAGAAACCGCCTGACAAGATATTTCAAAGCTCAGATCTTGCATATGAGTTGTTGTTGGACCAAGATGTTAGTTGTTACTAGTAGTTCTACATGAGTACTACACGATTGAAGTCTAAGTTAGCCCAGAACATGAATATACTGAGAATCAAAGCCGGTCAAACGTGCACCCTTGAGACTGGTCTGACAGTGTTCTTGAGGCTCAAGAACACCTAAGACGACAGTAAAGTGTCGCTATAGCCTATAGCAACAGTTTCTAATAATTTTATTTTCTGAATTTCCGAAAATTAATTAAAAATAGGAAATAAATTATAAAAATTACAAAAATAGTTCTAAAAATCATTTTAAATTCTGAAAAATAACTTTTAATTATTTGGGACATTTTTTCATTAATATTTATAATTATTTGAATAATAATGATATTTAATTAGTGTATTAAATAAATTAGAGAAAAATGATTTAATATTATGAAAAATCATTTTAAATAAGAATAATGTATTTAAAAATATTTTGAGTTATAAAATGTGACTTATAATATTTTTGGAGAATTTTTATTAATAAATTAATATTAATGATATTAGATTTATTTAATTATTAAATTAAATAAATAAGATAAAAATGATTTTATTGATTTAAAAATTATTTTAAATGAGGATAAAGTGTTAGAAAATATTTGGAATTATAAAATATTATTTTCAAATTTTTTAGAGAATTCTCATTAATAAATTAATATTAATGATATTAGATTTATTTAATTATTATATTAAATAAATGAATTAAAAATAGTTTTATTGATTTAAAAATCATTTAAAAATGAGAAAAAAGTTTTAAAAATATTTTAAGTTATAATTAATGACTTTTAATATTTTGATAATAATTTCATTAATATTTATATATTAATGGTGATGGTTTCAAAATAATTTTTATTAATCATTTAAGTAGAATATTGATGATTTAAAAATATTTTAAGTTATTAACAATAACTTTAATATTTTGACAAGTATAATATTAATATTTTTATATTATTAAATATTAATGATAATAAGATTATTTGATAATTAAATCATTTAAAAATAATTTAAGTGTTTGAAAAATTATTATAAATTATAACAAATGATTAAATATTATTAAAAGCATCCGAAAAATATTATAAATGATATTTGACTTATCTAAAATAATATTGAAGCTTAGAGACCGAGTTTAATTGACAATATAAGTGTTAATTGTCGGATAGGGTGACCAATACACTGAGATGAGACCAAAGTCCAACCAGACCGAGCTAGTTAGACTTGATAAGTGTTTATATAGGTTATAAACGTCGATGTGGCTCTGTGGTAATGTGTCTAGGAGAAGTATGGACTGTAAATTATAGTATTATGTGTTGTGAATTATTATGCTAATTGTAAGACCGATATTGTGATTATAGGTCTTTCAAACGTAGATAAGTATATTGTGTAGCTGCAAACAGCGGAAGAGGCAAGTTTCCTAACTCAATCTTGAGTTAATATTATTTAAATATTATAGTGGTTAATTATTACTGATTATACCACATCCAAAATTTTATTGTTGGTTATTCACAGTTAGTGCATGTTTAATAATTCAAATTGAATTACTGATTCGGAGAATATACATTTGTAGAATAACTGTTGTTGGATATTCATATTCGTAGAAGATAGAATTGACAGTACAGATAATTCCTGTTTATTGTCAAATTATGTTTAGAAATGTCTTAGCTAATTATTCTGGCTAGACGAACATTTGTTAGAACTTGATAGGTTTGAGAAGAGAAGAGAAGAGAATTTAATTATTATTGATAGATCAATGCCAGTTGTATCGGCTAGAGCAAAAAAGAAAACTTGATAGGCTTGAGAAGAGAAGAGAAGTGATTAGAAATTAAAATCATTTCATTTCGTTATTAAATCAAATTCTGATTCTAAGACTGAGAAGAACAACCATTTTTATAAAGGGAACATTTTAGGTCGTATATTCGGCCATTGCACACTGTTAAGTATTATGCATAAAATAGGATATAATAAAGCTGATCACTTATTATACTTGTAGAGGGATATGATTTAATCTTTATTGTTATCTGATACTCCTGCGTATGTATCAAAGTAAATCTTTGATAGATATCTGAGAAGAGAATTTCTAGATCTTTTGGGATCACTCAGCATAAATTTGAAAAATATTCCACTTTGTTATTGCGTAGAATTGATTCTTATTTATTCAATAAAATATCGTAGAAACTTTGAAAGCGTTGTACTATTTCATTATCATATTATTGCGTTGCCTAGAATACGAGAAGACTTGTTATTGATTAACGATTTGTTTAGCTATTTCAAAGTTTCCCAAACTTTGGTGTCATTCTATTAAAATAGATAGTCTATTATTCTGATACTTATACATTCATTGTATATCTTAACTTGCGGGGCAAATTTGTTGCTCGCCCTTGCTAAATAAAACTTTTCAGCTAGGAACGAAGTTGCAGAAGATGCTATGAAGAATAGAGGTAAAATGCTGGAGAAGTTATAATAAACTTATTATTATGTTATGTTTGTAAATCCTTTTTGTTTATTTAAAGGGTATGTTTGTAATGTTAAGGTTAGAGAACCTGGGATTAATGTATTAACAATCTTTGTTAATGACTTATGTATTTCTATTTCTATATGAATGGATAATTAGATGTTATTATATTGTGGATCGTGAACACCAAACTCGGGGGTCAGGTAACCCGGATTTGGGGGTGTCACAGGTTGGTATCAAAGCTGTAGTGACCAAGGCGTCACAAGTTGGTAGCAGAGCTGTAGGCTATAAACCTTAAGTGGGGTGGGAAAAACCCTAGGATTATAACCATAAACGAAATCTAGAATACTCATTTAGAGTACTAAGTGAGGGAGTGTCGAAGCGCATCAATAGAAAGATGTGTGGACATCGAGTGTGAGAAGTTCATACTGGTGAAGTACTAATTAAGTCATTAAGACTGATTGCAGGATGTCTGGAGAAGATGAAATGAGTGCGGAGATCCTAGCGGCTGTTGCACCAGTACCAATAGCCGAGGTGCCAGCGCAAAGCGAATCAGTTGAAATTGTAGGAGAAGATGAACCTATGGTCAATCTGGGGAGCGATCATGACGATTATCCCGAGATGTATCTGAGTGGTGATAAAGAGGCGGAGTCTGAAGAAGCTAAGGTGGACAAAGAGAATAAGGTCAAAGTTAGAGAACAAGATCAACTATCTGCAGAAGTTCAAGAACTCCGGAGTAAAGTGTTTCTCTTGGAGGAGTTGTGGAAGACGAAGCGAGCGTTACACGAAATGACTGAAGAACGGAACGAGCTGAAGGTGCAGGTGGAGGGGATGAAGACTGAAGGTGGTGGATCGTCTGAAGGAACCAACAAGAAGGGTAAGAATAAGAGAAAGAGGGACAAAGACAACGACAACTCTGAAAATTCAAACTCGAAGAAAAAGCAAGTTTGCAGCAAGTGTGGAAAGACTCATGTGGGAGAACGGGTCACAGATTCAACAAGTGTCCCAGTAAGAAGAAGACTGGTGAAGAGAGTGGACAGTAGATAGCTTAAGTTTAAGCGATAGTATCTTTTGATAGCATATCGAGAACGATGTGTGATCATACGTAAACATATATGTTTGTATGAATGAAATCTTTATTTTCTATATGAATATAAGATTAAGATTAATTTTTGAGTTCTTAAAACTCATACTTATGGTAAGTTCATGACTCATAATTATATGAAATATTTTGAACCCCTCAGCGAATGGAAAGGTCTGACTAGGATAAGTTCATACACTCATATAATTGTGGCAAGTTCCTGAACTCATAAGTGTGGTAAGTTTGATGAACTGGGAATAGTTATGGTGAATAGAGAATTAAAACTTTTTGTATAAAGTTGGAGAATTACAACTTTTGTTTAAAGTTGTGTTGTTAATCCTAATATTATTTAAAAAAGGGTAGTGCTATGTGTTAAGAGCTAAATGTACTGTGTGCTATGTGAATAAATATGCGATTATATGAGAAATTTTTAATTCTTATTGTGCTATTAATAAGAATCAGTGTAAAGAAGGAGAATTAATGTAAGATTTTTATTAGATAATGCCGCCAAGGAAAGAAAGTCTAAAGAGAAATATGGAAGAACATTTTTTGAGTCTGAAGCAGGAAAATATGACGGTGACAGAATATTTTGTCAAGTCCAATGAGTTTGCAAAATTTACTCCACATCGAGTGGACACTGTGGATCTTAAAGCACGATGTTTTAGGAACGGATTGAAATTGTTGGTACTCGAGAAGTTGGATGTGCTGCAAATTAATTCATTTTCAACTTTATTAGAAAAAGCCATTATCGCTAAGGGAGAAATGGAAGCTGTATTGAAGAATAGTCATGAACAAAGAAAGGAGGCTGAAGGAAATATTATGATATGTGGTAGTGGAGGTAGTAATCTTAATAAACGTAAGAGAGATGGTGATATTAATTCAGGAAATAATCCAGTAGAGATTAGGAAGAAAGGCGCGCCGCGTGTAGTTTGCGGGAAGCATCATCAAGGAGTTTATTTGAAGAAAAAAGGAGTCTGTTACAACTGTGGTCAAGAGGGACACGTGTAACCCAATTGTCCCAATCTGAAGAAGGTACAAGGTTATTTTGCGTGTGGGTCGACCGATCATCTGGTCCGGAATTGTTCGAAGAGAAATATAGAGAGAAGAAGTGCCAACAAGGGACCCGGTAGCGGAACTTGGCGATTCGAGGACCTGCACAGCTAAGAAGACCAACAACATTCACTTTTAGCATGACAGTTCCAAATGCAGTAGCTGCCCATGAAGAGGCGACAGATAACAAGTTCAGTTAGAAATTTAATTATGCGAGTAATCTTGGTTAGATATTGCTGTGAATTGGTTTCTTTTATAGATCTAAGACACAGGTTAGAATATAAGAAACAATTTAATATTGTGTTGATAAAAATGAATTGATGATACAACTTTAAAAGATTGTAGAGAATAAGAAAGCGGTGATTCCGAGGACAGAATCCTTTTAAGGAGGGGTGAATGTGATAACCCAGGATTTCGAATAATCTGAATTTTTTTGAATAATTTTTTTTATTAATATTAATATTAATTATTAATATTGTGTTGTGTAACGAGATACGAGTTTTAAGAATGAGTCAATTTGTGTATTGACTAAGAAATTAGAGTAGAGTTGTGCTTAACAAAGAATAGAAACCCTAACCCTAAGTCCGGATAGGGATTCACTAGAAATTATAATTTAAATAATTATATTAATGAGTACGTGTACGTACTATATAGAATTTTTGACCAATGATTGATCGGGTAATGTTTAAATTTAGTAAACCCTAATAAGGAATTAGAAACCCTAATCTCAGGATTAGAAACCCTAATGCACCGTTAGAAACCCTAATCGTATGCCGAAAAACTCTAATTTTAAATTTGGGAATCCTAAACCCTAATTAAGAAACCCTAATCTTAATTAACAAGCCTAACGTGTTTAGTAAATGTTAATATAATTAGGAAACCCTAATTATACTTTAGAAATATTAATTTCTATTTAAAACCCTAATTTTATTTTAGAAATCTAATTTTTCTTTTTAGAAACCCTAATTCAAAAATTCTAGAATTGGAGTTTGTAAAATCTAAGGGTTAAAACCTTAGGGTTAAACCCTAAGGGTTTGAGCAATTGCCCATAATGCCATTAAAACTATTTTCCAAATGACAAAATTACCCTTTTTACATTTTTAATGAGGTTACTTGTAAAAATGGCCAATACCTTTAGTTGGTGATCTAATATCTTGACTTTGTGACACAAGAATCTCAGCATATCAGCTCTATTTGCTAGCCATATAATCAATATACAATGCATCTATGTATTATAAAAGAATTAGAGAGAGAGAAAGTCCATTTGCTAGCCATTTTCTCTCAAAGCTCTCACCTACTCTCTCTCTCACCAAGACCTCCGAAATTCTTTAGTAGATCAGTCAATTTAACAGCCCTCGATCACCCAAGAACAGATTGTAGATCGAAGATCAAAAATTTAGAACATAAAGGTATAAGCCTAAAACCTATTTTGATCTTACATGCTAAGAAAGTTTTTGTGTTTAAGTGTTTATATTTGTGTTAAAAGATGTTTTTAGATGATCTATGGTGATCCATAATAGATCCATAGCATCAAAGTTGGTTAAAATTGAAGTTTTTCAAAACTGTTCTTGAGCTCTAAAGGTCGTCTGACAATGTAATGTCAGGGGCTGTAAATCCTTGTCTGTTAATGTTTTGTGTTGTTATAAATTTTGGATTGGTTCGTAACTATTATCCAGTTATTGAAGATATACGATTCCTATGTTTCAAGCATGATTTTTAAATGAAATTATTATACTTGCTGAGCTTGTTATGCTCATTCTTGCTTGAACCAGATGAATGCAGCTAAGGACGAGTGAACCGGAGTTTCTAGTAGAGATAAAGGCAAGGCGAAGACGAATGATTAGTTTATCCTGTAATAGACTAGTAAGTATATGTATTATATTATGATGAACCAAAAATGTAATGGTTTAAGAACCTGGGAACGCGATTTATTATTATTAATATAATAAGAATGTCGTTGGAACACATATTTTGATGTCGTTTCATTAGAATGAATGTACAGTTATGAGTACCGTGTAACATCATTTGTCGGGTTGAAAGAGACCCAGGTTTGGGGGCGTCACAGGTTGGTATCATAGCATTAGGTTATAAAACTTAAGGGTGGAAAAACCTTAGGCTAATAACCTCGTTAAGGAAGAGAAGTCTGAAGGAAGTAAACTCGAGCTTTACTTGAGTTGAATGAGTCAATAAGGTATTGAGGAAACTCAGTACCGGAAAATTCAAAAGATGGAAAGTAACCCTAAATAAATTAAATGTGATTTGTGCTTATACTATGGTGTGTTATGTACTAATCAACATATGTGTTATTGTAGTATGTCGAACGATAGCTTGATGTATAGAGATATACACGTGGTGAACGACGAGTTGGTGAACAGAGTAGAGCCTGTACCCATGCCAGTGGCGGAGGTACCATTAGTGATTCTAGAGGAGTCAGAACCAGAGGAGTACTTTTCTGAGGAGAACTACTCCGAGGGAGAGATGGATATAGCATCATATCTTCATATGATGAATGATGTGGAGGAGGGAATGGAGGTAACATCAGTTGGTACGGTGGTACCTACACCAGAGTCATCACCTCCAGATGCAATGAGATTATTGTATCTGGCAGAGCTTGACAAGAATATGCAACTGAGTACAGTTGTGCATAATCAGAATGAAGAGATTAGTGCTCTTTATGAAGCGAAGGAGTCTGCAGAAGCAGATTTTGAGTCAGAGCACGATGAGATGGTGTTCATGATAAATAAGGCTAGGGATTTTAAAAAGGAGGTCGATGAGCTTCGTAAAGAACTAGGGGAGAAGAATCGAAAGATAGCACGGATGTCTTACATCCATAAGAGTGCTCATAAGGATTTCAAGTTGAAAGTTGCTTGTCATCCCATGGAGTCAGGACAAACTCGACATACGATTAGTCGGGATACTGTAGCGAAGTTAGCGGATGAGAAACACGAGGATGCCGTTATGCATTATTAGAAATCTAAAGTTATAAGTTTGTGTGTAGTGATGTAAAACCCTCATTTATATAAAAGGGTAGTCTTTTTGTAAATCTCAACTTTTGTGAAGTACCATTTTGGGATAAAAATGTAATAGCTTTTGGCTATGGAGAACAAATTGTAAATAGTTTTAAACTATGTAGAGGCATATGAATATAATGAAGTTTTCATGTAATATTCCTTGTTATGGTATGAGTTGGTATGTGGCGAATAATAACGAAGTGAGTAAATAGATAATAATGAAATTTTATTTATTCAGTATAATGCCGCCTAGGAGAAGACAATGTAATCAGGAAGCAGAATCACGTAGTGATAACCAAGGGGGTTAAAACAACCCTATGTAAGAGTTCGTCAATTTATTAACGGCTGCATTTAACCAACCCGGGGGTAGACTAATCGTAGAACCTAGGGTAGCCAGAACGACTACCTTTAAAGAGTTTAAAAGCATAGTTCCGCCGGAGTTCAAAGGAACGACGGACCTAATAGAGGCCCATACATGGGTAAAAGAAATAGAGAAGGCGTTTGACATTTCAATCGTAGCTGAGGTGCAAAAGACTTCTTTTACGACCTATATGAGAAAGGGGAAAACCAAATTTTGGTGGGAGGCTCACCAGGGTGGGGCTAGAGCAGATGCGACAGCATGGAATAATTCAAGAAGGTTTTCTTTGAGAATTATTTCTCTACAAGTATGCAAAGGAGGATGGAGATTAAAGTTTTTAGAACTTAAACTAGGGGACATGACGGTTCCCCAGTACGCAGCCAAATTCAATAAATTGGCAAGGTTTGTTCCACAGCAAGTGGACACTGAGGAGAGGAAGGTTCGTAGGTTTGAGCAGGCCTGAAACCCTGGCTCTATAGTCGGATTGCGGTGTTCCAGAGGGTTTCCTATGGGACCATTCTGGAGAAGGTGATTGTAGCAGAGGGTGGTGGTGAGGCGTTGACTCAATACCACAAAGAGAGGAAAAATAAGAGCAAGGGAGAGGGAGGAACCAAGGTAGAGAATGCTAGTGGCAGTATGCCAAAAAGAAAGAATCTTAACTACGGTAATACTGAAGTATGACAAGGGGATCCTAAGGATAAGATCAAAGTGTGTAAGACATGTATAAAGACTCATCTAGGAGTCTGTTTGAAAAGGAGTATAAGTACCTTTAAACATTAAGGTAGAGGAGGAGGAAATAACTTTCATTGATTATATTCGTGGAAATCGTTTCATGAATAATAAAGGTAAGCAAGTATCGGTAGATAATTACCGATAAAGTTGAGAGAATTTGAAGTAATTCTTGATATGAATGGGTTGATTAACCAGAAAACCTTAACAAATGGTCTAAGGAAAAGTGTGAATCTTCGGTTTTTTTAATAAACCCAAGGTGGTATTTTTACGGTAATAAAACACTGGAAAATTCTTGTTGTCTAATGGCGACGCAATTTAGAAGGATGTTAAGATAAGTATAGGTTGTGGTACAATCGTAATCTTTGATGGTTGACATATGGAGCTGGGCTAAACAATTCCTTCAGAGAGCGAAGGTATATACGAAACTGGCAACCAATCTAACTCACTGTGATGGCAGTGTAGATGAGACGGGAACTTGTTTGTTGGTTGTTTGTGGGAAACCACTCAGAGTACCATATGGACTACTAGCAGAGAAGTGATGTGTGCTGAGACATAGAAAAGTAATAAGAAGAAGATAAGAATGTAAATCATCAAAGATGATGAATGTATTAAGTAAGACATCTCCATATGTCATGAAGCTGTAAGTCGATAATAAAAGTTGGTCGCGTAAACTTAGGTTGAAAGAGCGCGAACCCTAAGAAGTAAAGTTAAGTAAACCAATGCGTAAGTCAAATATATAACTAATAAGTTAACCGTTAAGAATAAATAATCGTTGCCCAGGATCGATGATCTAATTGATCAGTTGAAAGGGCCAAAGTATTTTTTTTAAAGATAGATTTGTGTATGGGGTATCGTCAGTTGAAAGTGAGGAAGAGGGAAGGTACCTAAGATGACATTCAGAAGTCGTTATAGTTATGACAAGTTTCTGGTTATGTCATTTGGGTTGACTAATGTACTGAAGCTAGTTTTTCTTAAGGGGCGCCGAACAAGTCGGTAACAAATTGATAGGTTCTCTTGTGAGGTGCTATGGTTGAAGGTACCATTAGCGTCACAGGATTTAAGAAAAAGGTTAAGTAAGGCACCTGTATTATCTTTTTCAGATGATACGGAGATTTTTGTAGTGTATCTCGATGTTTTGCATAGATGACGAGATTGCGTGCTGTTGTAGCATGGCAAGGTCATTGCATATGCATTACGCCAGTTAAAAAATTATGAGAAGGTCTATCCTACTTATGATCTATAATCGGCAGCTGTAATTTTTGAAAAAAAATAAAATCTGAAGATAGTATTTGTATGGGGAGAAGTGTGAGTTATACACGGACTATAGAAGTCTGAAATATATCTTCACACATAAGGAGTTGAATATGCGGTAGAGAGGGAATTGTGATATCTTATATCATATAGGGAAGGTAAAATTAGAAGACGACGCGTTAAGTAAGGAAGGGTAGTGAAAAGCTATCGATGTTAACAACTCAAAATGAGTTAATAACGGAAATGGCGAAAACGGAGTTAGAAGTTAAATTATGGAATGGAGTAGTAGAAATGTTATTCACAACATAGACTCAATCCACGATAATGGAACGAGTTAATTAAGTACAATTAGGTAACGAGGAATGCAGACAAATGAAGAAGAGTATGCAAGATAAAGAGAAGACTAAGTATAATCTTGGTTTGAGGGAGAAATTTGAGTTCCAAATAATTAAGAATTAAAAGAAGGACTAATAAAAGGAAGATAGCATAATATGTTAATAAGTGGTTAACTTTCAACTCAAATTACTGATAAGAAGTGACAAGTCATGAAAATTAAGATAATACATTCGGTGAAGGTGAAATGTGAAGAACCACAATGTCAAAGAAGCATTGTGGGAACTCGAGATTAAAATGAAGAAAACTTTTCCTCAAAGGTGTATGTATTATTAGCGAAATTCTGGGGACAGAATCCTTATAAGGAGGGAAAAATGTAACGCCCGATAAAAATCAGATTTTTAGGAGAATTAAAATTTTATTTAATTATGAGGATTAAATGAATTTAATTGTTTATTTAAGGGAGTAAGCTATTTGAAGGTCGTTCTATGACCTAAACATATCTGAACGTCGTAGTATTTTGGCTATGAGGTAGAATTAAAGTGTTTGAATTTTCAAGACGAAAATAAAAGTTTTCTGAGAATTTTTTTGAAAAACACAATTCACGCATTTTTGCTCGGGAATTATTTTTGAACTTCCGAGAAATATGTAACGATAGAATATCAATGTGAGATGGAATATCCAATAATATTTCAGTTATGAAAAACCTAGTTTTTTGCCTGCGAACTTAAAACCTAACGATTAGGGAAAATAATTTACAAGAAGGAAATGTAATGCGATTAATGAAGTAATCGATGATTGTATAATGCGTAGGTATTGTACGAGGTATTATACGAGTATGTATGTATGATGGTATGTCGTATATATTGAATAAGTATACGAGTTATAATACGAGATTAATACGTAGACAATACGTTATAAGGCTATAAGCCAAATGAATGGATTTGTAGGATGTACAAGTCCAATTTGAATTAATAAATAATCCCAATGGAATTTAAGGTGCAAGCCCAAGTATTTATAATGTGAAGCCCAAAGTAAATTAATGTAAGCCAAAATGATTAAATTAGGTTAATGAAACCTAAGCCCAAGCTATGGTCCAATGGATTAGGAGGATCCATAGAGCAACCCATGATCACATGGGTGATCTTGGTGACCAAGAAACAAGAGTGGTGAGCAAGTGTTGTGATGGCCAAGTATATGTGATGAGCAAGTAAAGCAACTTAATGGCCAAGTGTTGTGGGGAGGAAGTAACTTAATGATTAAGCAAAGGGAGTAAGGAGGAAGCAATGGATAATTGTTGTGGAGGCCAAGTAAACTTGGTGAGCACATAAGGAATAGTAAGGAGGCGGATTAAGGAGGTGGGACGGCTTGTTGACCATTGTGCCCTCATCTAGGATTTCCTATAAATAGCAAGCTTGCCTTTCATTTGTTTGGTTGTTTCATTTCATCCAACTTATAAGTTGAGAACTTAATTGCTTGAGAGAATAAGCACATATAAAGTTAGACTTCCCTTGTTAGATTTTCCACCAACAACTTATAGCTTATTGGTTTGAGAGAAAAAGCAAGAAAAGATAGAAGTTAGCCTTTGTTAGATTTTCAAGAAGTAAGAAGAAGATTAAGGTGTAGCAAGTGAACATCAAAGAGTAAGTATTCTTATACCATGATTCTCTTTCTCTTCCATTATTAGAGAAGGGGGTATTGGTAGAACTAGCATGCTAAGAAATGATAAAAATGATTAATAAATGGACTTAAGCCGTAATAAGTCATGAATAAGTTATTTATACTTATATAAGTTATGAACTAAGAGGAACTTGTAAGAACTTGAAACATGGTTACATTAATTGAATTGGTATGATAATAAGAAGCAAGAATGGTGGTTAAAAGATTAAGATCATGATAAGTCATGGAATCATATTAAGTAATTCATATTTTCATAAGTTACAAACTCACAAAGAATAAGTAATAACTTATCATGTTTATAAGTTAATGTCGTATGGATGTCAAGATGTTAGTATGATGAATTGAATCCATTTGAAACGAAGAACAAATCTTAAGTAACGAAGTTTCGCCAGAATTCACACGATTAGACGACAATCGTCGAATTCGTGAAATTCTCGAAATGGAAGTCAAATTTTGATATTGAGCTTGGAAACATTGGTTTTCAATGGAGACAAGTCGTATTTGGCATTATAGAGTAGCGGACTCGAGAATGACCGAATTCTGACTTAGAACGAAGAAACGAGCATTGAACGTTCACGAAGGTTTATCGTTTTCCTTAAAAATGGACTAATAGGTGAAATTTTAGCAAACAAAGTCGAATAGATAAAATTCTTGCATGAACACGTAGAGTACGTAATTTGTGAACTGTAGGCTCTTGAACGAGCCAATTCGAACTTATAACGAAGAAGTTGCGCGGCCGGGAATCTTACTAAAAGAAAAATCTATCAAAATTATCTGATTCACAGAGTCGGTACCGCGACGTGACTCAAGGCAGGAATGGCCGGCACCGCAGCGCGAGACAAGACCTTAGCCTCTGTTAACTGGCACTGCAGCGCGGCCAATTACACTAAGCATAGCACCGCAGCGCCGTGAGCGAATTTTAGGAACCAAAAGCCACGCCGCAACGCGAGTTGTAGAGTAAAATCTGGTGCCGCAGTGCTAGCATTAAAAGGGAGATAGAGAGGAATGTTTTGAAATACAAAGTGGAGGAGAAGCGTATGAAGAGTGAATTAATTTCTTAATTAACGTAATGTAACCTCATTAAGGATGTTATAAACCTTAAGTATAACACTAAAGGTAGGAGGTAAGTCGATTGAATGTAAACCTGAACGATATACAATAAGTGTACTAAACCAATGACGATCGAGTTTCGACTAATAACGTAAGGACGTTAGTAAGTTGTAAGGAATGATGATTAACTCGAACTGAGTTGTGATAATGAAATAATTTCACTTAAGTGAGAAAAGAAACAGAAGTTGGTAAGAATGATGTAAAGAACGACGGAAAGCCGAAACTAATAAATAACAAATCTAATACATAATTAGATTGAGAAGAAGGGTAAGATTCTTTAGGAATCATGTATGTTCATTCGTGACCTAATGTGGTATGTTATCTGATTATGTGTTGTAGAGACCGTAAAGACTCAAAGGAAACATAATTATACTGTAGCAGACGCTGAAGGCAAGTTTTTTCTAAACGCTTGTCTAACCATTATGTTAGCCATGTTTTCAAATGATTCAAGTTATGAGATGCATGTATGGTTTTAAAGAAAGAGTCGATGCCAGTTTTAACTCGGCTAGACTAATCTTGATAGATTGATTGATTTATTTACAAGTCTTTCAATATAGAATTGCTAACGCTATCCTATGCCAAGTATTTGGTACGGATTCAAAGGTAAGTTTGTCTATGAACAAACAAATATATTTTCATCGATTATTCGATGGGCACGTGAGGTTGCCATCCCTTAAACGTACATACGTTTAAGGGATGTAGTGTTGATCAACATAGAGTACTATAGGCTGATCACCTAGAAGTGCTCGTAAGCTATACCGGACTTACGGACTTAGTGCCGGGTTATCCTTTTCAAAGAAATTATGAAATTCTCATGGTCTTAGACCAGAATTGATGTTTTACTGAATATTGTTATTGTAAAACGTTTTGAAGGAAAAGGAATGCTATTTTGAATTATTGATAGTACTTCGTAACTATTATCCAGTTACAGAAGATATACGATTCCTATGTTTTAAGCATGATTTTTAAATGAAATTATTGTACTTGTTGAGCTTATTATGCTCACTCTTGCTTGAACCATATGAATGCAGCTAAGGACGAGTGAACCAAAGTTTCCAGTAGAGATAAAGGCAAGGTGAAGACGAATGATTAGTTTATCTTGTAATAGACTAGTAAGTATATGTATTATATTATGATGAACCAAGAATGTAATGGTTTAAGAACCTGGGAACGGGATTTATTATTATTAATATAATAAGAATGTTTTTGGAACACATATTTTGATGTTGTTTTATTAGAATGAATGTACAGTTATGAGTACCGTGTAGCACCGTTTGTCGGGTTGAAAGAGACCCGGGTTTGGGGGCGTCACAAATAGGATATTGAATTCAGGTATAAGTTAAGGTTATCGACCTTGGGAAGATTGTGTAAAGTTTAATGTATAAACAATTTATGTTTATCTCTTTCGCTATAATTATAGAATTAGTAAACCAGATTTGTGGTAAAAAGTACCCTGATTTGGGGGCGTCACAGTTGGTATCAAAGCTGTAGGTTATAAACCTTAGGTAGGATTACCTTAGGCTAATAACCGCAGGGATAAGGATAAGAACTAACTCAAATAGAGTTAGTGCGTTGATAAGATACAATGACGAATCTCGATAAGTTATAAAAGATGTAGAGTTACCTAAATCTGATAATAAAGGTGAACAGTAGTAATGAATACATAAAGTCTAAAAGACTAAAAGTATAGGGAAATGAGATCGTAAAACAAAATGATCATAGCATAGAAACGAATCGTAATATAATACGATGAGATCACCCCGTGATCTGATAAGGTCATAGCAGGGAGAATAATCAATCAAATGATTGAAAATTTTACGACAAACTTGATGTGTGTCAGTTGTACTATGAATTGGCGTACTATGCCAACTCAGAAAAAGGGTTGGGGGTAATGCAATACGGATTGAACAAAATTCATATGGAGTAAATATGGAGCTAGGATTAAGTGGAATTTCAATTGAGGACTCATGTCAGCAGCTGAGTTGTATGATTCCTTGTATTGATAGGGAATTTGTAATTGGTTTTAGGACCACTTAGCTTCCTATACAATATAGTGGTTAAGTTAAACAATTCTTTGTATGGGCGGGGAATTGTCTGCTTACCTTCCTATATTGATTAGTGGTCGAGTTTGGTTCGACAACCACTTAGTTTCTGGTCTTGATAATCACTGAAATGTTTGTGTCGCGCTATTTGCTATATACATGTTCAGAAGGTGATTCTTTTCTCATGTGTATAGCAGATAGGTAGAGAATATAAGATTAGGTGCGAGTTCTTAAAATTCACACTTATGATAAGTTCATGACTCATAATTGTATGGTATGTTTTTGAACCCCTCAGCGAATGGACGCTTATGGTCTGACTAGGGTAAGTTCTTAAACTCATATGATTGTGGCAAGTTCCTGAACTCATAATGTGTGCTAAGTTTGACGAACTGGGAATAGTTATATGTGAATGGAGTATTGAGGATAATAGGAATAGATAGACTGATTAAGCAATGGATCATTAGTGAAGATTAGGTATTCCAAATCTTCTAGCTATGCTAGACTTTGAAATTTTTGACATCAAGCTAAATACGCACTATGTGCCATTTAAAAAATAATTTTTTTATTCTCAACTCCTGGTGACCATTGTGTATGTGTGGACTTCCGGACACTGACACAACGTTACCTGTTGAGATGATAAAACTGATTTGCAAAGATTTTTGAACGGTTTAAAGTATAGTCTATGCTAATTATTTCGGCTAGACGAAAATGATTTGAAATATCAAAATGTATTTTATTTATCATTAATGTATCATGTAACCGGTACATAGATGATAAAAAAAATGATGGAGTTGTAAATATAGGAATACTTAGTGTTGAATTCGATTGAAAAATTGTTGTCCCACTATTGTATCATGTGTTATGACAAAGTTACACTATGACAGAATCCTCAAACGGTCTGTTAACGCAGTACGATATCATGACATCATTTTTAAAATATTTTTAGATAATAAATTGCCGACGGGGTTTGGTTATACATAAATATTTTGATTGAAATGAAATTATTGGTATGAGTCTACACTATTTGATTCAGCTAGACCAACTTTATAAAATTCGAAGCGTTCTTTGAAAATTTCCCCAAACCGAATTATTTTGGTGCGGAATCTGGTAAGACTGAGGAAAGCATCCCAAAATTTGGGAAAACTTTTGTGCGCCCAAGGCGGATAAGATGAAGAGGAAAAATTGTTCCGACCAACAGTACTTGATCAGTACAGGGCATACAGGGCTAATCACCCTTTATGTCCGTAAGTTATGATGGTTTGCGGATGAATTTCTGTATAACCTATTCAAAAATGAAAGTTTATAGTCTATATGACTCCACATCATGATTTGAAAAGTTTAACTCTTGTGAGTGATGTTTTGGGTAGCAGGTGATGAGTATGAATGGTGTAAGGTGTAAGGTGTAAGGTGAATTTCGGGGATAAAATTCTTAGAAGAATGCGTGAATGTGACAACCCGAGAATTTAGACAATTTATTAAAATCTTAATTGATTAAATAAAGGTTAAATAATAAGACCTAGATTGGAAATAGAGTTTGGATTTAAAATTTTTATGAAGGACTTATGTGATTGTTTATATTTGTTTATTATATAAACAAATAAAAGAAAACTATTTAGCCTAATATTATATATTAGGAATGAGAATTAAATAACTTAATGGTTATAGTAATTGAAGAATGCTAGTATTTAATTTATGTACTAGTAAATCAATGAAATGAATAATAATCAATAGATGATTAGTTGATATGATTAATAATAAAAAAAGGAGTAAGTTAAAACTCAAAATTTGAGTTAGGGAAATTTCTTTTGGAAGCACGAACTGTTCGGTTGCGTCCGGAACGTCAAGATTAGTCAGAAAAGGCTGTAAACACAAATTGTGTCGGGGTTGACTTTTTGGTCAAAGTCAACAGTTAAGTTTTTAGGGAGAAAAGTTAAAATCAATGATAGAAGCGGAATTTGAAGACGCGAACAAGATAATTGAGTCCAAAACGTCAAAATTAGTAAGAATAGACTCTAAACACGAAATATGTCGGGATTGACTTTTCGGTCAAAGTCAACAGTTGACTATTTCAAAAAAAGTCAAACTTAAAATTAGGAAATGAATTTGAAGAAATGGATGTGCCCATGATGTTGGGAGCGTCAAATTTAGTCGGAATTGACTATAAACTCAAAAATTTGAGTTTTCGGGTCCGAAAGTTAAAGACGTGATTAAACACGCAAAACGAGGAATTAAAAGCGAGATCCACAAGGGCCAAATCTGCTGGAAATTTTTAGCACATGGGTTAGGTGACTAACTTCACCAACTCCCCACTCACTCCATCTTATTTTATCTACTCTCTCTCTTAAATCATTAACCAACGGAAAAGAAAAAAAATGAGTGAAACATTTTCTCTAATTTTCCTTAACTACCCGACCAGAGAGAGAGAGAGAGAGAGAGAAAGAGAGAGAGAGAATTTTAGCCATGGGTGGAGCAAAGACAGAGAGAGAGGTAGCCACGGAAGAAGAAGATGAGACCTAAAGGTATAAAATCCTAAGCTTTGTTTAATTTATTTTGTTAAATCAAATCTCAAGTTATGATTTTGAACTTTAAAAATCATAGATATACATGTTATATGGTGTGTTATGTGTAGATCAAGACATTTTAGGTGTTAAAAGTTTGATCCAAAGAAAGAAGAACCAAAACAGTTTTTAACTTAGAAAAAAAAAATTGGTGACTGCTGCCCCTAAACAGAAATTTCAGGGTTAGCTAGAATGCCCTAAAAATTATGGGCTTTTGGTATGTTATATTACACTCAATAAGTTTTCCATAGATTCCAGAACGGACTAAATCCGACTTCGGAGGAGAGCGTTATGACATTTCAAAGTAGTAGTGTCAAAACTGTCCAACAAGTGCGGTGCAGTTCACTTGAACGAAATTTCTAGGCTGATATTTTAGGAATCTGGAAAAATATCAGTAGGGAAGAGTTGTAGTCCCGGAAGTTAGCTTCGCATGGGCTCAAGAATCGCCTAAAATGTTTTAAAACGAAAACGTTATGACTATTTTAGTGAAATAGGGTAAATCTGGGAAAAAGATGAAAACTGTTGCGAGTGGACATTTTAGGGGTCTGTTTTAGGCTGCCTAAGAGGTCCGAAATTACTGGGTGATATTTTTTAAAAATACTTTGGTATACCATGTAAAACATATCCAAAGTTGGGAATTTTCTGATAAACGAGCAAGGCGTGAGAAAATCGCGAAGTAGCTAGATTGATAAGTGCGCGGCAGGGCAACAACAGTAGCCAGGCAGCTCCCGCGCACGCCTGCCCAGCCGCGCGGCGCCGTGCTGTGCTGTTGTTCGACGTCCTTTTTGCGCATTGTTTTGATTAGTTTTCGTGTTCCATTTTCGCGGTGTGAAATTTTTCTAAAATACTATGCCATGAGGTCTATATTACGCCCAAATTTTTGTTGTTATATGACTCATGATTTGAAAATTAAAAATGAGCGAATAGGCATGTCAGAACTTGTAAACGAGCGAACACCGAGCGTCGGTGCATCGAGCGACTTTGACGTTCGACATTCCGAATCGCGTTCTGGTAAAATAATAAGTCATAATAAATCAAATAAAATCCTATGGGGCAAGATTTGACTACAAGTGATATTTTATGCCGAGAAACTTCCTTTCGGGTATAAATAAAACAATAAAAATACGTAATAAATATAAATTACATGTTTAAGAAAAATAAAAATTAAGGTTGCCTATAAAATTATTTTGTGGTGTAACAAAGGGCGAGAAACCTTTTACATTTTGTATTAATCATAAAAATGATATTTTAAGGTTTTCGGTGCTCAAAATGTGGTTTTTAAGCTGAGATTTACGTAACGGAATATATATATATATATATATATATATATATATATATATATATATATATTTAATATATAAAGCAAAAATGTAAATATTTATTAAACAAAAAATAAAGCAAATGTGCTAGCAAGATAAAATATTTGTATAAGAGGTCACAGTCAGTGTTGACTCATGAACGGACAAACAGATGTAAAAATTATTTAGATTAAAGAAATAATATAGTAAGTTGAGTTTTAATATAAAAGCCATGTATTAGCTGTTAAAACCCCAAATTTGCAAGTAAATGTAAAAGATATTTCTAAAAAGGAATATAAATTATTTAAGCTGAAAGATATAAAATATTTATATCTTGAAATGTGTGAGACCTTTATTATTTATAAAACAAGTAAAATATTATTACATGATTAATAATATTAGATAATGAATAAAAATACTATTAAACGATAATAATTATTTAAAAATTATTATAAGCCTTTGAAAATTATTTTGGCTAATAAATAAATTATCTAAGATAATAATTAAGCTTTTAAGTAGAGTCTTATTGATATTAGGCTCAATATTTATTCGATTAGGCAATCGGGATGTCAGAATAGTATCGAACTCAACTCAGACTGAAATAGTTTGACTTGAGATCAGGTCTTATGTATTTTATAGACTGATAGGATTATATGATAATGTGTTTAAGTTATTTTATAACTGTTTATAACAGTATTATACTGTGTGTATACCCTCGAAATTTTCTGCATATCTGTTACTGACATCGCAGGAGCGCAGATTCGTCTTTTAAGAGGAAACCCTGGAAGACGGTTCATATCCATTCCGGATACCACCGGGAGGAACAGCTCAACCCTAGAACACACACTAGGAGTAACAGCTCAACCCCGGAACACACACCGGGAGTAACAATTCCAACCTTAGAGATAACCCCGAGGCATGCAGATCCAATACCGAAACACAAACTGGAGAAGACCGATTCATCTCGTAGATAACCCCGAGATGTTCCGTCTCAGTCCCAACACTGGGAATAGCAGATTCCAACCTTGGAGATAACCCCAAGGAAGGCAGCGGCAGTTCCGGAGATAACCCCAACAATGCTTGTTTCAAATGCATGCCATCAGCTTTAACCTCGGCACTCACACCGAGGCACTCAGTACAAGACATGCACACCTCAGAGATGACACTGAGGACCTTCAACATTTGCAGTAGTTCAATCTCAGCGATAACCCTGAGCAACGTCTACTTTATCAGCCCAAATCAGAGATAACCCCGGAGAGGGGCAAAGTCATCATCTTGCCACCATGACGCCACATCACATCATCTCAACATTTCAGACATACATTTCTACATAATAATGTCCCACAAGAGCTAAGGAAAACCAATCCTGAGTGACTATTATGCAGAACAACGGATAGAATTTGAAGCTGAAGACCGGAGGGCATCGTCCCATCTTCATGACTTTGTACAACCTCTAATCCCATGTCATTGCATAACTCTCGACAACGGCTGTCCAAAATAGGTCCTATATACCTCAGTCGGATGCCCGGATTGCAATTCTGAAAGTTCGAGCGGACATCACGTTGCCTACGTGCAAGTACTTTGAGACGGCGGGACCCGCGAAGCCCGGGGCACCCCGGGCAGCCTTGGTACACCTGCGGCCCCTCCTGCGGCTCCATCCTCTATAAATAGAGGGTTTGGGGTGACCATTTTGTAAAGAGAAAAGACGAGGAAGCCCTGTCCAATTTGCTCTGTACAGACCCCAAATTGAGTGCTTTCTCATTTTAAACACTTATGAGCTCACATATAGCTACTTCTGTACCAGCGGAAGCCAATGTTTATCTACTTTAAAGTTATTGAAGTCTTCTTTGGCAGCTCACTGTAAGCCTTCTTACACATTTTCACGTCTTTCTCTCCACAATTGCAGACACCCTTCTTTACGTTGAGAGTCGTGTTGCGTGTGTTTGCCCGAACTTCGGTCCGTAGTTTTATTTCAGTTTGTATATACATACATACATATATATATATACACATATATATATATATATATATATATATATGAACAACATGTCGAACTCTATTCGATGAGCCTAGACTTCGGTCTGGAGCGTTTACTGCTTTAACATATATATATATATATATATATATATATATATATATATATATATATATATTAATTGTTGTCGGAATTTGTTAGATGAGCCTGAATTTTATATTTGGAGCGTTTATTTGCTTTCGTATATATATATTTTTATATATGAACTATGTGTCAAACTTTGTTCAATGAGGATTTTATATCCGGTGCGTTTATCACTTATATATATATATATATATATATATATATATATATATATATTGTAACGACCCCAAAATAGGTTCATTCCATCCAACCTATTCTGAGTCGCCAAATACATGGTACAGAAAACAACTACAACTTCATTACAACAATTGTCATGCAAAATACAACAACACATATGCTGTGAGTTTGGATACAAATATATACCAAATGTGACTCATGTTCCAACCGTGGACATCACCTCACAATAACACCTTACATAAAGGTATAGTCAAAAACTGTTTTAGAAATTAGAATCTTTGGGAAGTGCTCAAGGAAACCTTCGTACATGGGAGACCACGCGTCTAGGTTATGATAGATATCATATGGCCACAGAATTATCCTTGGTTGACCCAATAGACCCCAAAGAAAAATGAGAAGATTACTATCATATTCTTCCCAATGGTGAGTCTTCTCTTGACTTATCATTATATCCACTGTATCTAACTGAGATACTTCAAACAAACACCAAGATTATATAGATAGTGCTTGTAGATATACTCGGCAAGCGGATGTGCACAATCATGTCTTATGATGACACGAGATTGTATGTCGTTAGACATCTTGTATTATAGTGGCAAAACACCCTTCCAACGTTGGGTTCGCCTCACCCTATTTTCTTCACCAAATATAACTACTAAATGATGACCACCGTTCTATTCCCTTGTTACCCTCGCTCGACCCAGCTACACTCTTATTACCTGAAAGGAATTGTGAAGCAAAAGGGTGAGCACAACTAGCTCAGTAAAGAATATCATGACTAAAGATAAATAAATTATCAATAGTCTTCATCAATAATAAATCAGAGATTTAGAACATATGGTAGATGATAAAAAAATTTCAACCATAGTTGCAGCGGAACATGCAATCCATTAGAAGAGTCAAATAGACTATAAAGTCTATTATCTTCTCCATGTTAAAAATCCATCAACAATGTTTTATCCATGTAACCTCACTCAACAGTTCCTTTCCACAATCATATGAATAACTCATAATCATAATTGTGACTATAAATTTTTCTTCGCACCCAGGACGAAGAATATTTTCATCACCTGTCTTTACCTGAAACATCAAAGATCATGGTTATACCAAATCACAGTTCCTGTTTATAATCATACTAACAAATCCATCTTTGCACTACGGGCCAAAGATATTCATCAACAAACCATCTTTGCACTACGGGCCAAAGATATTCAACAACAGTTCATCTTTGCACTACAGGCCAAAGATATTCATCAACAAACCATCTTTGCACTACGGGCCAAAGATATTCAACAACAGTTCATCTTTGCACTACAGACCAAAGATATTCATCAACAGGCCATCTTTGCACTACATGCCAAAGATATTCATCAACAATTCATATTTGCACTACAGGCCAAATATATTCATATCTCAAAGAAATATATATTCATTTCAGAATTTATATAAACAATAATTGTAACCATGTTGATCAATTCACCTTTGCACTTAAGCTTAAGATATTCAATTATAAATTCAATGGTCATGATCATACCAGTCACAATTCAACTTTGCACTACAGGCCAAAGAAAACCCTAGTCATGATCATACCAATAATCTACCCATCTTTACACTCCAGTGAAAGAGAATTTCAACATCAGGGTTATAAAAATGTTATATATGATGATAAAAATAATATGATCAACATATAGTTTTAATCTCAAGAGTAATATTTGTAACTCATGAATAGTAAAACGTGAATAGTAACACATGAATAGTAACCCTGACACAAAAGATAGAAATTTCACAATAAAATACATACCAATATTTTGGTATAATGTATTGAAAGAATAACATTTCATAAATTTATAAATAATTTATTTTAATTGTTTACACTTTACTAATTAATGCATTTAATCATCATAAAATGCCAACTCTTACAATTTCATCATCAATAATCAAAACCCTCATAAAAAATCTGCATATACCTCATATAGGATTCTCAAGTCATAAAATCCTATTTTCCAATTTTCTTACTTCACAAAACATATTTAATTCATTTACTCATAACTAGACCATTTTTATGAAAAATACCAAATCAGTCCCAAAAATATTTTTTTTTCTGAGATTTAGCATAATATAGTCCCATAGTGAACATATATTTTTCTTAGAATTTTTAAAAGTCATTTACTATTTTTCATATAGCCAAAACAACCGAATATTTAGACATTTATCAAAAATTGTACTTTTGTCTAAAAATTCTGAAATTTACAGAGTATACTTCTATCATATACATGTACTCCCAATAAAAATTTCATCAATTTTGGAGTTAACCACAAGGAATTATAAGCGGTTACTTTTAAAATAGTCTTTTCTCATAAAATTCATAACTCTCAATCTATACATCCAAAAATCACCATTTTTGGACACAATCAAGAAAACTCATCAAAATATCATTTCAAATTTTTCCAGAATTTTTGAAGATCAGAAAAATTACGAAACTGAAAATCATAACAACCCTTAAAATCCCTTAATATCCCTTACAATCCTTTACTATCCCTTACAATCCCTTACTATCCCTTACCTCAAAACAGCAGTACTTCTGACCGGAATGTAAAGCCGAAGGAAACTTGCACTGAATAGCAACTCTCAAAGTATCTAAATACTCACAAAATATGCTTCATAATATAGAGAGAGAAAGAGAGAAAGCTTATGTTTTTGGTGTGATTTTCAATTCTAACTTAGCCCTCTATTTATAGGAAAATTTTGGTAGGTTTGACCTGCAACCTGATGGCTTTACCTGCTACTATTCCCACCCACCACATTTGAAATATAATTCAGCACATTTCTTCACCAACCACAAGTGGGGCCCACCAATTCTAGAATTTTCCACCAAAAATGATTTATAACCTGATTTCCGAATCAGCCACCTCTTAAAATTCATAACAAATCATACGTTCATTTTTAACGGTTCAAAATTTATGGACATATACTCAACTTATATATGTATAACATATCCAAAAATTACCACGATCCAACGGTCGGATTAAAAATTATAACCCCCGCAAAATATCTCAAAAACCCTGATTTTTAATACCTCCATTCCGACAAAATACTGATAAAAACCTCAACATTAACTCCTTCATTTTTAACCACAAAAATATATCCCTCATTTATATCCACATAATATAAATATTTCCTCATCATATGAATCAATAATTAATTATTCACAAATAATATTACAGAATCACATTTATGACAACCAGGCCGTTCCCAGGAAAGAGGGGGCTTTCCAATAAGAATTTCTCCTTACTGGCGCGCAATTAGATGACCAAACCTCTCCTTAGACAGAACTTTCTAGACATTGCCAATAATGTTATCTAATAATATTATTCAAATAATATGAATTATTGATCTGATAAAGGAAAATACTGTGCATCAACAATTATTGAACAACAATAATATAAAATTTCAACGTAGCAATTATTGAATCAATAAAATAAAATATTGAACAGTAATTACTGTAACAATTATTGAGTAGTGCCTTCTTACGTAAGAATCAATAATTTCAAAAATACTATGCAATACCGTGTGCTACTGTGCAATAACGCGTATTACTGTATTTTAACCACCGGGTATTCCAACAGTGTTAACGGTAACAACTACGTCGTTATTTGTAAAAAACTCAAATTTGTCGTTTTCTTCATCCGACAGTTATTCGTTATGGGGCCCACAAATGGCTGCGCCGTCGTACGAATATTCCCCGACAGAAAGAATATTCCACGACCAAACGAATATTCCCCGACAACAATGATTATTTTATAACCACTTGCTTATTTTGAAAAAAAATCATATTTCACTCATAACTTTAAACTTTTATCAATTTAACCATTTACTGAATAGTAATTATAAGAAAAATTGAATACTTTTATTTCATAAAATTCGGGGTCTTACAATCTCCCCTCCTTATGAAATTTCGTCCCCAAAATTTACGTACCTGGTATTTCAAAGAGTTGAGAATACCTTGCTTTCATTTCAGATTCCATCTTCCCTATCATCATGATTTCTCCATTGCTCATCTCCTGTATTTCAGATATCATTCTAGAATACAACTTCAAAATAAGGGTTAATTGAACAAATTAACATATCACATAATATCCCAATATTATGACTGACCAACAAATAAGCTTAGGTAGGACACACTAGCGAAGGATTTTCTCATCTCTCCCCTCCTAGTTATATTTCCCGATCTCCGCCAGAGATCATATCCCTAAGCTCTGATACCAAATGTAACGACCCCAAAATAGGTTCATTCCATCCAACCTATTCTGAGTCGCCAAATACATGGTACAGAAAACAACTACAATTTCATTACAACAATTATCGTGCAAAATACAACAACACATATGCTGTGAGTTTGGATACAAATATATACCAAATGTGACTCATGTTCCAACCGTGGACATCACCTCACAATAACACCTTACATAAAGGTATAGTCAAAAACTGTTTTAGAAATTAGAATCTTTGGGAAGTGCTCAAGGAAACCTTCGTACATGGGAGACCACGCGTCTAGGTTATGATAGATATCATATGGCCACAGAATTATCCTTGGTTGACCCAATAGACCCCAAAGAAAAACGAGAAGATTACTATCATATTCTTCCCAATGGTGAGTCTTCTCTTGACTTATCATTATCTCCACTGTATCTAACTGAGAATTATACTTCAAACAAACACCAAGATTATATAGGTAGTGCTTGTAGATATACTCGGCAAGTGGATGAGCACAATCATGTCTTATGATGACACGAGGTTGTATGTCGTTAGACATCTTGTATGATAGTGGCAAAACACCCTTCCAACGTTGGGTTCGCCTCACCCTATTTTCTTCACCAAATATAACTACTAAATGATGACCACCGTTCTATTCCCTTGTTACCCTCGCTCGACCCAGCTACACTCTTATTACCTGAAAGGAATTGTGAAGCAAAAGGGTGAGCACAACTAGCTCAGTAAAGAATATCATGACTAAAGATAAATAAATTATCAATAGTCTTCATCAATAATAAATCAGAGATTTAGAACATATGGTAGATGATAAAAAATTTCAACCATAGTTGCAGCGGAACATGCAATCCATTAGAAGAGTCAAATAGACTATAAAGTCTATTATCTTCTCCATGTTAAAAATCCATCAACAATGTTTTATCCATGTAACCTCACTCAACAGTTCCTTTCCACAATCATATGAATAACTCATAATCATAATTGTGACTATAAATTTTTCTTCGCACCCAGGACGAAGAATATTTTCATCACCTGTCTTTACCTGAAACATCAAAGATCATGGTTATACCAAATCACAGTTCCTGTTTATAATCATACTAACAAATCCATCTTTGCACTATGGGCCAAAGATATTCATCAACAAACCATCTTTGCACTACGGGCCAAAGATATTCAACAACAGTTCATCTTTGCACTACAGGCCAAAGATATTCATCAACAAACCATCTTTGCACTACGGGCCAAAGATATTCAACAACAGTTCATCTTTGCACTACAGACCAAAGATATTCATCAACAGGCCATCTTTGCACTACATGCCAAAGATATTCATCAACAATTCATATTTACACTACATGCCAAATATATTCATATCTCAAAGAAATATATATTCATTTCAGAATTTATATAAACAATAATTATAACCATGTTGATCAATTCACCTTTGCACTTAAGCTTAAGATATTCAATTATAAATTCAATGGTCATGATCATACCAGTCACAATTCAACTTTGCACTACAGGCCAAAGAGAACCCTAGTAATGATCATACCAATAATCTACCCATCTTTACACTCCAGTGAAAGAGAATTTCAACATCAGGGTTATAAAAATGTTATATATGATGATAAAAATAATATGATCAACATATAGTTTTAATCTCAAGAGTAATATTCGTAACTCATGAATAGTAAATCGTGAATAGTAACTCATGAATAGTAACCCCGACACAAAAGATAGAAATTCCACAATAAAATACATACCAATATTTTGGTATAATGATATTGAAAGAATAACATTTCATAAATTTATAAACAATTTATTTTAATTGTTTACACTTTACTAATTAATGCATTTAATCATCATAAAATGCCAACTCTTACAATTTCATCATCAATAATCAAAACCCTCATAAAAAATCTGCAAATACCTCATATAGGATTCTCAAGTCATAAAATCCTATTTTCCAATTTTCTTACTTCACAAAACATATTTAATTCATTTACTCATAACTAGACCATTTTTATGAAAAATACCAAATCAGTCCCAAAAATATTTTTTTTTTCTGAGATTTAGCATAATATAGTCCCATAGTGAACATATATTTTTCTCAGAATTTTTAAAAGTCATTTACTATTTTTCATATAGCCAAAACAACCGAATATTTAGACATTTATCAAAAATTGTATTTTTGTCTAAAAATTCTGAAATTTACAGAGTATACTTCTATCATATACATGTACTCCCAATAAAAATTTCATCAATTTTGGAGTTAACCACAAGGAATTATAAGCGGTTACTTTTAAAATAGTCTTTTCTCATAAAATTCATAACTCTCAATCTATACATCCAAAAATCACCATTTTTGGACACAATCAAGAAAACTCATCAAAATATCATTTCAAATTTTTCCAGAATTTTTGAAGATCAGAAAAATTACGAAACTGAAAATCATAACAACCCTTAAAATCCCTTAATATCCCTTACAATCCCTTACTATCCCTTACAATCCCTTACTATCCCTTACCTCAAAACAGCAGTACTTCTGACCGGAATGTAAAGCCGAAGGAAACTTGCACTGAATAGCAACTCTCAAAGTATCTAAATACTCACAAAATATGCTTCATAATATAGAGAGAGAAAGAGAGAAAGCTTATGTTTTTGGTGTGATTTTCAATTCTAACTTAGCCCTCTATTTATAGGAAAATTTTGGTAGGTTTGACCTGCAACCTGATGGCTTTACCTGCTACTATTCCCACCCACCACATTTAAAATATAATTCAGCACATTTCTTCACCAACCACAAGTGGGGCCCACCAATTCTAGAATTTTCCACCAAAATGATAAACTCCGAAAATTCAACAATTTCTGAACCAGTCATCTCGTAAAATTCATAACAAATCATACGTTCATTTTTAACGGTTCAAAATTTGTGGACATATACTCAACTTATATATGTATAACATATCCAAAAATTACCACGATCCAACGGTCGGATTAAAAATTATAACCCCAGCAAAATATCTTAAAAACCCTGATTTTTAATACCTCCATTCCGACAAAATACTGATAAAAACCTCAACATTAACTCCTTCATTTTTATCCACAAAAATATATCCCTCATTTATATCCACATAATATAAATATTTCCTTATCATATGAATCAATAATTAATTATTCACAAATAATATTACAGAATCACATTTATGACAACCAGGCCGTTCCCAGGAAAGAGGGGGCTTTCCAATAAGAATTTTTCCTTACTGGCGCGCAATTAGGTGACCAAACCTCTCCTTAGACAGAACTTTCTAGTCATTGCCAATAATGTTATCTAATAATATTATTCAAATAATATGAATTATTGATCTGATAAAGGAAAATACTGTGCTTCAACAATTATTGAACAACAATAATATAAAATTTCAACGTAGCAATTATTGAATCAATAAAATAAAATATTGAACAGTAATTACTGTAACAATTATTGAGTAGTGCCTTTTTACGTAAGAATCAATAATTTTAAAAATACTATGCAATACCGTGTGCTACTGTGCAATAACGCGTATTACTGTATTTTAACCACCGGGTATTCCAACAGTGTTAACGGTAACAACTACGTCGTTATTTGTAAAAAACTCAAATTTGTCGTTTTCTTCATCCGACAGTTATTCGTTATGGGGCCCACAAATGGCTGCGCCGTCGTACGAATATTCCCCGACAGAAAGAATATTCCACGACCAAACGAATATTCCCCGACAACAATGATTATTTTATAACCACTTGCTTATTTTGAAAAAAAATCATATTTCACTCATAACTTTAAACTTTTATCAATTTAACCATTTACTGAATAGTAATTATAAGAAAAATTGAATACTTTTATTTCATAAAATTCGGGGTCTTACATATATATATATATATATATATATATATATATATATATATATATATATATATACATTTTCGTCCCACTTGGAGTTTACTTCGTGGTGGTTGACCATTTTTATTGCTTTCTGTACATTTCGTCCCGCCTGGAGTTTCCTCCGTGGCGGTAGATAGCTTTTATAGCTTTATTTATATTTCTGATCCCCCATGGAGGTGTTTCATGGTTGGCGATCATGTCTGTATATATATATTTACAGCTTATATATATATACCTGCTTACTGCGTTTATATCAACTGCAACATCATGTGAGCCTAGGAATCATGTGATCACAGATTCAGTCCACTGAATCTAGATTCGGTTCTCGTGATGGACCTTTTCAGCTGTAATCAGCTTGTAAATTTTTCTGTGATGTTTGGATCTCCTCAGATGGTTTTCATACCCATGAGGAATTCAGCACCTTGTTGTACATTATTTTCATACAAATGCCTCGCATCTGTAAAATAAAATCAACCAAGCCGAATATTGAATAAAATGGGAGTGTAAAAGGTCTCAATTACTATTGAGCACTGTGTTTGAAAAATCTCTTTTAAAACATCATTGCCATATCTTATTTAAAACTGAATTTTTATATAAATTCAAACCATATGTATATAGGTGCAAATGAGGCCTCGCACTACTTCCAAATAAAAGCACATTGACCCATACACACACACACACACACACACATTCATATAACAATTTCTTGAAAAGTGGCAGTCACCGTGGCAACACGGATGTCGGGGGGTGCCTAACACCTTCCCTCCGCATAAGCAAGTCCCCGGACCTTAATTGAATCTCGGTTTCACAGACCCGTTTAGCAGTGTCACATCACTTGGTCAATGTGCAAACCTTTTCTCGGTTGTGTTAGTACAACCAGTTAAAAAACCAACTGGCGACTCTTACAGTCCAATCGTCGACATTACACATGTCGGACCTTTTTCACTTGCTTTTTCAAACAAATCTCACCTAAAATGAGAACACAAAAAAACAGGTAATGAAAAGGGACAAATAAAAATCCCGACGTCGACAGGTGGCGACTCTGCTGGGGACTTCAATAAGAGAACTTAAGTCGCTATTACAAGCTTTTCAAAACTGTTATAAGCTTGTGTGTGGATGTTGCATTTACATTTATGATGAATGTGTACGAATGCATATCTTTACTGCGATTAATGCTTTACACTATATCTGCCTATGATATTAGTGCTTCGCACATGTCATCATTTTTATAAACGGTGAGACATGTTGTATGTGAATGTATGTTGTGTGGTCCCTCTACCAGGAGGCTATCCTATCGGTGTTAGATTACTGGACTCGTAGGAAGACTAATTCCCACGAGGCTCAGGAAAGACACCACCCAAATTCACTCCAGTTGAAAGACCGGATTAACTTCTCGTCGAGTAAATTGCGATGATTTGGGAATCTTCTTGCCGAAAAGCCGTGAGAGTAACCTAAGATAGGTCAGCCTCTGATAAACCAAACGCAGAGGAAAGTCTCTTCATGCTTTCTCATTTCAAATTACTTGTAATTTACATTCCATATTCATCTCCATGTAATGAGAAATATGAAGAAATATGTGCATGTACATATTTAAATTGACATGCTATCCTGTAATACAAATAGCTAACATCTGTTTTGCAGGACAAAATTCCTAAAACGGACACATCACATAGCATGTTAACATTTACACCATCCCTAAAACTAAACTATGCTAGTTTTGTCACAGGGAAGCATTCAGACCTATTACCCGGTCAAAGTCCAAAAAGGCCGCAGGCCTACAGCCAATCATGTCTTCATTTGACCAGTCTAATCCAGTTTCTCGTGAAGAATTTGATGGAATAAGTAAACAAATCACAGACTTGGATGTTCTTCTTAAAGAACAACATCAATCTACGCAGGGTCCAAAAATACCCGTACATGTTGAATCCTCTACACAAGGAGGAACTCAAGGTCCTAATAAAGCCATTATAATACCTGAACTGTAGTTGGATACAACCAACAAAAGTCATGATGCCACCCATCTTACAAGAGATCCAGACACCGGTGACATCAGAAAGAAAGTTCTTCAAATGGAAGAAACCCTGCGTTCTATCAAAGGAATTGGAGCACACGGGAGTGTTTCATATGCCGACCTTTGTATATTCCCTGGTGTTCATTATCCAAAAAAATTCAAAACTCCTGACTTCAAAAAGTATGATGGGTTAGGAGATCCTTACACACATTTAAAGGTATTCATTGGAGAACTCGGATCTTATGCAGAAGATGAGAAGCTCAGAATGCAGCTATTCCAGAAAAGTCTGACTGGAGAAGCCCGTTCGTGGTATACCAGATTAGACAATTCAAAGATCCATAGCAGGGAAGAGCTAGCTCACGCCTTCTTCACGCAATACAGTTTTCAATCTCAGATGGCTCCTGACCGGTACTAGATTACCAAGGTCAAGAAACAGTCCAATGAGTCTTTCAGAGAGTATGCTCAAAGGTGGAGGCACCTTGTTGCCTAAGTTATTCCTTCTATGACAGAGTCAGAGATGGTTACGACCTTTATCGACATACAAGAAGCTCCTTTCTATGAGAGAGTCTTAGCTGGCATTGGTAAACCATTTTCTGAAATGATCAAACATAGGGAGATGGCTGAGATGGGATTGAAGTCAGGAAAGATTCAAGACCTAGCTGCCCTTAAAGCTGTTGCTGAACACATCCAATCAGGAAATTATGGAAACAACCCCCGGAGGGTCCATAAAAAGAAAGAAGAGGATGTTTCCCTGATACTACAGGGTTAAAAAGGCAATCAGAACATGCCTATTCAGGGGAGAAATTACACTCCCTTTCCAGCACAATCGTTAAACCCTCCAATACCAAAAGGTGGAGAAGTTAAATGCCCTCGAGTGTTCGCACCCTTAGGGGACTCTCTCGAGAATATTCTCACTCTTCTGACCACGCAGAAGAAAATCACACATCTTTTTCCACCAGCCAGCCCTAATGGTAGGGGTTTCAATGCTGCTCGGAAATGTGCTTATCATGCCGGGGCATCTGGACATGATACTCAAGATTGTTGGGCCTTGAAACATAAGATCCATGACCTGATAGACAACGGTGAGATTGTGGTCACCAAACCAGATCAACCTCACGTGTAAGACAACCCTCTTCCTCCACACAAAGAGGAAGAAGTCAACATGATTAATTGGAGCAGTGGACAAAGTTCCAATTCTAACGGTGAAGCATCTCAGATCACTAAAGATAGTGCTAACAAATGGAATTATTCCAAGTTCCAGTTCTCAATGGAACGAAAGATGAAAGCTCTATGCAAGCAAATTGAGCAATTGGCAGAACTGGTGACATACTAGCATCAAGTCACACGCCAATTAATCAGTCAGGAGCATGCTAGTCTCCTTCCTCTTGTCATGAATATTCCCTCTTCACCTCCAGAAAGTGAAACAATGGAGGACAAAGAGGCAAAGAGAGCGAATGCAAAAGCTCGTCGGGATTTTGCCAACAAAAGGGAATTTACATATCTGGGCAAACCTATGGAGGAAATCCTTCAAATGCTAATCAATGAAGGAAGGATTAATTCCCTTCTACCTCCAATCAATCCTCGTTTAGGACGGTACAATTCTGATGGACTATGTCAATATCACTCCCATTCTCACGGTCACAGCACAGAAGAATGTTGGGCACTCCGCCACCTTATCCAGAATCTCATTGATAGCGGTGTCCTGCAAGTAGCAGACGATGATACTGTGCTACGTGGTAGTGAGAATATCTGTCCTACTAAATGGAAGGGATTGGTAGCAGTTATCTCCACTGAGGCTGATGGCATTGGCAAGCCACTAACTATAACAACAATTCAACTAAGAAGAAGCAACAATCCTTTGAAAGTGGCTGCTCCTGAGCCAATTAACTTACCATCCAGAGCACAATATCCTATTGTTAGCCTGCACATAGTTCTGTGGAATTATGAAGAAGGTGAAGGATCCACCTCGCATACAACTGCTGCAGTGTCGGAGGAGAATCCACTGTATATTCCCCAATGGGTGATGAAGTCTACCATCAAATCAAAGGGGAAAATTCCAATGGAGAAGATTGAAAAATTCCTCCGTTCCATGGGTCATAATGAAGCCAAGGTGGTTTTAAGCTTAAGAGAAGCTCCACATCAAATTTCAATACTAGACTTGGTTTTAACTTCTGAGGATCACAGGAAAATTCTACTAAAGGTTTTGGAAGAAGCCTACTTGCCAAAATCAGTGGATGTGGAAAAATTTCAACATCTGGCTGATCACATTTTCAACAACAATGTGATCTCTTTCAATGATGATGACATACTGCCCGAAGGGACCGGTCATTGCAAGTAGTTACACATTGTGGTCATGTCCTTCGGATATATGCTAGCTGGAGTCTTAGTAGACGGAGGTTCATCTTTGAATATCTATCCATACGCTACATTGTTGAAGATGAACGTCAATCACAATCGAATTCGAAGTAGCCATACGATCATCAAAGCTTTTGATGGATCCTGCCGAAATTCAGTCGGAGAGATTGAGCTGCCAATTGAGATTGGTCCCCATAAATTCTGCGTGTCTTTCCACGTACTCAAGATAGATTCGGGATACAACCTGCTCTTGGGAAGACCGTGGATTCATATGGCTGGGGTAGTCCCCTCCACCCTTCATCAGCAACTGAGATACATTATCAACAATAGTCTAGTTACAGTCAACGTTGAACCGGAATGCCCTCAATAAGGTGACATACCGTTCATCAGTTTTAATTCCGATGTTGAACCGGTCAGTTTCCACACTTTGGAAGTAAGCAACCCTCAATTTCATGCCTTGGGAACGCCATTGCCCATACCCAAGATCTCTGCCGAAGTAATGTTGGCTACTCAGGAAATGATGTCTTTGGATCATCAGCCAGGACAAGGGCTGGGTAAAGATCGCCAAGGTATCAAATACCCCATCCAAGTAACCAGTCAAAGTGGGACAGCTGGACTAGGCTATTCTGCCAGTTCTAGTCAGTGGAATCCTCATAAGCATCAGCAGATTCCTTCAGCTTCAACCATACGGCGTTTATCTTTTCCATCAACCTTTGAGTCCGCACAACCTCCTGTAAAGGTGCCAACCAACGTGATGGCTATGCTATTTCCCAAGCCAGTGCCGTTCAAAGCAAAAGAAGTCTTTGTTCCAAATCCCAGAGTGGAGGAAGAGAAACAAAGAATCCAACAAAACGTCGTCCGGATAATGTCGGGCATGCGCATCATTGTTCATGATAAACATACAAACAGATACACCCCAGACGATGATTGTCCAGACGTTATGGTCATCATTCGGGAAAAGGAGGACGATGACATCCCCTCCATCAATACAGTGCACCCGGACTTTATCCTTGCCAATTGGAGTAGCACTCCTTGCATTGGTCGACAAGGGTAAAATGGGCATGACTTCTTTCTGCCCTTTAGATATAATAACTGCTTACTTTTCTGTATAGTACTCGCAGTTGTTTTATCCGTATATGCTAACATTATGTATGATTAAATAGTTTCATATATATATTAAGTGAAAGCATATTTTGTTTCAGGACTCTGAACTTAGATGTGCCTGTACTTGCTGATAAGATGCCTCTTCTCCACAAGGATTGTAACTTTGATGAAAAGTTGGACTCAGACTTGTTGGAAATACAAGAGGACATTGAGGTGCCTTCGAAGATTAAAGAATGGGTTGAAGACAAGACTAAACCCAACCTTGATCAAACCACCTCCTTTAATCTTGGAACCTTAGAAAACCCTAAGTTAATCCAAATTGGTTCAGACCTTACCCCAAACCAACAGAATGACATGGTTACTCTATTAACCCAATTCCAGGATGTGTGTGCATGGTCTCATGAAGATATGGTGGGTTTGTCCACTGACATTGTTCTTCATTGCCTTCCCATTAAAGAGGGATTCAAGCTAGTCAAGCAGAAGCTCAGGCGATTGAAACCTGAGTGGAGTTTAAAGGTGAAAGAAGAAATTGTGAAATAATTTCAAGCTGGCATTATCATGGTGTCCACATATCCTGAATGGATATCTAACATCGTTCCCGTGCCTAAACCTGGAGGAAAGGTGCGAGTCTGTGTGGATTATGGGGATCTGAATAAAGCTTACCTTAAAGATAACTTTCCCGTGCCCTTTATCCACATTCTCATTGACAATACTGTGTAATACGGCATATACTCCTTTGCTGATTGCTTTGCGGGGTACCATCAGATCATGGTTACTGAGGAAGATCGTTAAAAAATTGCTTTCATCACGCCTTGGGGAACCTTTTGCTACAGACGGTTGTCATTCGGCCTCATCAATGCTGGAGCTACCTATCAGAGAGCTATGATGGCTCTCTTCCACGACTTAATACACAAAGAGATCGAGATCTACGTGAATGACATCATTGTCAAGTCCTGGAAGGAGGAGGACCACTAGACCATCTCAAAAAGCTCTTCAACAGGTTACGTAAGTACAACTTGAAGTTGAATCCAGCCAAGTGTGCCTTTGGCGTTAAATCAAGCAAGTTGCTAGAATTCCTAGTCAGCCACAAAGGAATTGAGCTGGATCCCACCAAAATCCAGGCCATCACGAAAATGCCCATTCCTCAGATAGAGAAGGAAATACGGGGATTTTTGGGAAGAATCAACTTCATTAGCTGATTCATTTCTCAACTCACAGCAACCTGTGAGCCTATCTTCAAGCTGTTAAGGAAGAACTCCTCCATGAAATGGAATGATGAGTGCCAGAATGCCTTCCTTACAATTAAAGAGAAGCTAGTCAAAGCTCTTATTTTGGTACCACCCAGGGATGATGTTCCCCTGTTCATGTACCTGTCCATAAGTGACAATGCCATGGGCTGCATGCTATGCCAGAAAGACGATAGAGGCCGAGAACGAGCTATCTATTACCTCAACAAAAGATTCAGCATCAGTGAACACAAGTACACTCTGATTGAGAGGACTTGTTGTGCTTTAGCATGGGCTGCCATGAGGTTACAACATTACCTCCATGGGCACACAACCCATCTCATATCCCGTGTGGATCCTCTCAAGTATGTGTTCAGTAAACCCATACTGAATTATCGGCTATCCAGATGGCAGTTGATCCTACAATAATTTGACATTGTCTACGTGACTCAAAAGTCCATTAAAGGTCAAGAAATTACGGATCAACTGGCCGCCGCACCTTTAGGGGACTTCAAACCCTTGGAAACATACTTCCCAGATGAAGGGGTAATGACAATGCAGCAACAACATCAGTACGATGCACGTCCAATATGGAACATGTATTTTGATGGAGCTGTTAATACGGAAGGTTCTGGAGCTGGAGCAGTTCTAGTATCCGGTACGGGGGAGCAGTATCCCGTTGTCGTTAAATTACAGTTTATTAGCACCAACAACACAACTGAGTATGAAGGCTGTATCATGGGGCTAAAACTTGCCCGTTCAATGGGTATCAGATGGTTAACTGTCTTTGGGGATTCAGAGTTGGTAATCAAATAATCCATAGAAATCTATCAAACCAAAGAGCTGCGATTGCTGCCTTACCATCGACAAGTTTTACAGATGGCTTTGGAGTTCGAAGAAATCTCCTTTATACACATTCCTCGTAATAGGAATGACTTTGCGGATGCATTAGCAACTTTGGCCTCATTGATGGACATACCTGACAAGGAAAATATGCCAAGCGTCACATTAGCCCTGCAAAAGGCACCAGCCTATGGGAACTATGTTGGAGAAGTATCGGATGAGCTACCTCCCATCCAACAACCTTGGTATTAGCATATCAAGGAGTACCTACGAGATGGATCTACACCCGCTGAGGCGAGCCTGACTGAGCAAAGGCAGATTCATCGACTTGCTATGAAATTCTACCTGAGCGGAGATGCACTCTACAAGAGAGATGCAGGACTAGGTCTTCTCAGATATTTAGACAAAGACAAAGCTTAAAGACTCATGGATGAGATCCATGGTGGAGTCCGTGGTCCACACATGAGTGGCCTCCTCCTTGTTAAGAAGATCCTCAGGACAGGACATTACTGGCTATCTCTCAAAGCTGACTGCAATGACCACGTCAAGAGATGTTATCAATGCCAAATTCATGGGAATGCTATCCACGTCCCTCCAAGGGAGCTCCACAATATTAGTTCACCTTGGCCCTTCTCAATGTGGGGAATGGACGTGATTGGGGCCATCGAGCCCAAAGCCAGTAATGGACATCGCTTCATCTTCACCATGGTCGACTACTTTACCAAGTGGGTAGAAGCAACCTCCTTCCCCAGGGTTACCAAAGAAGTCATCATTGCTTTCATCAGAAATAATGTCATTTGTCGATACGGACAACCAGAGGTAATTGTATCTGACAATGCTAAGAACCTCAACAACAAAATGATGGAGGAACAATGGAGTAAATTCCACATCAAACACCTTAACTCCGTCATCTACCGTCCAAAGATGAATGGTGCTGTTGAAGCAGCTAGCAAAAACATCAAGAAGATTATGCAAAAGATGTCCGCCAATCACAAAGGATGGACTGACCTATTGCCTCTTACTCTGTTAGCCTACAGAACATCAATGCGCACTTCAACTGGGGTAACCCCCTATGCATTAACCTATGGGATGGAAGCAGTACTCCCCATAGAAGTAGAAATGGAATCCCTCAGAGTGTTGATGGACGCTCAGCTGGATGAAGATCAATGGGTACAAGATAGGTATCACCAATTGTCTCTAATAGATGAAAGGCGAACCGCGACTATCTTCCATGGTCAATTATATCAACAAAGGATCGCTCGATCCTACAACAGAAAAGTTCGGCTACGGCAGTTTAAACAACATGACTTGGTTTTGAAGAAGATCATTGACAACCAAGATCAATTTAAGGGAAAATTCGCTCCTAACTGGGAAGGCCCGTTTGTTGTCAAGGAATTATTGACAGGAGGCGCTCTTAGATTGTAAGAAATGGATGGCGATGAATTTCCACAACTCATCAACTCGGACACCGTGAAATGGTACTATGTCTGAAGTTACTATCAAGCAAACATCCTGGTGTTGGATTATCAGATCATCAGTCATTCCGGTTCTTTAACCCTTTACCACATACAACTCTTTTCCACACTTTGCCCCTCAGGGAAACATACTCTTTAAGTCAGCAGCCTGGCTTCACTGCGCTCATACAACTTTGGTCATCCCACTACGGATTGAACCTCTCGCGTTTGTAGTTTGGCTACCCATACATGGGATCAAACTTCTCGTACCTGCAGTTTGTCCTCAACCTAGGATCAAACTTTCTCTTCCCCGCAGTCTATCTTGCACATGGGATTAAACTTTCTTCCCCACAGTTTGACCTGTACATGGGATTAATCTTTCTTCCCCGCAGTTTATCCTGCACATGGGATCACGCTTTTCAACTCACCCTGAGGGTGAACTACGTTGACCTGGTCTCCTTGATACACGGGAGTACGTAGGCAACCGTATTCTATATGGCCCGGTTGCAATAAACAAAAAACAACAAAAACATTTCTACCCTTTTCTACAAAAACAAAAATTAGAAAAACATTTCTACAACCTTTTTCATCAATAAAGCTTTTACACCCATCTGCCTTTCATAGATAGCATTGAACCTCTTACACCAGGTTCGAACTACGTAGACCTGATCTCATCTTTAATAGGAGTACGTAGGCAACCATTTATGGTTTGGTCTCACCCCCTACAAAAACCCAAATAGTTATCAATGGTACTAGGATCAAACTTCAATTCACCACATTTCATTGGCTTCAAACCAAAGGGATGGAATTACCCAACCTCTCCTAGTGAATAGGAGATTTTGCGACCATATAAGCTACGGTTGTACCATGAAAAGCAACATCGATCCATAAGAGATGGAATTAACTAGGCTCCTCCTAAATAGGGGTACTGGTGACCATCTGTGGTGCGATCAATCTCAGAGAGGAAAGCCACAATCCTCTCCATATTTCCATACAGAAACCAGTCCCAAGACACCAAAAAATGGTAGGGATACACACAGATCCATGATCTATTCTGAACTATCCAGAGACAACTCAATGTCCATCCAGCAAGGAGGAATTCAGAATACATCAAGATCACAAACCCTGAAGAAGCAGGCAAATATCAAGCAAGTATCAGAGCATATCTAAAAGGGAAGTGATCAAAAATATATTTCCTTGCTATATAATGTTGTTTGATATACATAATGTAAATTGTACATGACAAAATGGCTAAGCTAGTCTATGCAGGAAAGTATAAGTCCATCTACAAATCGGTGCTTATGCGAGCTAACAAGCCCAACATGGCATCTCTCTCAGAAGAATGAGGTAAGGCTGTGGTCTCCTATACGAGGATATCCATACGACCCAACAGATCTGCAGCCATCTGCATGGTAACCATGTGCTCATCGATATATGTGCTCATCTTTACGATCATGCCAGTGGTAAGGGACCTCACTGCAGTACTGTCTGTGACGGCTACATCCTGAGCAGATATGGCACTATCTCTCTCAACTATCACTGTATCTCTAGCTGATCTGGCCTCATCCCGCTCAACGACAGCTGCATCTATATGAGCTAATGCCTCGTCCCTCTCTAACAGGGCTGCGTCTCTCCCATTAAGAGCCGTCAACATCAGGGCTCTAGCCTGATCTCTCTCAAAGGTCATCATATGAAGACCCTGCTCAAGGTACTGTGCTGAATGCTGAATCACGACAGTGCTAGTAGTGGGAGAATCTAACGGAAATACTGGCAACCCAGTAGATGGCTCTTCCTCGGTGTGAGAATCAATGTCCTCCACGGGCTCTCCACCATCTGAATTAATACTCGGTAATGTGGATACAACTGCAACTGATGTATTCTCTGTCTCCATCCATGCGAAATACTTTGTAGAACAACCTGAATGACTAATGGAGAAAGCAGCTATCTCACGCTGATCCCAACATGCATACACACGAGATCGGTCCTCTGCTGAAAGATAGCGAGAAGCTAAACGCTGGCCCAGCGCTCGCTCGAAAGGATGAAAATCCAGAAACCGGTCAAACTGCGATATCACGGCTAGTGGATGGTAAGTAGTCATGCCCCTCAAACCAGCTAGAGGGATGTAATCCATGCCCAGAGCATGAGTAACAAAGCTGTAAGGTGAGTTGAGCCCTGAGCACGGCAGTATACTAAACGGGTCTACAATATCAGCTAAGAAAGAGGACCAAGACATAGCATCCATACACTCCGTAGGCTGAAATAAATATGACCTACCTATAACATGGGTGAAGCAATACCCATGCCGTTTGAAAGTGCCAATCGGTCTCAGGTGTGACATAAACCACACGTATAGCATGATCGAACTGCCTGTAAATACTCCTGTCGGATAAGTGCAGCAGTATGTAGCTGACCTCAATGTCTCGGCTATAATCATAGGTATGATGGTACGACCCTCCCTGAGAGCTCTCACCGCCATGATAACTCCTATGTCCAGCTCATCTATATATAGTGGCATGTAGACATATGACAGTACGCACAATAGCAGTACATCTACCCTGGCCAGACACCAATGATCCTCTGGTGTGGTGAAATCCCCAGAATGTCATCTATAACTATCCTCAGAGCCAAATCTGTTAAACAAAAAATGCTGGGATATAACGTGGCCAGATGTAAGCTCATCCTGCACCACTGTACGCCTCAGTCCAGTGAGGGTCATGAACCACCGACTCATGTCCCCCAAAGCCATATGCACGCAAGGTCTGTCAAGTGGCAGCATCGTCAACCGTGCATACTCCTCCAGAGTGGGAGTCAACTCTTGGGTCCCAAATCAAATAACCTGCCTCTCCGATACCTAGTGCTCCAGCATGCCATCCACGAATCTTGTGGGAACCTAAAACATCAACAGGGTCATAGTATGCTGCAACAAATGATCTATGGTCACCTTATCTGATGGTGACATGTTATCATATCACGATCGTATACCAGATACCACCAATAATGGTGGGGTATGATCAATACGGCTAACTGTCGAAGAAGACATCTGCACGGGCTGTGTCATAAGACCATTCAGGGGTCAATGCTGAATATCTCTGGACATACATACATATGCATAATATGATACATGCATTACAGATAATAAATGGCAATATGGTATAGGGAATAGAAAACTGTGCATACATTCCTAAGTATATCATCATCTAATACATCATCTTTGTACAGCTACAAATACAGGGAAATGGGGCACAGACGCCCTACTATTAACAGAGGCCTATCAAAAGATATAACGAGAATGGAGCACAGACACCCACTAGCTAATAGAGGCCTATCAAAAGATATACCGAGAATACACATCAGAAGAAGACAATGGTGTCGATGTCCACATCATCAATCCTATCCACCTGATGTAACTCCTCCTGAGTCACTGGATCTCTATCAACAGGGATATCAGGCCTATACAAAGTAGGATCTGTGTCGGCAAAACCAAATGGGTCATTTGATGGGCCAGTGCCTGAGCTGGAAGGATCAAACGAATCTGCCTCTGTCGGATCTCTACCCAAATTCCGAATAAAGATATGTGCCTGGTCCAACTGCCGGGTCAAACTGTCAATCTGTGTCACATAAGTCGGATCTCGGACACAGGCTAACCAATCCGTCATCATCACGGATCCTGGAACCATATCCCCCATGAACTGAGTGGCGCGGGTCTGGGCTCCAATAGTACGAGGGAACCACCAGCACTGGAATACATCCTGAGTACAGGGACCTTCTTATAATGCAAAATCGTCAACACCCAACAATGGGATATCAATGACGGGTGACTGCGATACAGGCCAATAACGTCTGACATGAGGCAAGATCGGTATACGGATCTCTTCTGTGGTGCTCCTAATAGCACGCTCTCCTAGATAGGGCTCCCATCCTCCATCCGTGAAGAGAGGAACTCTCCGGGTGGAAATCATGTACTCGACACCAGTCGGGTACCCATCCTCAAATCCGATGGCCAAATGCTCCCCAGAATAGGGAATCCATGTGATAATGTCAGCTGTCAGTAACTCTAGCTGCAAGCAGCAGTGAGTGAAACCCTCAGCTACAGGGACCTCCGCCAATATAGAATGATGCCATCGCCGTCTTCGTGGGTAGGTATCCAATCCTAGCACACTCACCGGACGCAAACATAGGAGCCTCTCATAGGCCCAAAACTGCCAACACAAAGGCAAACATCTGCTATCAGTTAACACTCTTAACCTATACATGGTAAATGACAAGAGAAATACTTACCAGCAGAAATGGGTAAAATCCTAACCAAGCCTCGGTCAAGCCCTGTGAGCGCATACGCATGCCCCTGAGGAAATAGGCAAAGGTATAGGAACCCCAATCATACTCTCCAATATGGTCCACATGCCTAGTGGCGCTGATCAAAGCGAACGACACCGTAGAGGAGTTATCTGCTATGAAGCAACCCCTAATGATCATCAGGAACAATCGTCGAAGAATGCGATCCCTGACTCTAACATCATCTGGCATGGGCTCGCTCAATAGCCCACTCATAGCATCTAAGCTCAAAGGACCCGCATGGACAGTCCTGTCCTTGAGCGCCTCCACCGGAACTCCTAACAAGGATCTGACGGTAGTCGGGGTAATATCTGTGACGCCCCCAAAATAGGTTTACAACACCCATTCTGAGTCGTCAATAACATGGTACAGAAACAACTACAACTTTATTAATACAACATAAAAACTGTGAGTGTAAATACAAATATTGTCATCTAGACAATAGCCACACTCAAATAAGTCCTCATTACAATTATTGGTACAATATTTTATAAAAAAAATGGTGAGGACTACTAAAACAACTTCCTAGAACCTTCATTCCATACCCCGACTAGTACTTGTTACATTCTCGCCTCCTGAGAAGAAAATGGAACAACAAGGAAAAGGGTGAGCTCAACTAACCCAGTAAAGAACATTATGACTAAGATAATATAAAACCAATTATCGTTAGTCTTTAATAGGGAAAAATCTAATAGAATACAATAGACAACAAGTTTTAAATCCATATTCGCAGCGGAAAATAATAATTCATAAAAGAGTTACGTAGAGAATGAAATCTACTATTATCTATGAATTTAAAAGTCCACATCAGAATTTTATCCCTGTAACATCAATTAATATTCATCTTCGCACTACAGGCCAAAGATATTCACCAGTTGGTCATGTTCATCTAAACACCTGTTCATCTTTGCACTACGGGCCAAAGATATTCATCAGAAATCATTAATCTTTGCACTACAGGCCAAAGATATTCAATTATATCATCATTTAGGACCGAGGATGATGAAAAATATTTTAAAGGAAACGAATCCAGTGAAACAAAATAATAAATATTAAGGATTCATATTTCAGCTATTCCATGTCCAAAAATACCTCATAAATAATCATAGTGGAGTAAAATTCAAGAATGATTAAAACATGGATACAATCAAAGCTAGTATCCAGAATAGATATTTTGTACAAAAAGAAGAAAATTTCATTTTTCGGTGAATAGTAACTCGTGAATAGTAACCCCGATATGAAAAGTTCTAAATTTGATAAAAAGTTCAGATAAATACTTCGGCATAATGATATTAAAGAAAATAATATCATTTAAGAAGAAATAACATCCCTTACCTCGGAAAGACGGTATTTCTGACTGGAATACTAGATATAGTGCTGAATGAAACTTGCACCGTATAGCAACACTCAAAGTATCAATTAATCGCAAGAATACGCTCGATATAGAGAGAGAAATAGAGAGAAACTTGTGTTTCTGGTGTGATTTTCAATTCTAACCTAAGCACCCTATTTATAAGAAAATGCTTAGAACACCAAAGCAGAAAATTTAATATAATATTAATATATTTATCAAATTTTCATTAGCCCACCTCTAGACATCTGATCTCAGCCCATTTATATCACATGTTAGCCCACTTAAATGCCAAAAAACGTTTTTCTTCAAAATATTAAATAAAACTTCTAAAAATCAATTATTTCGGAACTTCAGAACTTCAATAATTCATAATAAATAGCCCTTTTATCAGAAAATTTGAATCTCGCGAGTTTTTATAGGAAATTCAATTCTCTACAATTTTTCAGAAGAAAGTGTTTCCAAATTCCAAACAAAAATTGACCGAAATCCACAAACGGGCGATTTTACAGTCAATAATAAATTTTCGGTCAAGAATTGTGTTCACCAACACACAAAACATGTGTTAATCATTTAATGCCACAAAAATACTCTTCATCCTCATATACTAATATATCCCACATTCATTATAAAAATATCACCATCAATATATTATTAAAATAATATATTTAAATGAATTATTTTATCAGAAAAAGATAAAATATTAATTTTCAACAATTGTCACATTAAAATTTTTTTCCATCTATATCCACATAAAATTAATATTTTCCTCATCATATAAATTAATAATTAATTATACACAAATAATATTACAGAATCACAGTACTGACAACCAGGCCGTTCCCAGGAAAGAGGGGGCTTTCCAATAAGAATTTCTCCTTACTGGCGCGTAATTAGATGACCAGACCTCTCCTTAGACAGAACTTTCTAGACATTGCCAATAATTTTATCTAATAATATTATTCAGATAATATGAATTATTGCTCCGATAATAGAAAATACTGCGTAGTGACAATTATAGAATATCAACGTAGCAATTATTTAATCAATAAAATAAAATATTGAACAGTAATTACTGTAACCATTATTGAGTAGTGCCTTCTTACGTAAGAATCAATAATTAGTGTAATACCGTGTGCTACTGTGCAACAACGCGTATTACCGTATTTTAACCACCGGGTATTCCAACAGTATTAACGGTAACAACTACACCGTTATTTATAAACAACTTATTTTTGTCATTTTCTTCATCCAATCGCTTTCCGTTATGGGGCCCACAAAAGACTGCGCCGTCGTACGAATATTCTTCGACAGTAAGAATATTCCACGACCAAGCGAATATTCCCCGACAACAATGAATATTTTATAACCACTTGCTTATTTAAAATATTTGCGTATTTTACCCATAACTAACCACATTAATCAAATCAACACTTACTATTTCAGAATAATAAATAGAGGAAATTAAATTTTATTTATTAATAATTTGGGGTCTTACAACCTCCCCTCCTTATGAAATTTCGTCCTCGAAATTGACATACGTACCTGGTGTTTCGGAAAGATGAGGATACCTCGCTTTCATTTCTGTTTCCAACTCCCATGTTATTTCCTCAATAGCATGGTTTCTCCACAAAACTTTAACTTGTGGTATGACCTTCGTGCGTAGGACATGCTCCTTCCTATCCAAGATCTTGACAGGTACCTCCTCGTACATTAAGTCTTCGACTATCTCGTCCGGTTCTAACTCAATGACGTGGTTCGGGTCTTTCACATATTTACGAAGCACATATATATGAAAAACATTATGAACACGAGACATACTTGGAGGTAACGCGAGTCTATAGGTCACATTTCCTACTCGATCAAGAATCTGAAATGGACCAATAAATCGTAGATTGAGCTTTCCTCTCTTCCCAAATCTGGTAACTCCTTTCCATGGAGCCACACACAACAATACATGATCCCCAATGTCAAATTCCACGTCCTTTCGATGAAGATCCGCATAACTCTTTTGTCGATCTTGTGCCGTTTGTATACGTTGTCGAATCGTTTGGATCTTCTCTGTAGTCATTCGTACCAACTCTGGTCCCAATAACGTTTCTTCTCCCACCTCATCCCAACATACTGGAGAGCGATACTTTCGTCCATACAATGCTTCAAAGGGAGCCACACCTATACTTGCCTAATAACTGTTGTTGTAGGAGAATTCCACCAATGGTAGGTACTTATCCCAACTTCCTTTGAAATCTAGGACACAAAGTATTAATAGATCTTCAAGAGTTTGAATAGTCCTCTCTGATTACCCGTCCGTTTAAGGATGGTATGTCGAACTGAACCGTAAATCCGTGCCAATAGCTTTTTGCAAGCTAACCCAAAATCTTGAAGTGAATCTTGGGTCACGATCCGAAACTATGGATACTGGCATGCCATGCAACCTTACAATCTCATTCACGTACATACTAGCAAGACGTTCAAGGGAATAAGTCTCCCGTATTGGCAAGAAATAAGCAGACTTGGTTAATCTATCAACTATAACCCAAATAGCATTTATGCCTTGAGAAACCGTGGGAAGACCCGTAACGAAATCCATGGTAATGTGTTCCCACTTCCATTTCAGAATCTCAAGTGGTTGCAATGGACCTTTTGGTACTTGATGCTCCGCCTTTACACGTTGACAAGTTAAACACCTCGAGATAAAATTTGCAATCTCTCTCTTCATATTGTTCCACCAAAATGTATGTCGAAGATCACGATACATTTTAGTACTTCCAGGATGGATTGCAAATGGTGTATTGTGTGCCTACATCATGATCTTGTACTTCAAATCAGAATCGTTAGGAACACAAAGTCTGGAGTGGACTCGAAGTATTCCTTCTTCATCGATTCTTGCTTCTGGAATAGCACCTTCTTGCACTTTCTTCTTCATACGCATCAGCTCCGGGTCTGTAGCTTGAGCAACTTTAACTTTATCGATTAAAGTTGATTCTACGCGTATACTTGAAATCATCGCACTCGTTCCTGTATATGATCTTCTACTCAATGCGCCAGCTACCACGTTTACTTTTCTAGGATGGTATTGGATGGTATGATCGAAATCTTTTAACAGCTCGAGCCAACGTCGGTGTCGCATTTTGAATTCTTGGAAGTTCTTCTCTCATTCCTCGGTCCATTCGAAGTTTGTATCTTTTCGAGTCAGCTGAGTTAATGGAGTAGCGATTCGAGAAAATCCTTTTAAGAATCTCCAATAATAACCAGCTAAGCCTAGAAAGTTACGTATTTCGATTACTGACTTAGGTTTGCTCTCAACTATGACTCATATCCCAATCTTGGATAGCACGTCACAATAGCACCTATCAGTTTACTACCATACGAATATGGCGTCCCCTACGGAGAGTCTGGCTTCAGTGCATTCCACAAAGGAAGTCACCAGATAAAGGCTCGGGTACAAACTTCTACAGTTAGGTTTTTAACTCCTGAAGTTCAATAGGAGCCATTCGGTAGGAGATTTTAGAAATGAGTTTTGTACCAGATTCAAAGATGATACAAAATTCAATATCACGCGTAGGCCAAGAAATTCTTCAGGAAATACGTCAGGGATTTTACTAACAACATAAATATTATTCAAATCTGACGTATTTTTTTGTTCAAGTCCATGACATAGCTAAGAAAGCTTGACATCCGTTTTTCAATAAACGAATGACTTTACGGCTTGATATGAAAGAGTTTGACTTCAATGGTTTGGTTGCTTGAATTCGAATAACAGGTTGCTTAGGAATATAAAAACTAACAACCTTACAAAAGCAATCAATTTGGCATGATGAGTAGTTAACCAATCGATCCCTAAAATCACATCAAAAGCAAGTATCTTTAAAGAGATAAGATCGACAGGTAAGGTGATGGTTCCAACTTGAATCAAGCAATATTTATAAACAGTGGATGTGATGAAAGTTTCTCCTAACGGAGTTTCAACAGATAAGTCAAAGTCTAATTTCTCCGGAGTCAAGTTTAAACGTTGAGCATGAGCAGGAGAAATAAATGAATGGGTAGCACCGGTATCTAGTAAGGTATAAACTTCACATGAATTTATGATTAGCTTACCTGTGATCACCTCGTTTGGGTTCCTCGCATGTTGACCAATCACGACAAACGCTCTTCCAGGAACCGTTGACTTTGACTTTTCTGGGGCAGCCTTTTGAGTCACCGTCCCCGCTGAACTTGGTTTCGCTACCGTACAATCTCGAGCGATATGTCCTTCCTTTCCACAATTATACCATACCTTGAACTGTTGTGGACAGTTTGGGCTGATATATCCCTCTTTTCCACATTTATAGCATATGACCGGTGGTCGTTCTCCTCCCTTGGAACCAGTTGCTGCTGGTGCTGACGTCTTCGTATTATCATTGTTGAATCTCCTCTTTTTAAAATCTCCTCCCGACTCGCTTCTTCTATTTTCATGGCCACGATTACCACCAGAGTGGTTGCCGTTCTTGTCTGTATTTTTGTTTCTCCGCTGGTTATCATTGTTCTGATGACTATTGTCACCGGTATGATCCTGGTTGTGGTCCCTCGGTTGACCATACTCGTTATCTCGCTCTAATAATTGAGCCCTGTTGACAACATCTGAATAGAGAGAAAATTTATGAGAAATGTGATATTGACGTATGCCGAGTTCAAACCTCTCAGAAACATCCGCGTCATATGTTCCTCATTTTCCACCAAATGAGGTGTAAACCTGGACAACTCTGCAAACTTTGCCTCGTACTGGGACACCGTCATGTTGTTCTGCTCCAGTCTAATAAACTCCACTTCCTTTATATGATGAACACTTTCAGGAAAGTATTTGTTATTGAACAGTTTCTGAAATGTCTCCCAAGACATGCTGAGTGCGGCTGGATGGGTACGTTTCACAGACTCCCACCAGTAGTCTGCCTCGCCACGGAACATAAAGGTGGCGAATGGAACCTTCTGTTCCTCCGTGCATCCCAAGACATCGAATATCTTGGTAATTTGCTTGACCCACGTTTCCGCCATGATCGGATCCGGCTTTCCCTTAAATTCTGGTGGTCCCAACTCTTTGAACTGCTTAGCTGTGACCAGCTGTGTGTTGCCATTGTTTCTTCCTATATTTTGAACAGGAATCTCCTTCGTCTGGTTTTGCATGAACTGCAAAAAACTTCTAAACATCTCATCGTTCATCGTCTGCTCAGTGGTGTTGTTCACAGGAGGAACATTGCCAGCCTGTTGCACGTTGTCCTCGTTGGTGAGTACAGGTGTCTCCACGGTTTCATTTACTCCACTGTTAGCATTCTCAGTCGACATTCTCAAATACTGCCATAAAACAAGGGTTAATTTAACAAATTAACAAATCACATAATATCCCTATATTATGACCGACCAATAAATAAGCTTAGGTAGGACACACTAGCGAAGGATTTACTCGTCTCTCCTCTCCTAGTTCTATGCCCCGATCTCCACCAGAGATCATATCCCTAAGCTCTGATACCAACTGTGACGCTCCCAAAACAGGTATACAACACCCATTCTGAGTCATCAATAACATGGTACAGAAACAACTACAACTTTATTAATACAACATAAAAACTGTGAGTGTAAATACAAATATTATCATCTAGACAATATCCACACTCAAATAAGTCCTCATTACAATTATTTGTACAATATTTTACAAAAAAAATGGTGAGGACTACTAAAACAACTTCCTAGAACCTTTATTCCATACCCCGACTAATACTTGCTACATTCTCGCCTCCTGAGAAGAAAATGGAACAACAAGGAAAAGGGTGAGCTCAACTAGCCCAGTAAAGAACATTATGACTAAGATAATATAAAACCAATTATCGTTAGTCTTCAACAGGAAAAAATCTAATAGAATACAATAGACAACAAGTTTTAAATCCATATTCGCAGCGGAAAATAATAATTCATAGAAGAGTTACGTAGAGAATGAAATCTACTATTATCTATGAATTTAAAAGTCCATCATCAGAATTTTATCCCTGTAACATCAATCAATATTCATCTTAACACTACAGGCCAAAGATATTCACCAGTTGGTCATGTTCATCTAAACAACTGTTCATCTTTGCACTACGGGCCAAAGATATTCATCAGAAATCAATAATCTTTGCACTACAGGCCAAAGATATTCAATTATATCATCATTTAGGACTGAGGATGATGAAAAATATTTTAAAGGAAACAAATCCAGTGAAACAAAATAATAAATATTAAAGATTCGTATTTCAGCTATTCCATGTCCAAAAATACCTCATAAATAATCATAGTGGAGTAAAATTTAAGAATGATCAAAACATGGATACAATCAAAGCTAGTATCCATAATAGATATTTTGTACAAAAAGAAAAAAAATTTCATTTTTCGGTGAATAGTAACTCGTGAATAGTAACTTATGAATAGTAACCCCGACATGAAAAGTTCCAAATTTGATAAAAAGTTCAGATCAATACTTCAGCATAATGATATTGAAGAAAATAATATCATTTAGGAAGAAATAACATCCCTTACCTCGGAAAGACGGTATTTCTGACTGGAATACTATATATAGTGCTGAATGAAACTTGCACCGTATAGCAACACTCAAAGTATCAAATACTCGCAAGAATACGCTCGATATAGAGAGAGAAATAGAGAGAAACTTGTGTTTCTGGTGTGATTTTTAATTCTAACCTAAGCACCCTATTTATAGGAAAATGCTTAGAACACCAAAGCAGAAAATTTAATATAATATTAATATATTTATCAAATTTTCCTTAGCCAACCTCTAGACATCTGATCTCAGCCCATTTATATCACATGTTAGCCCACTTAAATGCCAAAAAACGTTTTTCTTCAAAATAATAAATAAAACTTCCAAAAATTAATTATTTCGGAACTTCAGAACTTCAATAATTCATAATAAATAGTACTTTTATCAGAAAATTTGAATCTCGCGTGTTTTTATAGGAAATTCAATTCTCTACAACTTTACAGAAGAAAGTTTTTCCAAATTCCAAACAGAAATTGACCGAAATCCACAAACGGGCAATTTTACAGTTAATAATAAATTTTCGGTCAAGAATTATGTCCACCAACACACAAAACATGTGTTAACCATTTAATGCCACAAAAATACTCTTCCTCCTCATATACTCATATATCCCACATTCATTGTAAAAATATCACCATCAATATATTATTAAAATAATATATTTAAATGAATTATTTTATCAAAAAAAGATAAAATATTAATTTTCAACAATTGTCACATTAAAAATTTTCTCCATCTATATCCACATAAAATCAATATTTTCCTCATCATATAAATTAATAATTAATTATACACAAATAATATTACAGAATCACAGTACTGGCAACCAGGCCGTTCCTAGGAAAGAGGGGGCTTTTCAATAAGAATTTCTCCTTACTGGCGCGCAATTAGATGACCAAACCTCTCCTTAGACAGAATTTTCTAGACATTGCCAATAATGTTATCTAATAATATTATTTAGATAATATGAATTATTGCTCCGATAATAGAAAATACTGCGTAGTGACAATTATAAAATATCAACATAGCAATTATTTAATCAATAAAATAAAATATTGAACAGTAATTACTGTAACCATTATTGAGTAGTGCCTTCTTACGTAAGAGTCAATAATTGGTGCAATACCGTGTGCTACTGTGCAACAACGCGTATTACCGTGTTTTAACCACCGGGTATTCCAACAGTATTAACGGTAACAACTACGCCGTTATTTATAAACAACTTATTTTTGTCGTTTTCTTCATCCAATCGCTTTCCGTTATGGGGCCCACAAAAGACTGCGCCGTCGTATGAATATTCTCCGACAGTAAGAATATTCCACGACCAAGTGAATATTCCCCGATAACAATGAATATTTTATAACCACTTGCTTATTTAAAATATTTGCGCATTTTACCCATAACTAACCACATTAATCAAATCAACCCTTACTATTTCAGAATAATAAATAGAGAAAATTAAATTTTATTTATTAATAATTTGGGGTCTTACAATATCCGTTGTGCAAGGCACTGGCTCCCCTCCAAACTCTTTACCTGTGATAAATTACTTATCCATCGGCATCATCATCACCTCACAGTCCAGCAAATGGAGTTACTGAGTCTGGTGAAACCACCACTCTGATAATGCCCTGAGGTAACCCCAGGGTCAACGGCGAGGAAGGATAGAAAAGAATGCTCCAAAATCCCAGTCATACACAATCGCTCTATTGTCAAGATGAAGAGCCTGGTACATGGAGTGTATATTGAACTAGTTCCCTCGAGGCTGTGTAAAGCCAGGAACCTGTATGAAATACAGATCAACATTAAATCCTTTTACTTCTCACAAATAGGAAAGAAGGAAGATCAAGTTCTGACGTCATACCTCGTTAGCATGCAAATACATCGAGGGATGTCGACTCAAGTCACCCAGAAGCTCTAGATTTGCTACCTAAATACTCAGGAGCTCCCTACGGGGAATATGCGCAGCAGGAGCGGGGTCCGCAACTGGAACATCCTCTTCCTTGTTCTCGACGTCCGACACATCAACCTGGACTGGACGTATCACTTCCTCTACCAATCGACAAGGCTGTCTAACGGAACGGGGTCGAGGCACTTCAGAAGCCCTCCTCCGTACACAAGAAGTGGTCCTACGGGAACTACTCGGCTGATCCGGATCCATAATATCTGGACAACAAGTCTCTAAATCACCTCAGAAAGAGTGTGGTATTTTTTAACCTGGAGCTTTTCAAAATGCATTTAATGACTACATGCATGCATGCATCATTTTAACATACATCTACAAGTAAAATTAAAAGTGCATGACTACACAATTCCTACATTTTAGGAAAATTTTGCCATAGTCTCCTTTGTAAATAGGACTATCCACATGCACATAGGCATGACTAGGTGGCCATTCAGTAGCACACCTGCCCACAGTCATATACATACTATATGCAAAATCATCAACACATAAGGTTAACCTCAATACTAGGAGTACTTTGCCTTCTTACCTTGTGCTCAAATGTCCTCAGACAGGATAAAAATAGTAGAAAAAGGTGCCCATTTGACTGTCTCAAAAGTTAAATTTTTTCACAACATTATGTTCAGCATGGTTTAATACTAACATTTACTATGTTGAATATTTTTTTTATCAAATCATTTGAGCATACATAATCACTACTATGTGTTTATATGCATTTCATATGATAAGTCATTTTCCAACGGATAAAAATTGGAAAAAAGTACATGCATACGTTACCAGGACAGTGTAGAATACTTGTACGGTGATAGAATTTATAGAAAGACGTCTGAACTCAGCAGATCTGAAGAAGAGCTCTTGGATTTCCTTCGCGGCGCAAGATGAAAATAACTTATGAAAGCAACCTGCTGGTCTTTATCATCTACGGTTGGTCGCAGGTCCATCTGCAGCTGCAGCAGGTGTACCTGCGGCACCCCTATATGGGTCCCACCCCTCCAGCTCGGTTCAGTTCGAGTTGCAAAGGAGTTCTCGCGAGCTAAAAAGGCCAAATCAGGGATAAAAATGCTACGAGATTGAGCAGAATAGCCTACAATCCTGGTTGATCCGTGGGTCTTCACATCATTCATTGGTATTCGCCCAAACACAGGGTACACTATGCCGATGATCTCAGATGATACAAGTCACGCTCAGCGATACCTCACGCAGGTCCAATTCCTCTCATTTAGGATCGTCATCCTACTTTACAACAACCCCGGCGGGGGTCACAATGCGGTACATATGTCAAAGTACATAACCCCGACGGGGGTCACAACGCGATACATATGTCGAAGTACATAACCCCGACGGGGGTTATAATGCATATCATCCATTGACATACATATCAACGAAGGTCAAGCAACGTTAACATCACTATAATCGTTGGCAAGTAAATGCAACAGAGCGTCAGAAGTCGTCCGATGATTTCAGCCGCTGGTACACACATCAGCGATGATCCAGTGGAACCCCGGCGGAGGTTACAATGCGCTTGTATATATCAAAATATAATAACCCCGGTGGGGATCACAACGCATTATCATCCATTGTTGTACGTATCAATGAAGGTTAAGAAGCCTTGACGTTATTTCAGCAGATGGCAAGTAAACCCATCGAAGCATCGAGAGCTATTCGAGGATTTCATACTCGGGTACTCATATTCCTCAATGTATCCCCGACGGGGGTTACAACATATGTTCTATTGACACACACATCAACGATGATCAAACGCGTCTCCCCGGCTGGGGTTATAGCGCATGTTCTGTTGACATACACATCAACGATAATATAACAACGCCAGCGGGGATCACAGTGCATTGTCATCTATTGATGTACGTATCAATGAAGGTCAAGCAACCTTGACATCAGTTCAGCCGTTGGCAAGTAAACCCAACGTCGCATCAGAAACCATCCGATGATTTGATCAGTTGATACACACATCAACAAAGTCCAAGCAGCCTTGGCATTTATCCTTAGCAGGGAGTTCATCCGTTGATCTACACATCAATAGAGGATCAAATGTATCCCTGGCGGGGGTTACAACGCGTGGTAAACCGTTGGTTCACACATCAACGAAGGTCGGGCAGCCCTGACAACATTTGCTGTTGGCAGTAAAACCAACAGAACATTGGCATACTCAGGCGATACAAACCAGAAAAGGGAAACGTCATCAAGGAGGATTGATGACAGAATATGTTATACATATCCTCAAACAAACAAAGCTTTATCCCCATAGATCTCTTACACATAAGAGGCACTTCTTCAGAATCAAGTCTGTATCAAGGATTCAGGACTTTGGTGATAACCCCAACGTCAACATCCTTAAAGATTTGGATCACACATCCAATTTGGTCATCATTGCCAAATCCCTAGTAGAAGCTATAGGGAGATAGCAATCATCCTCAGCATGCCAAATCCCAGAGATGTTCCGTCTCAGTCCCAACACTGGGAATAGCAGATTCTAACCTTGGAGATAACCCCAAGGAAGACAGTGGCAGTTCTGGAGATAACCCCGGAAATGCTTATTTCAAATGCATGCCATCAGCTTCAACCTCGACACTCACACCGAGGCACTCAGTACAAGACAGGCACACCTCAGAGATGACACTAAGGACCTTCAACATTTGTAGCAGTCCAATCTCAGCAATAACCCTGAGCAACGTCTTCTTTATCAGCCCAAATCAGAGATAACCCCGAAGAGGAATAAAGTCGCCATCTTGCCACCATGACGCCACATCACGCCGTCTCAACATTTCAAACATACATTTCTACACAACAATGTCCCACAAGAGCCAAGGAAAACCAATCCCGAGTGACTATTATGCTGAACAACGGATAGAATTTGAAGCTGAAGACCGGAAGGCATCGTCCCATCTTCATGACTTCGTATAACCTCTAATCCCATGTCATTGCATAACTCTCGACAACAGCGGTCTGAAATAGGTCCTATATACCTCAGTCAGATGTCCGGATTGCAATTCTGAAAGTTCAAGCGGACATCACGTTGGCTACGTGCAAGTACTTCGAGACGGCGGGACCCGCGAAGCCCGGGGCACCCCAGGCAGCCTTTGGTATACCTGCGGCCCAGCCGTAGACACCTGCGGCCTAGCCGCAGACACCTGCGGCCTAGCCGCAGACACCTGCGTCTCTATCCTCTATAAATAAAGGGCTTGGGATGGCCATTTTTCAAAGAGAAAAGGCGAGGAAGCCCTGTCCAATTTGCTTTGTACACACCCCAAATTGAGTGCTTTCTCATTTTAAACACTTGTGAGCTCACATATAGCTACTTCTGTACCCGCGGAAGCCAGTGTTTATCTACTTTAAAGTTATTGAAGTCTTCTTTGGCAGCCCACTGTAAGCCTTCTTACACATTTTCAAGTCTTTCTCTTCACAATTGCACACACCCTTCTTTACGTTGAGAGTCGTGTTACGTGTGTTTGCCAGACTTCGGTCCATGGTTTTATTTCAGTTTGTATATATATATATATATATATATATATATATATATATATATATATATATATATATATATATATATATATATATATGGACTAATATTATCGAGTTATGTCTCGATTGAGCCTAGACTTCGGTCTGGAGCGTTTACTTGCTCTTGTATATATACATATTTTTATATATGAACTGCATGTCGAACTCTGTTCGATGAGCCTAGACTTCGGACTGGAGCATTTACTGCTTTAATATATATATATATATATATTAATTGTTGTCGGACTTTGTTCGATGAGCTTGGATTTTATATCTGGAGCGTTTATTTGCTTTCATATATATATATATATATATATATATATATATATATATATATATATATATATATATATATGAACTGTGTGTTGAACTTTGTTCGATGAGCCTGAATTTTATATTCGGTGCGTTTATCGCTTATATATATATATATATATATATATATATATATATATATATATATATATATATATATATATATTTACATTTTGTCCCACCTGGAGTTTACTTCGTGGTGGTTGACCATTTTTACTGCTTTCTGTACATTTCGTCCCGCCTGGAGTTTCCTCCGTGGCGGTAGATAGCTTTTACAGTTTTATTTATATTTCCAATCCCCCATGGAGGTGCTTCATGGTTTGCGATCATGTCTATATATATATATTTACAGCTTATATATATATACCTACTTACTGCGTTTATATCAACTGCGACATCATGTGAGCCTAGGAATCATGTAATCATAGATTCAGTCCACTAAATCTAGATTCGGTTCCCGTGATGGACCTTTTCAGTTGTAAGCAGCTTGTAAATTTATCTGTGATGTTTGGATCTCCTCAGATGGTTTTCATACCCACGAGGAATTCAGCACCTTGTTATACATTATTTTCATACAGATGCCTCGCATCTGTAAAATAAAATCAACCAAGCCAAATATTGAATAAAATGGGAGTGTAAAAGGTTTCAATTACTATTGAGCACTGGGTTTGAGAAACCTCTTTTAAAACATCATTGCCATATCTTGTTTAAAACTGAATTTTTATATAAATTCAAATCCTGTGTATATAGGTGCGAACGAGGCCTCACACTACTTCCAAATAAAAGCACATTGACCCACACACACACACGCACATTCATATAACAGTTTCTTGAAAAGTGACGGTCACCGTGGCAACACGGATGTCGGGAGGTGCCTAACACCTTCCCTCCGCATAAGTAAGTCCCCGGACCCTAATTGAATCTCAGTTTCACCGACTTGTTTAGCAGTGTCACATCACTGGGTCAATGTGCAAACCTTTTCTCGGTTGTGTTGGTACAACCAGTTAAAAAACCAACTGGCCACTCTTATAGTCCAATCGTTGACATTACACATGTTAGACCTTTTTCGCTTATTTTTTCAAACAAATCTCACCTAAAATGAGAGCACAAAAAAATAGGTAACGAAAAGGGACAAATAAAAATCCCGACGTCGACACTGTGATGATATTATTCTAATATTGGAGATCAATATTATCAATATTAGGTCTTCAGATAAGATATATATACTGCATAGCTGTAATTGGTGACTCAGGTAAGTTTCTTATACTCACTTATTGTGCAAGTTCTCTAACTCGAACTCGAGTTGTTATTGAATAATATGTTCGTGATTAATCATTATTGATTACATCACATCCTTGATTATTAATTCGCACGTTGTGCATGTTGCATGTATTCATCAGGTATGAAAGGTTGATCACCTTCATTACCATTTGGTCCAGTTGATTTTGTCGGCCATTCATTTTTATTGTCTCAACCGTTCAGCTTTGAAAATTGATTCATGCTATTTCACAATTGTTATATTGTTGAAAGTCAGCTAAGCTTATTGTTTATTCTTTCAATCATGATATATCTTTTTATTGAACTTAAACTTGCTGGGCAAACTTGTTGATCACTCTTGCTATATCGTGATAAAATTAATTTGCAGATTAGGACGAATATGTCGGATACAGGCAAAGGAAAAGATAATTCCAACATTGGGTTATTGTGCAGCTAAAACTTGTAATAGTTTTGTATGACAATGACATTGTATGTCGGATAGGATATTGAATTCAGGTATAATTTAAGGTTATCGACCTTGGGGAGATTGTGTAAAGTTTAATGTATAAACAAATTATGTTTATATCTTCTGCTATAATTATAGAATTAGTATACCAGATTCGTGATAAAAAGTACCTGGATTTGGGGGTGTCACAAGAATTGCGGCCAAGAGGGGAACATATCGCCAAATTGCCAAAACCAAAGAAGAATAGGGAATGCTTTGTTTGTGAATCAACAGAGCACCAGATAAAGGAATACCCAAAGAAAGGGAGTAGTGGAACTAGCGGAGGCCTGGGAGGAGGAAGCAAGTTAATAATTGGTGGACCTGCGTAACCCAACCGATCGACCTCCCGAACCTTTAACATGACCGTCCAGGACGCGGTAGCTGCGAAGGACATGGTGTCAGGTATAATTCCAATCAATAATATAAATACTTATGTATTACTTGATTCGGGTGCCACCTGTTCTTTTATATCTGAAGAATTTGCTAGTAAACTTAGTACACTCCGAGAACGTTTAGAAGATCCTTTGAACATAGAAGTTGTGAATAAGGAAATAATCCATGTAGAATACGTTTATCAAAATTGTCATGCAAACATTAGAGAACATGAACTGAGCGTAGACTTGATTCCTATTAGACTAGGAGAATTTGACGTAATACCGGGAATGGATTGGTTGTATAACCATGCGGTGATAATTAACTATCAGAACAAGTGTGTGAACCTTCAGACTCCAAGTAAGTCTAAGGTAGTGTTTTATGGTAGCTCAGCGATTAAGCAATCGTGTTGCGTTACGATGATGCAGGCCATTAAATTATTAAGGAAAAGGATGTGTAGGTTATTTAGCTTACATCGTAGATACTCAAAAAAAGGGGGTAGAAATTAAAGATATATCCGTAGTAAATGAATTTCAAGATGTGTTTCTAGACAATCTGCCTGGTCTTCTGCCAGACAGAGATATTAAATTCGCATTAGACTTAGCACCGGGAACGGCACCGATTTCGAAAGGTCCATATCGTATGGCGCCGGTAGAAATGAAGGAATTGATGATACAACTTCAAGAGTTATTGGATAAGGGTTACATTCGACCGAGTGTATCTCCTTGGGGAGCACCAGTGTTATTCGTTAAGAAAAAGGACAGATCGATGAGGCTCTGTATCGATTATCGAGAATTGAATAGGGTAACGATCAAGAACAGATATCACTACCGAGGATAGACGACTTATTTGATCAACTGAAGGGATCAAAATGCTTCTCAAAGATCGACCCACGGACAGGATATCACCAACTGAAAGTGCGGGATGAGGACATACCAAAGACTGCGTTTCGAACCCGTTATGGACATTACGAGTTTTTGGTAATGTCATTTGGTTTGACTAATGCTTCGGCAACATTCATGGATTTGATGAACCGAGTCTTCAAGCCATTCTTAGATAAATTCATAGTAGTTTTCATCGACGACATTTTGATCTACTCAAAGACAGAGGAAGAACACACCGAACATCTGAAGATTATTTTGGAGGCACTACGAAAGGAGAAGATGTATGCGAAATTTTCAAAGTGTAAATTTTGGATGAAGAAGGTTCAATTCTTAGTCCATGTGGTGGTTAAGGATGGAATCTCAGTAGACCCCATAAAGGTCGAAGCAACAAGTAATTGGGAACAACCGAGAACACCGACGGAGGTGAGAAGTTTCTTAGAGTTAGCTGGCTACTATCGAAGATTCATCCAAGATTTTTCTAAGATAGCAACCCCATTGACTAACCTGACGAGGAAGATGGTGAAATTTGTATGGACTGACAAATGCGAAGAGAGTTTTCAAGAGTTAAAGAAGAGATTGAGCGAAGCGCCTGTGTTATCACTACCAGATGGTGCAAGAAATTTTATGGTGTATAGTAACGCATCACACAAGGGACTTGGTTGTGTGTTCATGCAACACGATAAAGTCATTTCGTATGCATCATGACAACTAAAGGATTACAATAAACGATACCCTACTCACGACTTAGAGTTAGTGACGGTAGTTTTTGCGTTAAAGATATGGAGGCATTATTTGTATGGAGAGAAATGTGAGATATACACGGACCACAAAAGTGTGAAATATATCTTCACACAAAAGGAGTTGAAAATGCGTTAAAGAAGGTGGTTGGAATTGATCAAAGATTATGACTGTGATATTCTTTATCACCCGGGGTGAGGCAAATGTAGTTGTCAACGCTCTGAATAGGAAAGTAAGGGAGAAATTATTTCAATTGACGACCCAGGAAGTGTTGATAAGAGAGATGGAGAAATTGGAGATAGAAGTGAAAGGACCAGAAAGGTCTGGAGAGAAGTTATTTGTAATGAAAGCTTATTCGACATTGTTGGATAGAGTAAAAGAAGCACAGGAGAAAGATGAAGAATGTGAGAAGATCAGGAAAAGGATTACATAAAATGAGGAAGAGAAATTTTGAATGGATAGAGACGACATCTTAAGATTCGAAGGAAGAGTGTGGGTATCAGCGGTAACCAAATTAAGAGAATAGATTTTACACAAGGCACACAATACGACGTATTCCGTTCATCCGGGAGGCACTAAGATGTACTGAGACTTGAGGAAACATTTTTGGTGGCCCAATCTGAAAGGAAAAGTCACAGAGTGCGTTAGTGGATGTTTGACTTGCCAAAGCGTAAAAGCAGAGCATCAGTGGCCGAGTGGTTTACTACAACCATATGAAATACCAGAGTAGAAATGGGAGCACATTACGATAGATTTCGTAGTAGGACTTCCAGTTACGCAGAAAGGTTATGATGCCATTTGGGTTATCGTGGATCGACTTACAAAGACTGCACATTTTCTACAGATCAAGATCCGCTACAGTTTAAATCAGTTAGCGAGTTTGTACGTAAAGGAGATTGTTTCATGACATGGAGTGTCGGTGTCAATTATCTCTGATCGAGACCCACACTTCACGTCAAATATTTGGAGAAGCTTGCAAGAGAGGATGGGAACATAGTTAAGGTTGAGTACCGCTTATCATCCTCAGACAGACGGACAGAGTGAGCGAACAATATAAACGCTAGAGGACATGCTTAGGACTTGTGTGATAGACTTCAAGGGAAATTGGGACGACCACCTACCCTTAGTCGAATTTGCGTATAATAATAGTTACCATGCGAGTATCGACATGCCACCGTACGAAGCTCTTTACGGGAGAAAGTACAGAACACCATTATGTTGGGATGAAATTGGAGAGCGACGAATACTCAGACCAGAGTTAATACAACAAACCGTAGACGTGGTGACAGTGATAAGAGCTAGAAGAAATACATAGATTTGCATCGGCAGGACTGAGACTATAAAGTCAACAGTTTTATTTTCTTAAAGGAATCTCCATAGAAGGGAAAGATCCGTTTCGACAAGAAAGGAAAGTTGAGTCCAAGATTCATAGGACCGTTCGAGATACTGAAGCGAGTGGGCGAAGTGGCATACAAAGTTGTATTAAAAGTTGCATTACCACCCGAGTTGGAGCACATTCACAACGTGTTCCACATTTTTGTGTTGCGACCGTACAAGGCCGACTACAAGCACATGATTTCTTACGAGCCCATTCAAGTGGATCGAGAAGAACTTAGCATATGAAGAAATTCCTATCCAAATTCTAGATAGGAAAGAGCAAACTTTAAGGAACAAAGTTATTTCATCTGTAAAAGTACTTCGGCGTAACCACGATGTCGAGAAGGCAACTTGGGAGTTAGAAGATAGGATGATGAGAGATTATCCCCATCTATTTGTGTAACCTTGTAGTAATTCCGGAACAAAATTTTTATAATTCCGGAACAAAATTTTTATAATTTCCATATATTAATAAATAGATATATTAATGGAAATGAGTTTTTATTTGAATAGAAATGATTTCGTGTTATGAGACGAGTTAACTCAAATATATTAAAGTAAATAATTGTAATAAGTGAGAAAATATGGAGTTGTAATAAACTCGTTAAAATGCCTTGTGTGGCACCGTGATGAGAAATAATAGTGATTATATTGATTAACGAAAGAATTGTTAAGCGAACAATTAATCTATATTTATTGTTAATTGTTATTAAAAATATTAATAGTGATTAATAATATGTGACTATTATTAGTGTAAGAGATATAATAGCAATGAGCAGTGTGTTTATAAATATAACAAGATTCTTATTTGTTTAATCAATCGTTATAAAGACTTATAATGTCATTGATTAATAGGGAAGGGATCAATTAATATTATTATTAATTAATTGGTAAGATAAATAATTTATTAATTGCTATGTGCAAGTATGTGATATATATATATATATATATATATATATATATATATATATATATATATATATATATATATATATATATAGTAGCTACCTATATGTATAATATAAAGCGTAAAATGCAATATGGCTTTATTATATATAGAAACCATATAAGAAGATTTATATTTATTGAGACCATATGTTATGAATACATCATGAAATGCTTATGTGACAATATGTGTGTGGGTATACATTAAAATACCATGAACATATTGTAAACTATTATTTTATTAGAGTTATAAGGAGATATTAAATTATTAGTGACCAATTAAATGGAGTCCATACGTGTTATAAATAATAATTAGACTGGACTAATGTACATGGATTATATGATGTGAGTGCATAAATAATCCCTAATTTTTCATTGTACAGTAGTAGTAACACATTAAAATTATATTTTGGGAATATAAGAGAACAAACTAAACATTTTAGACCCATTGCTGGGATTTAAAAGTCTGTGTCCCATATTAAGTGTCCCAACAATGCTCAAATAGTAGCCTACTCCTTCATTGCGTAAAATCCAGCAAAAATAAAAAGGCTAAGAGGGAGATGATGAAGCTAGAGATGCCTGTGATGATGGCTACGAGTTTGGGTAGTTGGACAACTCTTCGATACCCAACATTTCTTTTCAATCTCCACTGAATCAAACTAAAGTGTAAGAATAATGTCTGGACAATGAGTTCTCTATATATAGCCCCTCCTTCTCAATTCTCAGTTGCTTGAAGATTTATCTGATAAGTGTAGTTGAGAGTGAGAGCCATTGAGCATTGAGGGAAGTATAATAAGAGTAGTGAGGGAGTTCAATTCAAGCTTCAAAAAGGTATAAATTTTGTTCTTGTGTTCTTCATTTTGAGTTTGTCAAATTCTTATAGTTTCAAGAATTCTCTACTAATTGATATAGAATAGTATGCCATGGTGTTACCTTAGTTTGTTTGCAAGTCTAGGAACCTTATAGTTGTCTGGATAAAAGTTTGACATGAGTTGTGATGAAGCTCTACAGAAGTAGAGCCTTCATTTCTTTGTTTTGTTCGAAGTGGCACGGTCACGTCACTTCTGTAATACATGACCACGCGGCCGCACCGGCTGCCAGTCATGTGCACTGCTTTTGTGGTATTGTGTCATTCTGAGCATGCTATCTCAGTAAGGATATGCATATAAATAACCTTAACATGTGGACTAAGGTTGTTTTGTATATAGTAAGCCATGATAGGGTTGTTTTCATTTGGATATTCAAAGAAGGCTTAAAGATTGGAAAACTAGAAATTGTATGCACGAAGTAATATACCTTCTGACCATGTGAACATGTGTAAATAACTTAGATATGTATGTAAAGAAGTCTAATATGAGGAATATGTTTGCTTCATGTATGATAAGTTGTGATAGCTTGGCATTAAAGAACTTTTCTAAAGGAAAACTTGAAGTATTGAAAAACAAAGCATGATGAATAATATGCCTTTAAATTCTGATCTTTGTAGCTTATGTAAATAATTTGAGTATGTGTACAAATGAGTATGAAAGCATGATTTAGACGATGTGGACTTATCTTGCATACCTAAATGAATTTTACTAATGAAGACTTAAAGTTTCGAAAACAAACTTAATAAACTTTGTATACACTTTGAGTTAAGATTTGTAAGCGTGCTTATGTGGTTTAACTTGTGTATGTGAGACATCATGATTAGGTGTGTCATGCATGTAAATGTGATTAATATGAATGCCTAGTGAGTTATATGCATTGCGAAACTAGTTAAGTGTGGTTGAAAGTAAGCATAAATGAAGTAGAACGTCATAACTTAAGATACTTGATTTAACAAATGCAAGCATGTGTAGTAGAGACCTATGAACCACATAGCATATGTTTAATGATTAAACGTAAGAAAATTATGAATTGAACACTTAAAGTCTTGATTAAATGAGAATAGATGGTGACCTATGTTAATGTTATGATATTAGGTCAAACTTGGTTATCCACATACTAACATATATGTTTTGCACGATTATTCGTATATGTCCAAGTTGTGTGTACACTAGCTTTTCGTAGGAGTAGCCATGTCTTGGTTTGAACCAGGAGCAGCGCGGGCGCACCACTCCTCAATACAAACCAAGCGCGGCCGCGTCGCCCTGCAGTGAGGTATGTGTTTTGTTAATAAATTGAGAACTGATGCAAGCCTATATTGTAACTTTAATCAGTAATACATGTACAATATAGTATACATGTGTTAATAAGCATGTTATTGATAGGATCCTATGATGAATAAGTGTTTATAACTTTAAAGTCAAATTGTGATTTAAACTATGACGTAGTGTGTTAGAAACTAATTTTCATGTGATGACATACGTATAAGATTTATGCGACTAGAAGACTAGTAATATATGTTAGCATTGATAAATCTCACTTGTGTATGATAGTAAGTTAAGATAGTAAGTGTACATGTTGAACTTGTATAACTAATGTGATTATACACGAATAGGATATCATAGTGCATTGGATTGACATTAAGCTTTACTGTGGTAAACTACGCTTGAGGCAAGTATCCTAAACCCTTGCATTACTTTATTCGACGAATGTCGTAAGCAAACCTTATCTCTTTGAATGCAAGTTATCTTACTTTCTCGTTTAATTGAGCTAGTATGTTAAACTCTTGAGAAAACTATTATTCATGTTGAACTTGGTATTGTTCTTGAATATTGTGAAAATGTCTATGCCATTTGATTCGGCTAGACTATATGCATGTTTATAAAACTTTCCAAACTAATTGACTGGTGCAGAAATCTTGAAAACTGAGTTGAACAACCCTTATGGTAAGGGGAGTGTTTATTGTTGGAAGCCCCAACACACGTGTGAATATTACTATGGTGTTATGCATAACATAGAGTGTTGTAGAATGATCATCTATCGTATTTAATTCTTTTGGGTTATCAGTTTAATATTGACAATTCTAGTAGATGTTCAATAGTCCTTAGTGAATGCTCAGTATAAATTGTTCATCGAGTTGGATACATTGATAGCCTTTGAATTCATATATATCTGTTGATCTATATTGAATTATCGTTTCATATTCCAAGCATTCGATTCAAGAATTGTTGATATTCGTTATTCATGATATTATTCTGAGACTTTGAACTATCTTAGAGATGATACTTCAATATTTCAAACTTGTGTTATAAAGCTTTTTACCCTTGTTGTATATTACTTGCTGGGCAATTTTTGGTCATTCTTGCTTATTTAAAACCTTTCAGTTAAGGCAGAACAGGGAAGTGTCGCTAGGAAGGACAAGGGCAAGGGCAAGGCTACCGACTAGCTTGTTTCTTTATGTTTAAAAGTGTTATGTTGTATTAAGACTGTCTTCAGACTATGTTTAAGCTTAAGTAAGATTATGTAATAAGTCTTTATTCGATATCATTATGTAATCCATTAAGTACTATAGGTTGCAAGACTTGGGGTAATAATTATAATAAATCATTGTATATTATTCTAGACTAGATCTTTTGCTGTGAATGTGTAATTATAGTTACTATTATATTACCATGAGAATGTGATGAACCGAATTCGAGTGACCAAGTAGCGGTCCGAATTTGAGGGCGTCATAGTATGATGTGTTATAACAATATCACACAATGACAACATCCTCAAATGGGCTGTTAATACAATATGGTATCATGACGTCATTTTCAAAATATTTTTAAATAATTAATTACCAACGGGGTTTGGCTATACATAAATATTTCGATTGAAATTGAATTATTGGTATGAGTTTAAGCTATTTGATTTAGCTAGACCAAAGTTTATAAAATTCTACGCGTTCTGTGAAAATTTTCCCGAACCGAATTATTTTGGTGCGGAATCCTATAAAGACTGAGGTAAACATCCCAAAATTGGGAATACTTTTGTGCGCCCAATGCGGATAAGAGGAACATGAAAAATTATTCCAACCAGCAGTACTTGTTCAGTACAGGGCATACCGGGCTAATTACCCTTTTCGAAAATGAAAGTCCGTAGTCTATATGATTCCTCAACATGATTTGAAAATTTTAACTCTTGTGAGGGATGTTTGGGTAACATGTGATGCTGTGAACGAATGTTGTAGGTTGCAGTAGGCTCTAATTTCTGGTGAATTTTGGGGACAAAATTTTTAGAAGAAGGGGTGAATGTGACGACCTGAGAATTTAAACAATTTATTAGAATCTTAATTGATTAAATTAAGGATGAATAATAAGACCTAGATTGGAAAATAGGTATGAATTTAAAATTTTTTGTGAAGGACTTGGATGATTTGATAGATTGTAACTGATGGTCTGATAGTGAGGTATATGTTGGGTGTATACTGATATATGTGATTATGTGCTAATAAAGTATGTTAGTATGTAAGATTATACTAACCTAATAGATAAATTTTATTATCTCAAGTTATTAATTATTTTAAACCTAATTGAGACATATCTCATTGGGTAGATTGAATGCATAAAAACAATCATTTTAAATTCCAACTTGGATGGAATGGAAACCCTAGGTAACTAATTAGGGTAAAATAAAATTACAGTTTTGGGTCATATTAGTTTACTTAGCTCAAACAATTAAATTGGAAGTCCAAAAGAATTAAAAGAATGGCCCAAGCTTAGCCCACTTGAAAAAGGGTATTTTGATCATTTGTTTAAGCTTAATTTGGCATAAAAAATAAATCAATAAGGGGAGATAAAGAGGGAAATAGCCAGCCCCTAAGGGGGCATAATGGGGAGGCAAATTTTATTTTAGTAGTTTGTCCCAATTTTTGGTTATCAGCTACCAACTCCAAGCTATGTGTCACTTGGTAAATTAGCCCAACACTTTTATTCACATATCCAAGTAATCCAAGGCTAGCAAGCAAACTAATGGGTAGATACATTCTTTGCATTATTACACTAAACAAAATACAATTCTTCACTTCTCTCTCTCATTTTCTCTCTCACTTTCCAAGTAGCTAAGAAAAGAAAAGAAAACAAAACAATAGAGAGAGAAAGGGGGTTGCAGATTTCGGCAGCCATAGGGAGTCTAGGAGAAGTCTTGGATCTTCATACAACTTAAACTCATAAGCTACTTTGAAAGATCAAGAAGGCTTGCAAGAAGAAAAAGGTAAGAAATTGAAAATTTTCAATTTTTGTGCTCTCTTTTGTTAAATCTTTATGAACCAAGCAACTTTTGTTTTAGATCTTTAAAAACTCATGATTTACATGAGTATTGGTATTTTATATGTGTATCAAAGTATTTTTGAAATCAAAAGTTAGATCCAAAGTGAGAAAATCAAGTTTTGTCCCAAAAGGTTTAAGAATAAGCTTTCCTTTGTATGCTATATATATTTATATGTTAGATTCTTTGGGTTCATGTGGTAAATAGTTTAAAATATGTTAGCATGCTAGATACATGAGTTAAGGGCAGAACCCCTTTGGAATCACTCAAATATGTTAAGAAATGAACAAGTTATGAATTAAATCCCAAACTACCCTAACTGTTGAACACAAGCTACTGATCAGTCACTTCTGTCCATTTTTCTGGGACCAAAACTGAACCAAAATGGATGTTTGATTCATGGAAACTGTATTTCGGGAAAGTACGAATCCAACGATACCTATTGGACCTAAATCCGATTTGTAGATTTCGTTTTATAAGCGTTTCCGTTAAGGACCCCAAATCTGAAAAATGAACCAACTGTTGAAAAAAACCTAGCGGACCAGTCACTTTGGGCCTGATTTCCAGGACCTAGACATATTTGAATTTGGTGTTTGATAAATGAAAATTGTAGTTGAAGAAGACACGGATCCAACAAGTGTTATTGGGCCTCAATCGGAGTTGTGGATCTCTTAATACAACCGTTTTTGTAAAAGACTCCAAAACTGAAAATGTTTGCAAGACATGTAATGGTCAGTAGGTAGTGACCTGTTTTCAGGGTTCTATACTGGGCCAAATGGACTGTTTCTTGAGCCTAAAATGTAGCTCGGGAAGTCACGGTTCTAACGATACCAAGTGGGCCCAAATCGTACTTGTAAATTTCTGTGTACAAGTGTTTCCGTGGAGGACCCCAACTTTAAGCGAAAATTATAGAATAAATAGAAAATAAATATTAAAAATTAAAAATTCATAATAAAGTTTAAAAAAAATAAAATAAATAAATAAATAAATTATTTTAAAGCCTAAAAATGGATTTTTTTAATTTGAGATATATTTTATTAATATTTTAATATTTTTTAAATATTAATGATATTTAATTTATTTAATTATTCTATTAGATAAATTGCTTAAAAATGATTTTAATACTTTAAAAATTATTTGAAATTATATTAAAATATTAGAAAATATTTTAAGTTATTTTGAATGACTTTTAATATTTTGGGATGAATTTCATTAATAAATTAATATTAATGATAATTAATTTATTTAATAATTATATTAAATAAATTATGGAAAAATAGTTTTAATGTTTTAAAAATCATATAAAAATGATTTAAAGGTTTTTAAAATATTTTAAGTTATAAAACATAACTTTTAATATTTTGTCATGAAATACATTAATATTTTAATATTAATGGCAGTTAAATAATAATGGTTTTAAATGTTTTAAAATCATTTAAAGGCGATATTAAGGTATTAAAAATACTTTGAGATATTATAAATAATTTATAATATTATGTCTTGTATTTCATTAATATTTGAAATTAAATTAATATTAATGATAATAGAATTATGTGTTTTTTAAATCATATAAATATGATATTATTGATTGAAAAATCATTTTAAATGATAATAATTACTTAAAAATTATTTTGAGTTATGAAAAAATATTTTAACTGAATAATAAATTATCTAAGATAATTGTAAAGCATTTAGGTAGACTCTTATTAGTATTAGGCTCGATAATTATCTGATTAGGCAATCGAGAAGTCGAATTAGTATCGAACTTAAATCAGACTGAAATGGTTTGACTTGATATTAGGTCTTATGTGCGTTATTGACTGTTAGGATTATATGGTAATGTGTTTAAGTTATTTTATAACTATGATGATATTATTTTAATTTGAATATTGATATTATTAATATTAGGTATTCAGACAAAGCTACATAGACTGCGTAGCTGTAGTCGGTGATTCAGGCAAGTTCTCTCTAACTCAACCCTGAGTTATGATTATTCAAATATGATTGTGACTAATCGTTATTGATTATACCATGTCTATAATTTGTTGATTCTCACTTTGTGCATGTCGCATGTGTTCATTAGGTATGAAAGGCTGATCACCTTCATTACCATTTGGTCCAGTTGATTTATTCATGTTCATTGTTCGTTCAACTATGAAAATTTGTTCATGCTAGTTCACAATTGTTATATTGTTGAAAGTTAGCTAGCTTATTGTTCAATTCTTTCAATCATAATATATCCTTTATTGAACTTAAACTTGCTGGGCAAACTTGTTGCTCACCCTTGCTATATCATGATAAACATTGCAGATTATGAGGAATACTTTGGATACAGGCAAAGTCAAAGACAGTTCCAGCATTGGTTTATAGTGCAGATAAAACTTGTAATAGTATTGTATGATGATGACATTGTGTGTCGGATAAGATATTGAATTCAGGTAATAAGTTAAGGTTATCGACGTTGGGGATTATGTGTAAAGTTTAATGTATAAATAATTTATGTTTATATCTTCCGTAATAGTTATAGAATTAGTGTACCAGATTCGTGGTGGTTAGTACCCGGATTTGGGGACGTCACAGTTAGTATCATAGCCGTATGTTATCAACCTTAGGTAGGGTTACCTTAGGCTAATAACCGCGGGGATAAGGATAAGAACTAACTCAAATAGAGTTAGTGCGTCGATAAGATTCAAAGATGAATCTCGATAAGTTATAAAAGATCCAGAGTTACCTAACTTTGATAATAAAAGTGAATAGTAGTAATGAATAGATAGAGTCTAAAAGACTAAAAGTATAAAGGGGAAAGAAGATCGCAAAATTGTTGTGTGTCAGTGGTGCTATGAATCGGTACGGTGCCAACTTAGAAAAAGGGTTGGGGTGATGTAATACGGATTGAACAAAATTCGTATGGAGTAAGTATGGGGCTAGGATATTAGTTGGGATTTTAATTGAGGACTTATGTCAGCAGCTGAGTTGTATGATTCCTTGTATGGGCGGGGAATTTGTACTTAGTTTTAGGACCACTTAGCTTCCTATTCGATATAGTGGTTAAGTTGAACAATTCTTTGTATGGGCAGGAAATTGTCCTTGGTGTAACAACCGCTTAGCTTCCTATATTGATTAGTGGCTGAGTTGACCAATTCTTTGTAAGGACAGGGAATTGTGTTTGGTTTAACGACCACTTAGTTTCTAGTATTGATAATCATTAAAATGTTGGTGTCGCGCTATTTGCTATATACATGTTGAGAAGGCGATTCTTTTTTCATGTATATAACAGATATGTAGAGATTATAAGATTATGTACGAGTTCATAAAACTCATACTTATAGTAAGTTCATGACTCATAATTGTATGATATGTTTTTGAACCCCTCAGCGAATGGACGCCAATGGTCTGACTAGGATAAGTTCTTAAACTCATACTATTACGGAAAGTTCCTGAACTCATAAAGTGTGGTAAGTTTGACGAACTGGGAATAGATAGGTGTGAATTGAGTATTGAGGATAATAGGAATAGATAGAATTATTAAGCAATGGATCATTAGTGGAAGCATATGTTTTCCAAATCTGCTAGCTATGCTAGACTTTAAAATTTTTGACATCAAGCTAAATACGCACTATGTGCCTTTTAAAAATAAATTTTTATTCTCAACTCCTGGTGACAATTGTGTATGTGTAGACTTCGGGACACTGACACATCGTTACCTGTTGATATGATAAAACTAATTTACAATGATTTTTGAATGGTTTAAAGAATAGTCTATGCTACTTGTTTTGACTAGACGACAATGATTTGAAATATCAAAATGAATTTTATATATCATTGATGCGTCATGTAACCTGGTGCAGAGATGGTAAAAAGTTGATGGAGTTGTAAATACAGGAAAACTTAGTGTTGAATTCGATCTAAAAATCGTTGTTCCACTATAATATGATGTGTTATAACAAAGTCACACAATTACAACATCCTCAAACGGGCTATTTTTAAATAATTAATTGCCAACAAGGTTTGGCTATACAAAAATATTTCGATTGAAATTGAATTATTGGTATGAGTCTAAGCTATTTGATTCAGCTAGACCAAAGTTTATAAAATTCTACGCATTTTTTGAAAATTTTTCCGAATCGAATTGTTTTGGTGCGGAATCCTATAAAGACTGAGGTAAACATCCCAAAACTGGAAAAACTTTTGTGCGCCCAAAGCGGATAAGAGGAACAAGAAAAATTGTTCCGACCAGCAGTACTTGTTCTGTACAGGGCATACTGGGCTAATTACCCTCTGTGTCCGTAAGACATGACGATTTGCATATAAATTTTTGTATAACCTTTTCGAAAATGAAAGTTTGTAGTCTATATGACTCCTCAGCATGACTTGAAAATTTTAACTCTTGTGAGGGATGTTTGGGTAGCATGTGATGTTGTGAATGAATGTTGTAGGTTGAAGTAGGCTCTAATTTTTGGTGAATTTTGGGGACAAAATTCTTAGAAGAAGTGGTGAATGTGACGACCCGAGAATTTAGACAATTTATTAAAATCTTAATTGATTAAATTAAGGTTGAATAATAAGACCAAGATTGGAAAATAGGTATAAATTTAAAATTTTTTGTGAAGGACTTGGATGATTTGATAGATTGTAAGTGATGATCTGATAGTGGGGTATATGTTTGGTGTATATTGATATATGTGATTATGTGCTAATAAAGAATGTTAGTATGTAAGATTATACTAACCTAAGAGATAAATTTTATTATCTCAAGTTATTAATTATTTTAAACCTAATTGAGACATGTCTCATTGGGTTATGAGATTGAATGAATAAAAGCAAACATTTTAAATTCCAACTTGGATGGAATGGAAACTCTAAGTAACTAATTAGGGTAAAATAAAATTAAGGTTTTGGGTCATATTAGTTTACCTAGCCCAAATAATTAAATTGGAAGCCCAAAAGAATTAAAAGAATGGCCCAAGCTTAGCCCACTTGAAGAGGGGTATTTTGATCATTTGTTTAAGCTTAAATTGGCATAAAAAACAAATTAATAATTAAGGGGAGATAAAGAGGGGAATAGCCAGTCCCTAAGGGGGCATAATGGGGAGACAAATTTTATTTTAGTAGCTTGTCCCAATTTTTGGTTATAAGCTACCAACTCCAGGCTATGTGTCACTTAGTAAATTAGCCCAACACTTTTATTCACATATGCAAGTAATCCAAGGCTAGCAAGCAAAATAATGGGTAGATACATTCCTTGCATTATTACACTAAACAAAATCCAATTCTTCACTTCTTTCTCTCTCATTTTCTCTCTCACTTTCCAAGTTGCTGAGAAAAGAAAAAAAATAAAACAATCGAGAGAGAAAGGGGGCTGCAGATTTCGGCAGCCATAGGGAGTCTAGGAGGGGTCTTGGATCTTCATACAACTTAAACTCATAAGCTACTTTGAAGATCAAGAAGGCTTGCAAGAAGAAGAAGGTAAGAAATTGAAAATTTTCAATTTTTGTGCTCTCTTTTGTTAGATCTTTATGAACCAAGCAACTTTTGTTTTGGATATTTAAAAACTCATGATTTACATGAGTATTGGTATTTTATATGTGTATCAAAGTATTTCTGAAATCAAAAGTTAGATCCAAAGTGAGAAAATCATGTTTTGTACCAAAAGATTTAAGAAAAAGCATTCCTTTGTATGCTATATATATTTTTATGTTAGATTCTTTGGGTTCATGTGGTAAATGGTTTAAAACATGATAGCATGCTAGATACATGAGTTAAGGGCAAAACCTATTTGGAATCACTCAAATATGTTAAGAAATGAACAAGTTATGAATTAAATCCCAAACTACTCTAACTGTTAAACACAAGCTACTGATCAGTCACTTCTGTCCATTTTTCTGGGAGTAAAACAGAACCAAAATGGATGTTTGATACATGGAAACTATAGTTTGGGAAAGTATGAATCCAACGATACCTATTGGACCCAAATCCAATTTGTAGATTTCGTTTTATAAGCGTATTCGTTAAGGAGCCCAAATCTAAAAAATGAACCAACTGCTGAAGAAAACCTTACGGACCAGTCACTTTGGGCCTAATTTCTGGAACCCAGACAGATTGGAATTTGATGTTTGATAAAATAAAATTATAGTTGAAGAAGATACGGATTCAACGAGTCTGATTGGGTCTCAGTCGGAGTTGTGGATCTAGTAATACAAGCGTTTCTGTAGAAGACTCCAAAACAGAAAATGTTTGCAAGGCATGCAATGGTCAGTCGGTAGTGACCTATTTTCAGGGTGCTATACTGGGCCAAATGGACTGTTTCTTGAGAATAAAATGTAGCTCGGGAAGTCACGATTCTAACGATACCAAGTGGGCCCAAATCATACTTGTAGATTTCCGTTTACAAGCGTTTCTGTGGAGGACCCAGGCGAAAATTATAGAATAAATCGAAAATAAATATTAAAAATTCATAATAGAGTTTAAAAAAAATAAAAAAAATAAATAAATTATTTTAAAGCCTAAAAATGGATTTTTTTAATTTGAGATATATTTCATTAATATTTTAATATTTTTAAAATATTAATGATATTTAATTTATTTAATTATTATATTAAATAAATTGCTTAAAAATGATTTTAATACTTTAAAAATTATTTGAAATTATATTAAAATGTTAGAAAATATTTTAAGTTATTTTGAATGACTTTTAATATATTGGGATGAATTTTATTAATAAATTAATATTAATGATAATTAATTTATTTCATAATTATATTAAATAAATTATGGAAAAATAGTTTTAATGTTTTAAAAATCATATAAAAATGATTTAAAGATTTTAAAAATATTTTAAGTTATAAAACATAACTGTTAATATTTTGTAATAAAATATATTAATATTTTAATATTAATGACAGTTAAATAATAATAGTTTTAAATGTTTTAAAATCATTTAAAGACGATATTAAGGTATTAAAAATATTTTGAGATATTATAAATAATTTATAATATTATGTCTTGTATTTCATTAATATTTGAAATTAAACTAATATTAATGATAATGGAATTATGTGGTTTTTAAATCATATAAATATGATATTATTGATTGAAAAATCATTTTAAATGATAATAATTACTTAAAAATTATTTTGAGTTATGAAAAAAATATTTTAACTGAATAATAAATTATGTACGACCCCAACTTTTATAAATAAAGATGAATTTTCTATAAATATTATTTTTGAATATTATGGAGTGAAATTGATATAATGTTATAGTTGTGGGTAATATTTATAAATTTTGTAAAGTACGCAAGTTGCTATATAATATTCGATTGGTCGGGGAATATTCATTTTAACAGGGAATATTCGTACGACGACACAATCATTGGTGGACCCTACAACAGAATTATTGTCGAATTGAGAAAATGACAAAAATACTTTATAAAAATAACGGTGGAAGTTTTACCATTAATACTGTTGAACTACTCGGTAGTAAAAGTACAGTAATACGCATGGTTGTATAGTAGCACACGATATTGATTATTGATGCTTACGTGATAAGTCACTCAATTTTGTTTTATTGGTATTATTAATGTAATAAAACAGAAAAGCTTTTAATATAAAACAAAATACTTTTATAAAGTTATTCGTTTTATTAGGCTAATAGTAAAATCTTTTTATATAAAACAGAATACTTTTATAAAGTTATCTGTTTTATCAGACAATAATTATAATATATTATATTTTATTATGCATAGTGTTTGCATAGTGCCTGCATAGTATTTGTATAGTAAAATCTTTTATAAAGTTATTCGTTTCATTAGATTATAAATATAATATATTATATTTTATTTAAAGATTTTGCTTTAAATATGGACCGTCAGATTAAAATAAATCAATCTTGACCGTTCATGAGTTAGTTACTGTGCAGTCCATTTTTTTATAAATAGAAGCTCATTCCTTCATTATTTCTTACGAATTCACTGAAACTCTAGAGAGAGAAACTATAGAGAGAAAGAAGAAAAATATTCTGCTACTTCACTACTTCGATATCAAGTTTCTTTTACGGTAATGGTTATTATTATTTTTGTATTCATGAAGAGAACTTCTGTTATTCCATTATTTATTATTCTGTTGGAATAACCTGTACACGCGGGCTACCCTATACTTGGTAAAATTCTTCTGTTATTCCATTCTTTATTATTCCGTTGGAATATCCTGTCTGTGTGTTTTACGCCGGACCTGATTCTATTATTTATTATTCTGTCAGAATATCCTGTCTGTGCGTTTACGCCGGACCTGGTTCCATTATCTATTATTCTGTCAAAATATCCTGTCTGTGCGTTTACGCCGGACCTGGTTCTATTATCTATTATTCTGTCAGAATATCCTGTCGGTGCGTTTACGCATGACCTGGTTCCATTATTTATTATTCTGTTGGAATAACCTGTCTGTGCGGTCTATCGCATGCCTGGTGATTTCTTTTGTTATTTCATTCTTTATTGTACTCAGTTGGTTAAAGTTTGACTTTTATACTCCATGAAATTAGTGGAATATCTTTGATATTTGCGCTTCATCCAATATCTTTTCATGAAAAATATTCTTTTGAGCATTCTTGAATTTTAGTCTACAAAGTAGTATCATGTTGACAATTTGGACGTTGTTGGTTCCTGGATAAATTAATTCTTGAACTTGTTTTATTAAACTCTTATATCATTGTCATCATCCTCATGTTTATATTTTGTTGAAAGTTATCTGTGGCCTGTAGTGCATAGATGGACTTGGTATGATTATGACCAGGGATTATTCGGTATAATCCTGACCGTAATGTTACAAATGATGTGGTAAAAGTCCTCATTGGCCGTAGTGCATTGATGGACAGTGGTTGGCATGATCATGACCATTAATGAATACACAAATATTCTTGGCCCGTAGTGCATGGATAATTATGGTCGTGATACTAAAGAATATCCTTGGTCGTAGTGCAGGGGTGATTCGATGATGTGGATTTTTTTTAAGCCGAGTCCCAGCGATAAAAGTCATGAAAAACCTTTTAAATCATAGAAGATAGTAGATTTTATTCTCTACTTGACTCTTCTAATGGGTTTCTTGTTCCGCTGCAGTTAAACTTGATATTTGTTATATTGTATCAGTTTAACATTGTTTAAGGCTAATGATAATTTATTCTGCATTATCTTAGTCATAATATTTCTTACTGGGCTAGTTGAGCTCACCCTTTCTTTCACTGCTCTCTTCAGGAAATGAGAATATAGTTGGGACGAGTCAGGGAACGGAGTGATGGACCAGATGATAGCATTAGTAGTCCTCACTATTCTATGTAATAGTGTGATAGTAAATGTAATGAGGACCCCATTGAGTTTGTATATTGTCTATCCGAAAATATTTGTATTAAAACTCACAGCATATGTTTAGTCGTATTTTACACGACTGTTGTATAATTAAGTTGTATTTGAATTTTGTACCATGCATTTGGCGACTCATAGTGGGTGATGTATACCTATTTTGGGGGCGTCACAAATTATCTAAGATATTTGTAAAGCGTTTAGGTAGAGGCTTATTAGTATTAGGCTCGATAATTGTCCGATTAGGCAATCATGATGTCGAATTAGTACCGAACTCAAATCAGACTGAAATAGTTTGACTTGATATTAGGTCTTATGTGTGTTATTGACTGTTAGGATTATATGGTAATGTATTTAAGTTATTTTATAACTGTGATGATATTCTTCTAATTTAAATATCGATATTATTAATATTAGGTATTCAGACAAAGTTATATAGACTGCGTAGCTGTAGTCGGTGATTTAAGCAAGTTCTCTCTAACTCAACCCTTAGTTATGATTATTCAAATATGCTTGTGGCTAATCGTTATTGATTATACCATGTCTATAATTTGTTGATTTGCACTTTGTGCATGTCGCACGTGTTCATCAGGTATGAAAGGCTAATCACTTTCATTACGATTTGGTCCAGTTAATTTATTCATGTTCATTGTTTGTTTGTCTATGAAAATTTGTTCATGCTAGTTCACAATTGTTATATTGTTGAAAGTTAGCCAGCTTATTGTTCAATTCTTCCAATCATGATATATCCTTTATTGAACTTAAACTTGGTGGCCAAACTTGTTGCCCACCCTTGCTATATCATGATAAACATTGCAGATTAGGACGAATGCTTTGGATACAGGCAAAGTCAAAGACAGTTTCAACATTGGTTTATAGTGTTAATAAAACCTGTAATAGTATTGTATGATGATGACATTGTATGTCGGATAGGATATTGAATTCAGGTAATAAGTTAAGGTTATCGAATTTGGGGATTATGTGTAAAGTTTAATGTATAAATAATTTATGTTTATATCTTCCGTAATAGTTATAGAATTAGTGTACCAAATTCGTGGTGGTTAGTACCCGGATTTGGGGACGTCACAAGTAAAGTGTAGTAGGCTGTAATTTCGGGGATAAAATTCTTAGAAGAAGAGATGAATATGACAACCCGAGAATTTGAACGATTAATAAAATCTTAAATGATTAAATTAAAGGTTAAAAGAATAAAACCTAGATTGAAAAATAGAGGAATGATTTAAATTTTTAAAGAAATAAATAGATTATGATTGTGAAATTTTTTATTAAGGAAATAAAATTCAAGTGAAGAGATATTATACGGATAAAGCGAATGTGTATATGTTTATATATATATATATATATATATATATATATATATATATATATATATATATATATATATAGTGATGTGCTATATATTTTAGCAAGAGGAATGATAATGATAAATACTTTGTGAATATGTGAGTAAGTGAATATGAATATTATGTGATGGTTTATATTTTTTTATTTATATAAACAAATAAAAGAAACTAAGGTAACCTAATTATATATTAGGAATGAAAAAAAATTTGAATTACTTAAGGGTTATGGTATGGGAGAATAATAGTATTTAAAATATATACTAATTCTAAGAGATTTATTTTATACATCTCAATTAATTAATTTTATAACCTAATTATAGCAAGTCTAATTGGGTTAAGAAATTAAGTGTGCATGAGTAAGGAATTAAATTATAATTGAGGAAATAAAAACCCTAATTAAATAATTAGGGAAAGATAAAATTAAAAGTATTGGACCTAATTTATTTTCATGGCCCAAATATTTTTATTAGAAAGCCCAAAAGATTTAAGGGGTAAGCCCATGTGTTGGCCCAATCAAATTAGTTAGAGGCCCAAATAATTAATTAAAAAGCCCAAGTGATGGTCCAAGTATGGAAGGAGTTAATGGTCATTTGTTAAGTGAAATAAAAGTAATTAAACAAAATAATAATGTGGTGAATGGAAGGGACAGGTGGATGTTTATGTGGGAGAATAAGTAGGCCACATGGCTAGCTAATGAGAGGAAGAGGAAATGGCCACAAGGAAACCAAAATGTGGGGGAAAGAAAGGCCAAGTGGCTGGATGTTTAAGGGAGAAAAGGAAGGAGCATGTCATCATTTTTAAGCCACAATTTTGCAAAAGATATCCCACCAAATTAAGCTAGGTGTCCAATTGTTTAAGGGGCCACATTACTTAATAATCTTCAACCTATCTAAGTGATGATTATTGAGGGAGAGAAATCACGAGAAGTAGGGGGATGTATTATAGATATACACATTGTATATCTATACATTTTTACTAATAACAAATCAAACATATTTTACTAACTTCTAAAATTCATTTCGCTTTCATCTCTTAGTTGTTAACATAAGAAACTAAAGAGAGAGAGAGAAAGAGGTGGGGTGGAAGCCATGGTGGAGGATGGAGATAAGGGGTTGTAGCTCCATGGGAGGAAGAAGAAAAGATAGAAGAGTGGCCATGAAAGGAAGAGGAGGAAATATCCAAAAGGTATAATCTTAAACTAATTTATATATTTTAATAGTAGTATATTAAATCCAAACTTGAATTTATGTTTCTAAACTCAAAAACTTTGTATCTACTTGTTAATGAGTGTTTCATGTTTAGATATACCCATATTGGGTGTTGATTTGCTTGGAAATCAAAAGAAAAGAAAAGTAATTTTTCTAGTTTATAAACCATAAATTTTTATGTACTTTGGATTTCTATCGTTTTTGTTTTACACCATCTTTTTGTGATCTAATAAAGAGAGGTGCTAGATATAAGTTAACTACTAAACCCAAGTTGTAGCCCTTAAAAATGTTGAGTACACAATCTGTAGTGGCTGTTTTAGCTAAAACAGTTTCGTTGTTTTTAAAGAAAAATAGACTATTTTGGTCCAGTCATTGCTAGGGATAGTTTAGTTATTTTTCTGACATTCAAAAATTCTGAAAAAATTTGAGATGATAATATGATGAGTTTTCTAACATCTCCAAGTGGAATCACTGAAAAAGGAGTTGTAGATTTCCGTATGGACTATTTTTAGCAAAATACGAAAAAGTCATTTTTCCAAAAAACTACTGTTCCAAATTTTGTAGGGGCAGTTTTAGCCACTTAATTTGTGAAATAAATTCTACCCTTTTGGGACATGAAAATATCTGACATAAAGTAGCTCCTGTCCAAAAATGAGCTTATTCTGACTTAAAATGACCAAGTTATGGCCATTTTAATTTTTAGGATTTTTTGACAAAAACGGCCATAACCAGAGTTCTATAACTTCGATGGCCACAAAATTTAAATTGGAGGTTCACGTTAACACGTGTAAGATTATGTCAAGAGATGGGAATTTCTGGAGTTGAGCATGACAGGGTTAATTTCTTAAGCTATGGACTAAAAATGATTTTTGAAATATACTAAAGGGAGATGAAAAAATATAAAAAATTCTTTTTGTGTATGAAATATATGTATATATGTTTGGACAAAGAATAGAAAAATAATAAGTTGATTTGGTATTTCCGTGAAAAGGATTATTGAATCCAGCTTGTTGGATTGCAATCTGGTGGCTGGAATTGGAATCCAGTTTGCTGGATTGCAATTTGGTCTGCTGGATTTGCCATCTAGTTACTGAATTTGGAATCCAGTTTGTTGGATTGCAATCTGGTTTGCTGAATTGCAATCTGGGTTGCTGGATTGGTATGTTTGGATAATCCAGGTTGCTAGATTAGTATTTGAGTTATTAGATTTTAAAGAAGAACTTATAATATATACGATTAAAGTGTTAAATCATAATGAATATGATATAGTGATTAAAAAACTTATCAAAGGACGATAATAATAATGATGTTTTAAGGAGTAATCTATTATTTGATTATGTGATAAGTGTTTAAGTTGTATAATGACTGTAATTAACAGTAGTGTATGTGATGATATTATTCTAATTGAGAGATCGATATTATCAATAATAGGACTTTTAACGAAAGCTAAATTAGATTTGCGTAGCAGTAATCTACGATTCAGGCAAGTTCCTATACTTTTATTGTGCAAGTTTCCTAACTAGAAGTTGAGTCGTTATTGTATAGTATGCTTGTGATTAATCATTGTCGATTACATCACATCTTTGATTATTGATTCGCACATTCTGCATGTTGCATATGTTCATCAGGTATGAAAGGCTGATCACCTTCATAACCATTTGGTCCAGTTGATTTATTCATGTTCACTATTGGTCATTCATTTTTATTGTCTCAGTAGTTATAAAAATTGATTCATGCTATTACACAATTATTATATTGTTGAAAGTCATCCATCTTATTATTATTTTTTCAATCATGATATATCTTTCTTTGAACTTAAACTTGCTGGGAAAACTTGTTGCTCACCCTTGCTATATCATGATAAACATTTCAGATTAAGACGAATACTTCGAACACAGGCAAAGGCACAGACAAGTTACAGGAATGGATTATTGTGCAGTTAAAATTGTAAATAGTATTGAAGGCAAATAACATTGTAAGCCCTATAGTATATGAATATGTGTATTAAGTTAAGGTTATCGACTTTGGGAGTTATGTGTAAAGGTTATTGTATAAATAATTTATGTTTATATCTTCCGCAATAGTTATAGAATTGGTGTATCAGGTTCGTGGTGATTAGTACCTGGATTTGGGGACGCTACAGTACCTATATCACATAATTCATGCACATTGGGTTCACATAATTTAATATTTAATGCAGATAAAATAATGTAGTTAGGTATTTTTAACCTGGTATTTTTCATAAATATTATTATTACACATACTTCAATATTAAATGTCTATTTTCTAACATTCAATCTTTTTTCGAATTTCTGAGATGCACAGTTAATTAACTATTTCTGTATTAAACTATCACACATGATTTTATTGTGCTACCTAGTACTTCATACCATTAAATTTATTCTTATCATAAGCTTTCAATAATGTCACACATTACAATAACGATCCATACACTATCCACAATAATAACCAACTTTCAAATCCTGGCCACTGGCGCAGCTGTGCTAGTTTGTACTGTAGGAGGGGCGTAGCTGCGCCGGTCCCTGGCAATGCCAAACTGGTTTAGCTATATGCCAGTTCCAACCTCTAACACTATTCTAGTTTCACATAGCATGAATTAAATCCCAAACTGATAATATTACTAATTAATGTCCTATTCATTTTTCATGCATGGAGTTCCTTTATCATTCAATTATATACTATTACTCATATTAAATATTAATCTTTCTCTTATTAAACTGTTCCTTTCTTAATTCACTTAGTGATTCTCTCAATCCTTCATTATGCCACACTAGGCAATTCCGTTAAGCTTTCACCAATCTTCCCACATTATCTTATTGTCATATAGTTCTCAACCCTTATCTTAATTTAACAGAATTTTTATAAACCATGCCACAACAATATTTAATTATACTCCAATAAATATTCGACTTTATTAATATATTTATTAATAATATTCATAAATTCTCGGGTATTACATCATCCCCCCTTAAAAAAATTTTGTCCTCAGAATTGGTACAAGGTTACACAAATAAATGAGGATAGTCCCTCCTCATTTTATCCTCTAACTCCCACGTAGCCTCCTCGGCGTTGTGGTTTCGCCAAATTACTTTTACAGAAGATATAGTTTTATTTCTTAAAGTTTGCTCCTTCCTATCTATTACTTGGACAGAAATTTCCTCGTAAGTCAGATTATTCTCTACTTGAATCGGCTCATAAGATATCACGTGCTTATAGTCGACCTTGTATGGGTACAACACAGAAATGTGAAAAACGTTATGAATATGTTCCAGCTCGGGTGGTAAGGCTACTTTGTACGCCACTTCGCCTACTCGCTTCAATACCTCAAATAGTTCTATGAACCTCAGACTCAATTTCCCTTTCTTTCCAAATCTTATTTTCCCTTTCCAAGGAGATACTTTAAAAAACTCGAAACTTCCGACTTCAAGGTTTCGCTCCAGACGATGCAAATATACGTATTTCTTCTGGCGATCTCGTGCAGCTACTAGTCTGGCTCTTATCGTTGTCGCTACATCAGCTGTTTGTTGAACTAACTCTGGTCCCAAAATTTTTCTTTCTCCGACTTCATCCCAACACAACGATGTTCTGTACTTTTTTCCGTAAAGAGCTTCGTATGGTGGCATACCTATACTCGCATGATAACTATTGTTGTAAGCAAATTCAACTAAGGACAAGTGGTTGTCCAAGCTCCCCTTGAAGTCCATCACGCAAGCTCTAAGCATGTCTTCTAACGTTTGTATGGTTTGCTCACTCTACCCATCGGTTTATGGATGATAAGCGGTACTCAACCTTAACTGTGTTCCCATTCTCTCTTGCAAGCTTTTCCAGAAATTTGACGTTAAGCGCGGATCTCGATCGGAGACAATCGATATCAGCACCCCATGTCGCGAAACGATTTCCTATACATACAACTTTGCCAATTGGTTTAAATTGAAACGAATCTTTATGGGTAGAAAATGAGTTAGTTTCGTTAGTCGATCTACGATAACCCAAATAGCATCATAACCTTTTTGCGTGGATGAAAGTCCTGCCACGAAGTCCATTGAAATGTGCTCCCATTTCCACTCTGATATTTTTAATGGTTGAAGTAGACCACTTGGCTCCTGATGCTATGATTTAACTTGTTGACAAGTAAGACATCTATTAACGCACTCCGCAACCTCTCATTTTAGATTGGGCCACCAAAAGTGTTGTCGCAAATCTTGGTACATCTTTGTGCTTCCTAGATGAACAGAATATGTCGTATTGTGTGCTTCGTGCAAGATTTCCTCTATCAGTTCGGTTACAGCTGACACCCATACTCGACCCTCAAATCTCAATATATCATGCTTAGTCATCCTGAATTTCTCTTCTTCATTTTCTACTATTTTCTTCTTTATCTTCTTGCATTCTTCACCTTTCTCCTATGATTCCTTTACCTTATCCAACAATGTTTGATGAGCTACCATCACAATCAATTTTCCTTCTGACTCTCCTGGTTCCTTCACTTCTATTTCCAATTTCTCCATTTCTCTTATTAACTCCTCTTGAGTTGTCAACTTGAATAATTTCTTCCTTCCTTTTCTACTTAAAGCGTCGGCTGCCACGTTAGCTTTTCCCAGGTGATAAAGAATCTCGCAGTCATAATCCTTGATTAATTCCAACCACCTTCTTTGCCTTAAATTCAACTCCTTCTGTGCGAAGATATATTTCAAACTCTTATGGTCTGTGTATATCTCACATTTTTCTCCGTATAAATAGTGTCTCCAAATTTTTAATGCAAAAACTAGAGCTGCTAACTCCAAGTCATGGGTAGGGTATCTTTTTTCGTAATCCTTCAACTGTCGTGATGCATATGTAATGACCTTGACGTGTTGCATTAGCTCACAACCAAGTCCCTTGTGCGATGCTTCACTATACACCACGAAGCCTCCCGCATCATCTGGTAATGATAATACTGGCGCCTCACTCAATCTTTTTTCAACTCTTACAAACTCTCCTTGCACTTCTTCGTCCAAACAAACTTCATTGTCTTCCTTATTATATTGTTCAACAGGTCGCGATCTTAGAAAAATCTTGGATAAATCTTCGATAGTACCCAGCTAACCCCAAGAAACTTCTCACTTCTATTAGCGTCTTCAGTTATTCCCAGTTGCTTACCTCCTCCACTTTCGCAGGATCTACTGAAATTCCATTCTTGTCGATTACGTGCCCTAACAATTAGACCTTTTCCATCCAAAATTCAAACTTTAAAAACTTCGCATACATTTTCTCCCTTCTCAATGCTTCTAATACCATCCTTAGATGTTCGGCGTGTTCTTCCTTGGTTTTCGAATAAATCAAAATGTCGTCGATAAATACTACTATGAACTTATCTAAATATGGCTTGAAAACTCGATTCATCAAGTCTGTAAAAGCTGCCGGAGCATTTGTCAACACGAATGACATCACTAGAAATTTGAAATGTCCATAGTGGGTGATAAGTAGGTTTTATACCTACTTATTTGATATCTATTACTTGAATTAGTTGCTTAAACCTATGTTTTGTAGTTACTTTGCATGCATGGTGTGTGCATTTCATACATGTTATGTTATTTTGTAGGCTATGACACAACATTGGCATGAGGAAAGCAAGGAAAAGCAATTTAAACATCGTTTGGACGAAAATACGCAAGTAAATGCAAGAAATGAAGATTGAAGGACTTTTAACACCAAGTTGGATGCATGTTCTTGGCTTGAAACTTAGATTTTATTGTAGATCTACTTCTTAGCTTTTCGAAACATCTTGAATCATCCCAATCGGAGTTCGGATGCGGGAGCTATGGCCTTTTTATTAACAAAGATCAAAGCTCAAAGTTGTCCTGCTTGCAATTTACATAACATCTACTTCAAGCCCGATTTCGATCTTGATCCAGCCTGAATCTCTTAATTCTCAAAGAATGAAAGTTGTAAATCGCGTCGATATCTTCGATTTGATAGGTGGCAGGCCCCGTAACTCCTAGCGAATCAAAAGTTATGCCTGTTTTACCAAAGGACGTCGCAACAAAATATAGAGTAGCGCGGACCGTGCTAGGAATAGTGCGGGGTGCGCTGGGCCACCAGAAACTCTGCTATAGTAGCGCGGGGCATGCCCAAAATAGCATAGGAAGGGCGCGGGCCACGCCGATCGGCGAGGGGACAACAATTTTGGGTTATTTGGTGTCCAATTTGAGCTAGAATAGGATTCTTAGTTGCCTAACTTGCTAGGGTATCCATTAGAACTATAAATACATGATGAGAGGCATAAAAGAGAGGATATATAGGCTAGTTTTGAGGATTCCATTAGATTAGATTAGAGTAGAATATGAGAAAACACTAGTTCTTATGAGATTTGGTGATTGAAGCAACTTGGAGACCATTGAAAATTCAAAGTAGGAGCAAGGAGAGAGCATCAAATCTACAGACAATAGATTTTATCTTCTCATCTTCTTCTATCTTTGTCTTTTATTATTTATTCAATTGTGGATTCTTAGTTTTAATTCAATAATCATGAACTAATTCTTTGTTTGAGATTACAATGGATCTTATTGTGTAGTTTATTTTAATATACTTCGCTATCAATTATGATGTTCTATTATGAGGATTGTATATTGTGATTTGAACTTAATTGTTTAATTGATTGGCCATCAATTACCGTGATAATCTATATGAACTCGAGAGATGAAGTATTGATTTAGATCTTATCATGATAGCATGTGTTTGTGATTTATGCATAGATGGAATTCATGATTTGTGTTTAGGATAGAGATATTCCTTTACGCTATATGTAATCTTATAGAGAACTTGTGCTTTAAATCTTTTTTAATTGTAATTTACATAGAGATATAGTGAATTAGTTAATTAGGGTGTATTGCTTAATTCTATCATCTGTGGATTTAAGTGAGTATGAGTATTATGCATCGAGAGGTGGCTTTATCTGCTTTAGTGTTCTTGATTAACAATTCAGGATAGAAAATAATCGATGAGAAGTGTGTTAACTTAAATGAAGCAATAAGTGAAGTTGTGATCTTAAATCTCCGTAATCTAATTTTTAATTAATGGTAATTAGAATTAGTGTAATTAAATAATTTAATTTATATAATTTGAAATTCATTCATTTAAATAAGATTGAGTTGGTTACGGGTTAGTACTTAGTGAATTTGTATTAAATAATTTCTCGTGGGAACGATACTCTACTTTCACTTTATTACTTGTTGACCACGTATACTTGCGTGTTATGCGTAATTAGATTTTACCTAACAGCGGGTTTGGAACGTCGTCTTTGGTATGTCCTCCTTTTCCACTTTCAATTGATGATATCCTATTTTTAAATCCATCTTGGAAAAACACTTCGCTCCCTTCAGTTGATCGAAAAATGTCATCTATCCTTGGAAACGAATATCTATTCTTAATCGTCACTCGGTTCAATTCTCGATAGTCGATACAAAGCCTAATCGATCCATCCTTCTTCTTTACAAATAACACTAGTGCTCCCCAAGGAGACACACTCGGCCGAATGTAACCCTTATCTAGCAACTCTTGCAATTGTATCATAAATTCCTTCATTTCTATCGGTGCCATACGATATGGGGCTTTCAAAATCAGTGCAGCTCCCAGTGCTAAGTCTATCATGAATTCTATTTCTCTGTCTAGTGGAAGACCAGGCAGATCATCTGGAAATACGTCTTAAAAATCTCTGACTACCGATATATTTTTCATTTCTACTCTCTTCTTTTGAGTATCCACTATATAGGCTAAATACCCTACACATCCTTTCCTTAATAATTTCTTGGCCTGCATAATCGTAAGGCAACATGATTGCTTAAGCGATGAGCTACCATAAAACACTACCTTAGACCGATTTGGAGTCTGAAGGTGCACACTTTTCTTTTGGCAATCGATTATCGTAGCGTGGCTGGATAACCAATCCATTCCTAGTATTATGTCAAATTCTCCCAATCTAATCGAAATTAAGTCTACGGTTAGTTCGTAACCTCTAATGTTCATACAACAGTTTCGATAAATGAATTCTACGGGGATTACTTCCTTATTCACAACCTCTATGTTCAAAGGATTTCATAACCGTTCTTGGGGTAGGTTTAATCGACTAGCAAATTCTTCAGACACAAATGAACAGGTAGCAACCGAATTAAATAATGCATAGGCATTTATATTATTGATCGGGATAATACCTGACACCACATCCTTCACAGCTACTGCATCCTAGACAGTCATGTTAAACATTCAAGCAGTGGGTCGATTGGATTGTGCCATTCTGCCGATCATAAGCTTGATGCCTACTCCCTTATGGTCTTCCTCCGCTGCTCCCCTTCTTTGGACAGTTTTTGATCTAGTGCTCGGTTGAGCCACAAGCAAAACATCCCTTAATCTTCTTAGGCTTTGGACAGTTTGGTGAAATGCTCCCTTCTTGGTCACAGTTGTAACAAACACTGCGTCCCTTCCAACACTCTCTTTGGTGGTTCTTTCTACATTTTGAGCATCCCTCTTCTTTCTTCTTAAACCCTCCATGAAAACTTCATGCTTGATTGTTATTTCTATTGTTGTTATCCCATTTTCTTTTCTCTAAATTACTTCCTCCACTACTACTACTTCCTCCACGAGTTTCTCCCCCAGTATTCTTAATCTTCATTTCCTTGTTGTATTGACTCAACACCTCGCTACCTCCCTCAACAATGATCGCCTTTTCAAACAATGTGGCAAATGAGTCAATTTGAAGAACCGACACCTTGTTGAACAACCAAGGTTTTAGTCCAAGTTCAAAGCGTTTAGCTTTTCTCTCTTCAGTGTCTACTTGATGTGTTGTAAATCGTGCGAGTTCATTGAACTTGGCCGCATACTGTGCTACCGTCATCTCCCCTTATTTCAGTTCTAAAAACTTCACCTCTATCCTATCCTTAATGCTCTTCGGAAAGTAATTCTCGAAAAACAAAGTCTTAAACCTTTCCCAGGTTATAATCCCTTCTCCCGCTCTCTGTTGGTTGGCTTCCCACCAGTAGTTTGCTTCACCACTCATCATGTACGTAGCGAACATGGCTTTTTGCTCTTCACTCACACGAGTAATGGCAAAAGCTTTCTCCATTTCTTTGATCCACATCTGTGCCACGATAGGATCGGTAGTACCTACGAATTTCGGAGGTCTTACGCTCCTAAAGTTCTTAAAGTTCGTAACTGGAATCGCTTGGGGATTGGGTGGTACTGGCTCGTTGTTTTTTCCACGCATGGCCTCTCCTAGCAAATCTACTAGCCTTTGGATAGGGTCTACTTGTTCTCTCTCGTTATTGACCGACTCTTCTGGTGTCGTTGGTCTACGTCTAGGATGCATTTTCTGCATTACGAAATTTCTTATTATTTAATTATATTACTTAAGTATTTCTTTATTGAAAAAGGAAACAAACTTTTATAACACATTTTCTGAAATAAGAACATTTATATTCATATGCCAAATCATTACATTGATATGATCATTCCTAGCATACTTCTATAAACGTTAACATTTATCCCTTAATATCGCAAAAGATGGGGAAACACCAACATACTACCCCTTTAACATGAACCTACTCGGTGTTTACATAACAATCCCATATCTCACAAAAAAGATTGGGACTCCATATAAAATACTATACTACTGGACATCTAACTAACAAACTATCACAACATCCCGCGCTCCACTGCGCTCTTGTACTCGACCTGTGTCATGTGAGCCATCATTTCCCTACTCAAAGTGTGACGGGTCTGCCCTTGTTTTGCCGGATAGTGATATATACCATCAATCAACCTCTCCATAGCTGTGCGAAAAGCATAGCCCATCTTGTTCATCTTCCTCCTCTTACATCTCACTTCTTCTTCCAGGTCTCCTGCCCTATCATTAACTTCTTCCCACTTCTCCTCGAAGTGGATCCTATCCATAACCTCCATCTTTAGCTGTGTACGAAGAACCTCCTTCTTATCTTTCTCACTTAGCTCCCTCTGCTCAGACTCCTCTAGCTTACCTGCCAATTCTACATTCCTAGCTATCGATCGATGAAAAAGAGTGCCCATCTGTACACCTGCTTCCTTGCGACATGCAAGTTCTACCTTCATCTCCTCCATCTTCAGTTGTCTCTCATAAGCCTCAGCCTTTAGATTTTGCATCTCCATCTGATTCTTTTGAGCCTCGGCCTCTAACTCCTCGACTCTGCATCTTAACTCCAGAATCTACTCCTCGTACTCACCCAGCATCTGATCCTCGAAGGTGGTCTCATCGGGATCTTCTGTGGGCTCGTCCTCCATGGGTTCCTCCTCTGGATCTGACTCCATCTCCTCCTCCTCATCCTCATCATCTATAGGGGCAACTGCTGAAATGGGCTCCACTGTTAGAGGTGCCTCATACACTACGTGTATGTCATGTGACTCCTCCTCTACCTCTCTACTGGGTCCTCCCAAGTCTGACATCCTATAACCACAAACACAAGACAACAACAACAAACTCCATTAGAACATCAAGATCAAACATAATTTTATTGTATGGAATGAAAATATATTTTATAATGCCACTAAATTTCTAGGAAAACTCTATATGAGTTTTATCTCCCCTTATCTTCTAATTCTTCTAAGGTTATAGTCTAAGGATTTTCGCTTCTAAGGTGTATAACCTAATGCTTTGATACCAACCTGTGACGCCCCTAAATTTAGACAGCCGTATCTCGAATTTGGTTCATCACGTGTTATCTCTAATAATAAATCAAAGTATAACACAACGAAAAAATAGAATAATTTATATTGTGATAACATAATTATTCTAGTCCCATAGTCTCGCAACCGTTACTACAACATCTTAATTTAACATAACTTATTACATCATAATACATAAGTTTTCATACAACAGAATATTATTAAATTCCTAACGCTAAGGAACAAGCTACTTCGTAGGCCTTATCTTTACCCTTGTCCTTGCCTGAGGGTTCACCACGTTCTGCCTTAACTGAAAGTGTTAAGGAAAGAAAGGATGAGCAACAAATTTTCCCATCAAGTAATATCTCAATAAGTGTGGACAGTTATAAAGTTCAAATCTCAAGGGTATGACTGTGAATAATAGTTCAAGAATTATCAACAATTCTCAATAAAGGTCGTTATGGACTGAAATATATCAACAAGATTCAAAGAGTTAATCATGTCAAAGTTCAAGAATAATGAACACTGAGTAGTCACCAGGGACTAAGAACTTCTACTAGAATTAACAGTATTATACTGAAAATCCAATAAAACGAGTACAACAGGTGATCAGCCTAAGTATCCTACGTTATGCATAACATTTAAACATGCTAGTATGTGCGCATGTCAGTTCCCCGATAATTATAAAATTTCCCTTCAATAAGGGTTGTTCATCTCAGTAGATTTACAAGAGTCTGAACCAAGTCAATTGGTTTGGATAGCTTTCTAACATATGATAATAGTCTAGCCGAATCAATGGCTTAGACAACTTTTATAATGCATTCAAGAACGATAAGTTCAATATTTGCAACAACATCAAGATATATACTTTATTTTTGAATAGTAATAGATATTTACTCGATGTAAATATGGTCGATATGGCAATAATTCAGAATTATACAATATATATAAAGCATAAAGAGTTTAGGGAACTTGCATTCAATATGAAAATCAAATGAAGTTAGAGAACTTGCCTTAAGCGTAGTTTACCAATTTATAGCTTATCAACACTTTGAAATCTTATTGTAACGTAGTTATGTATACAACATGTTTTATTAGATACTCAACTCTATAAGTTAATAATCTCATACATGTTTGATCACATAAGTGAACGACCTATATTTATTCCTATCTTAGTAATTGAAATGTCACATTAGCATGCTATTACACCACTTAGCTCTTTAATTAACATTTTCTTAGCTCATAGAAAAGTATTAAGAAAGTTTGTAAAAACTTTAGATTCTTGGTTCCTCATAGCTATTAGGTGCTAGAACTTCTTAAAACATCATGGCAATCATGTATTATGATGGGAAACAATATAACACACATGATACCAGTTTTCAGATTACAACAAAATAAGTCAGACAAGACTGCAGGGGGGCGCATCTGCGCCCTGGTTAGGCTTACTTACAGCGCAGCTGCGCTGTCTCCTGGCCTGACCAAAGTTGAGCTTTGCACTTTCTAGTTCTGTCCCATATTAAGTATACATGGATAACAACACATAGCGTATACACATGTTAAAGGGTCTTGCATGCTTTTATCGTGATCCTACACTTAACTTGGTACATTATGGTTTTAGTTTAGGATTTCAAATGAGTTAAGGCCAATCAAGGTCATGAAATTACAAGGGCTACAATGTTCGCCATGCATACATGTGAGGTAGTCATGAAATCAGTTAGTATGCATGCTCACAAAGGTTTTCATCGTATGCGCATATTTAGTCTTGTTCATCATTTGAAAACTTGTATAAAATCATGTTTAAACGATCTTATGTCATGTTATACTAGATGGATACACATATAGATCATGATTGGAATATTAATATGCAATCTTAGACGTTCAGAATCTGACCATGACGATGTCTATAGTACTAGTTTGCAAAAAGTTCGAATCCATCTTTATAATTCATTTTAATTTAAAACATGCATTTTAGTGATACCAAGACATCTTAGAATCACATTTATGCATCCTTAAAGTATATCTGCAAGTCCACAAAGTCAAAACTGAAACAATATTACTTTCCTCAAAGTTTTTCTTTTAAAACTCCAAGTCTTCTTTAAGAACGCATACTAAAGTAAGTTAAGGTAATCATGTTATGCAAATGAACTTTAGGTCATAAGTTAGGTCTATTTTTATGCATGTCTAAGTTATATTAGCATGATAAACTACCACATATATCATCAGAAATCAAAACTCAGGACTGGTGCACGGCGTAGCTATGTCGTGTTGAACTGCAGGGAGCGCGCAGCTGCGCCCTACCCTGGTTAGTTTAGGAAGGCCTCTGCTTCGGCAGAGATCAAACCAATTTCAGTTTTTTCTCCATTCTAACATGCTTAAACCTATTCTCTGAGGTTCCATACATATATATAAACTTCCTAAACACTTTGATAGCACATTCCCAATCAAGTTTACAAGAATTGAGTAGAATTTCTATGATTTGCCAAGTTTGGAATTAAGAACTTAAAACAAGAATTTACCTTCTAAGAAGCTTAGTTTCTCCCTTCTGCACTTTCTAGACTCCAAGCAACTCACACTCTCAAACTTGGAATTCAACAGACAATTTACAGCAACGGGAAATAAAAAATAGAGCTGCCATTTATAGAGAAATGGTTGTCTGGTTAATGGTTTTACATTAAGGTTTGAATCCATGGGGTAGAAGAAGAAGATAATGGTTATTGAAGAGTTGCTCAACCACCACTTCCTCAGGCATCTCCAGCCATCATCACACAGCTTGTAGCAACTGTGCTTAGCTTTGCATTTTACATAAAGGAGATATATGGTATTGTTTGCGCAACTGAATTGGGATAAGTCTTTTAAATCCTCAGCATTTGGTTTCAAATGTAGTTAATTTAATTCCTCTTTGGTTTCCTCATGTGATTTTAGTGTATAAATGCTAATACATAATGAAAAGTTAAGGATTATATATGTACCCATATCATATAATTCATGTACATTGGGTTCACATAATTTAATATTTAATGCAGTTAAAATAATACAGTTAGGTATTATTAACCTGGTATTTTTCATAAATATTATTATTACACATACTTCAATATTAAATGTCTTTTTTCTAACATTCAATCTCTTTTTGAATTTCTAAGATGTATAGTTAATTAATTATTTTTGTATTAAACTGTCACACATGATTTTATTGTGCTACCCAGTACTTCATACCATTAAATTTACTCTTATCATAAGCTTTCAACAATGTCACACATTACAATAATGTTCCATACACTATTTACAGTAATAACCAACTTTCAAATCCTGGCCACTGGCGCAGCTGCGCCAGTTTGTACTGCAGGAAGGGCACAGCTGCGCTGGTCCCTGGCAGTGCCAAACTGGTTTAGCTGCATGTCAGTTCCAACCTCTAACACCATTCTAGTTTCACATAGCATGAATTAAATCCCAAACTGATAATATTACTAATTAATGTCCTATTCATTTTTCATGCATGGAGTTACTTTATCATTCAATTATATACAATTACTTATATTAAATATTAATCTTTCTCTTATTAAACCACTCCTCTCTTAATTCACTTAGTGATTCTCTCAGTCCTTCATTATGCCACACTAGGCAATTCCGTTAAGCTTTCACCAATCTTCCCACATTACCTTACTGTCATATAGTTCTCAACCCTTATCTTAATTGAACAGAATTTCTATAAACCATGCCACAACATTATTTAATTATACTCAAATAAGTATTTGACTTTATTAATATATTTATTAATAATATTCAGAAATTATCGGGTATTACATGCTACTTGAATGACATAGATCAGATGTAATGCATGAAGATTAAATATTTTAGCTAAAGTTGTTATTTTTTTAAACCATGTTTAAGGTTATGGAAATGTACTTAATGGTTTATGATGTTTAATTCATGTTTAGTTGTATAGTTTGAGTTATCCGAAGTATAAAGGATACTAAATTAGAATGTAAGGTTTTATATAGTAACTCTGATGAAGTGAATCATGAAAATAAGTGTGATTCTAGAATATGTAAATGATAATGGTTGTGGTTCAGGGAGATTAATAAAGAAAGAAAAAAGAAGAGTTTAATTTATTCTGTAGTTTATTAATTTTAGCATCGAATAATGATGCAAAATTTGAAGTTTAATGTATTGTTAACGGTCAAAGTCATATGTTGAATTATTTAAATTTTGGGGTCGTTACAGGGATTAAGCTTAACTGAAAAGAAGCGGATCCAGAAGATGGCCATGAAATTTTATTGGAGCGGGGATGCTCTCTACAAAAGAGATGCCGGCGTAGGCTTTCTCAGATTTCTGGATAGGGATCAAGCCCAAAGACTTGTGGATGAAGTGCACAGTCCAGTGTGCGGACCACACATGAGCGGACCTTTGCTTGCCAAGAAGATATTAAGAACATGACACTATTGGCTCTCCTTGAAAATTGATTGCGACGATCACGTCAAGAGATGCCATCAATGCCAGGTACATGCCAACATTATTCATGCACCCCCTAACTAGCTACACTGCAAGACCACACCATGGCCATTTGCCATGTGGGGAATGGATGTGATTGGCCCAGTCGATCCCAAAGCTAGCAACGGTCACAGGTTCATCTTTACCATGATCGATTACTTTATTAAATGGGTAGAAGCAGCTTCCTTCCCCAAGGTTACAAGGAGGTCATCGTCAGCTTCATCCAGAACAATGTCATTTATCAGTATGGGCAGCCAGAGGTTATCATATCAGACAATGCCAACAACCTGAATAATGAGATGATAAGGGAACTGTGCAACATGTTTAAGATCAAACACTTCAATTCAGTTATCCATCGTCCAAAAATGAATGGCGTAATGGAAGCCGCTAATAAAAATATTAAGATGATAATGGAGAAGATGTCGGCGAACCATCGAGGGTGGCCTGATTTGTTACCTCTAACCCTCCTTGCCTATCGAACGTCAACTCACACTTCAACCGGTGCCTCCCTTTACTCATTAATCTATGGCATAGAGGTGGTACTCCCCATAGAGGTTAAAATGGATGCCCAGATAGAAGAGGGCCAATGGATACACGATCGATACGATCAACTATCCTTAATAGACGAGAAAAGGTCGGCCGCTATCTTTCACGGTCAGCTATATCAGTAACGGATGTCCTGGTCCTATAACAAAAAGGTGTGGACTCGGGATTTTAAAGAACATGACATGTTATTAAAGAATATCATTCCTAGCCAAGATATTGCTAAGGGAAAATTTGCCCCAAACTGGGAAGGAACCTTTGTTGTCAAAGAGACTTTATCGGGCTGAGCCCTAAGATTGTAAGAGATGGACGGTGAAGTATTCCCGCAACTGATCAATTTTGATTCAGTGAAATGGTACTATTTCTAAGAACTATCTTATCCATCATAAACCCATTGTCCAATGAAAGTTTGCCTCGAATCGGGAAGGACCCTTCATTATCAAAGCAACTTTATCTGGCGGAGCCCTAAGATTGGAAGAGATGAACGGTGAAATATTCCCGCGACTAATCAACTTTGATTCAGTGAAACGATACTATGTCGGATAAATATCTTAGCCATCATCAACCCATTGTCCAATAAAAATTTTCCTCAAATCAGGAAGGACCCTTCAATGTCAAAGCAACTTTATCGGGTGGAGCCCTAAGATTAGAAGAAATGGACGGTGAAGTATTCCTGCAACTGATCAACTATGATTCAGTGAAATGGTACTATGTCTGAGAACGACAAAACTAATGATTTGGCCATCGAAGTTGGCACGTTTTATTGAATACCTGATTGAACTTTTAATTTTTCAAATTAACTCACTGAACTAATTATTATTTTCAAATTGGGTCACTCCGTTAAAAAAAAAATAGACAGACATTAAAATATTATTTGCTTGGCTCTGAAAAAAATATACAAAAAATAAAAAAAGTACACGTGGAAAAAAAATAAATAAGCCTTCTTTTTACATTTTAAAGTTTTAAAAAAATTAAAAAAATTAACATTTTAATGTTTTAAAAATGACAAAAACATAATAAAATAAAACAAAAACAAAAAAATCAAAACATCAAAACAGATTTAACCATCTAGATTATTTATTTTTACAAATCAAATAATATTGTATTAATTTATTATTGATTATTATTGTATTGACTATATTAATTTATAAAATAATAGTAATAAACTAATAATAGTAATAAACCAAATAGAGAATAAGTGCAGTACCTTAAAGAGAGAGAAAGTAGAAAGTAGAACTTGGTACTCTCCTCCTCCTTGAAGCAAGGTATGGGAATGGCAAAGTTTTAGGGGCGAGGAGGAGCTGTTTTTATAGGGGAGCCGTAGAGGTGATTTTCGTCGTATTTTGGGCTAGATTCATTCCGCTTTGTTGGGTGGGATCTAGATCGACGGCCCATGTATTTTCACTACTTTTAATCTCAGTCGTTTAGCAGTCGGTGGCTGAGACCGATGCATTTTCACAGGGTATAGCCAGTTTTCGGTAATTCACCAACTCCCCAATCTCTCTATGGTCTTGGTCTAAGTCTGATCGACGGCCCATGTTTTATCGGTGACGATGAATTGACCAAAGGAACCGACGGAGACGAAACCACAAACAAGATCACAGACCTTGAATTTGGTGACGTTGGGTCCGATCGATTCGACGATGCCGGAGAAATCGGAGCCCGATACAATATTATTTGATCTGTAAAAATAAATAATCAAGATGGTATATTTTGATTTTTTTGTTTTTGTTTTATTTTATTATGTTTTTGTCATTTTAAAAACTTTAAAATGTTAATTTTTTTTAAAAACTTTAAAATGTAAAAAGAAGGTTTATTTATTTTTTTGCCATATGTACTTTTTTTTATTTTTTGTATATTTTTTTCAGAGCCACGTAGATAATATTTTAACGTCTGTCTATTTTTTTAAACGGAGTGACCCAATTTGAAAATAATAATTATTTCAGTGAGTTAATTTGAAAAATTAAAAGTTCAATCAGGTATTCAATAAAACGTGCCAACTTCGGTGGCCAAATCATTAGTTTTGTCGTCTGAGAACTATCTTAGCCATCATCAACCCATCAAAAGAAGACAATTAATTAGGCCAAGCCTAAACTACAAAAAACCTGATCTCCCACCATTCACGGGGGTACGTAGACAACCATTTATGGTTCGGTTAGACCAAACAAACATTTTTCAAATCCCCAAAATACTCTACTCCCTATACAGAATACCATTCCTAATCAATTATGCGAAACCTGAACTATGAAAGACCTGATCTCCCATTATTTATGGGGGTACATAAGAAGCCATCTATGGTGCGGTCAGACCCTCAAAAACCCAAATCAAAATTCTAACCCTCAAAATCAAATGAAAGTCAAAACCAAAACACATATATACCTAAAATCCCTAGTCAACAACCCGTGATGAGAATATCCAATGGCATTTCAGAATTGCAGCATCAAATCTGGTATGAGTCTTGGAGATAACAAAAATAATGATATATCGAGATAGCAGGTTAACGTGATAAAGCGACAATTAGCCCATAAGGTCAAGACATACTCGAACAAAAGAGGGAAGTGAACTAAACGTGTTCCTTTTTATATATAATTGTTTAATATACAAAAGTAATCCTATATATGTGACAAAAAGAATAACATAGTTCATGCAAGAATATAGGGCCTAACTATAAATCTGAAGTCAGACGGGCCAACATCTCCAAATATTCAGCAGTCTCTGCAGTCCAAGGCCTAGTCCTGAGCTCCCGCTCCTCTATCTCAATATGCCTCATAAGCTCTAATGTGGACCGATAGGTCCTCGCCTGACCTTAGAACACATCTCGAATATAGTTAGCCAACCCACTGACAAAAGTCTTGAGTATATCTATGTTAGTTCTAACCTCATCTCAAGCAGTAAACTGCATCCCTCTCAGAGTTGGCGATGTCCCTACCCGCCAAAGCTATCAACATCAAGGTACAAGCCTGATCCCTCTTAAAAGTCAGAAGGTGCACCTGGCGATCCAACGCCTCCTGTGATACTAGAACCGAGTTCGGGGCCACGCTGACTAAAGCTTCTATCAAACCAGTAAACAACTCATCCTCTGTTGGAGAAATAGGATCCTCCATCGGGTCCTCATCATTGGTTGATCGACCTTCAGTTGCTACCAAGTCAAATGCATCTGATACTGAATCTGCCCCCATGATAGCTATCTCTAAACTCTGCAGTCCGGATATGGGACTAGAATCTGTAAACTCGTGCCAAATCAGCCTCAGTAGTAGAACATATAGGGAAGCGATAGTCATCAGGCCCTTCAAACAGATAAATCTCCTAATGTTGGTCAAACTTTCCCATCACTGCCAGAGGGCGATAAGTAGTCTCGCCCCTTAAACTGGCCAGTGGGATGAAGTCTAAATCAGCCACATGAGTGGAAAAGCTCACGAAGGAGCAATACCCTAAGTACATAACAATCTCAAATGGACCCTCTATGGCATCCATAAATTCGCCCCAAGAATATGCATTAACGTATGAAGATGGACGGAAAGAATAAGTCATGGCCATACTATGACCAAAGAAAAATCCATGACGACGAAGCCGTTTGATCAGCTTTAGATGGGTAACAAACCAGATATACAATAAGACATGACTACCTCTAAACTCCTGATCCCCCACAACACGACAATATGATGTTGATATCATTGTCTCAGCTAATATAAGCAAAATGATGGTGAAGTCGACTCTAAGGGCTCTGACCACCATCGATGTGAGACCCCAAATTTTATGAAATGAAAGTATTAAATTTTCTTATAATTATTCTATTTAGTAAATGGTTAAATTGATAAAAAATTAAAGTTAAGGGTGATATTTGAAATTTTTTTCAAAGTAAGCAAGTTGTCATAAAATACCCGGTAGTAAAAGTACAGTAATACGCATGGTCGCACAGTAGCACACAGTATTGATTATTGATGCATACGTAAGAAGTCACTTAGTTGTACTCAATTATTGCTACATTAATTGCTGCATCATATCTCTCATATTATTGATTCAATTATTGTCACAGTATCATCTGCATAATATGTTATATTATTAAATCAATAATTAAGACGACAAATTTATTCATATTATTATTTATAATATTGGCAATGTCTAGAAGTTCTGTCAAGGAGAGGTTAGATAATTTAATTGCGCGCCAATAAGGAGAAATCCTTACCGGAAAGTCCCCTCTTTCCTGGGAATGACCTGGTTGTTAAATATTGTGAGTTATAATATTAATGATGAATTAGTTCGTGTTGATTAAAGATGAAATTGATATTTCCATTGTGTTGGGATTATTAGTGTTAGTGGAAATCGACATTTATTTCGATAATAATTGATATATGGAGGTTATATTGACCAATCGGGTAATTAACCGGATAAATGAGCAATTAATTGTAATTAATTCATATGCTTATAACTATGTGTTCACACGTGTGTACTATTGATTCACATGATTTACTATAAGGGGAGTTGGTGCAAGATTGATAATACTTGCATGACTAAATTAAAAATAGAGGTATAGATGAAGGTACTATACTGTAATTAATTTTTTTACATGTTTAGAACTATTGAGTCACATGATTTACTATTGATTCACATGATTTACTATTAGGGGAGGTGGTGCAAGTTTGATAATACTTGCAGAACTAAATTAAAAATAAAGAAAAAGCGGAAGGTATTATACTATAATATTTCGAGCCCAAAAACGTGCAATTATCAAAACTATATTTTTTTTATAAATAGAAGCTCATTTTTCCTTCATTTCTCACCAATTCGCTAAAGCTATAGAGCAATTATTATAGAGAGAAATTATAGAGAGAAAGAAGAAGAGAAGTCTGCTACCTCACTATTTCAGTATCCAGTTTCTTCTTAGGTAAGGGGTATTATTTATTTCATATTCTAAAGAGATATTATTTTTCGTATTCGTATGAATATTATCTTCATTCAATATTCGTAGGAATATTATCTTCGTTAAATATTCGTTGGAATATTATTTTCGTTCAACAGTCGTAAGGGGTATTATTTTTTCGTAAATGATATTATTTCTTTTAATATCATTATGCCGAAATATTAGTACGAATTTTATTATGGAATTTCTACCTTTTTGTGTTGGGATTACTATTCACTCAAGTATTATTCACTCGGGTATTCAGGACACTTTTTGTGTTTGAGTACTATTTATGAGTTATTATTCACGGGTTACTATTCACCCAGTTACTATTTACTCTAGTATTATTCACTCTAGTATTCGGGGTACTTTTCGTGCCAGAGTACTATTCACGAGTTACTATTCACAGATTATTATTCACTCGAGTATTTGAGATACTTTTTATATCGGGTTACTATTCATGAGGTACTATTCCCGAAGTACTATTTACAGGATACTATTCACCCGAAAAGTATATTTCTTTTCTGTCTAAATTATTTTTGGTACATGAATAGTATTCTTGAATTTTACTCCACAAAGCAGTATCATGTTGACAATTTGGACGTTAATAATTTCTGGATAAATTAAATTATAAATCTTTAAAATTTATCCTTGAACTTGTTTTATTGAATTATTATGTCATTGTCATCATCCTCATGCTTATATTGTGATGAAAGTCATCTTTGGCTTACGTGCATAGGTGAACTTGGTATGATTATGACCAGGGATTATTCGGTATAATCATGACCGTAATGTGATAAATAATGTGGTGAAAGTCCTCATTGGCTTGTAGTTCATTGATGGACAGTTGTTGGTATGATTATGACCAGAGATTATTTGGTATAATCATGACCATTGATGATTACATGAATATCCTTGGCCGTGGTGCAAGGATGATTTGATTTTATTTATTAAACTGAGTCTCAGCGATAAAGTTGATGAAAAACTTTTTAAATCATAGAAGATAGTAGATTTTATGCTCTACTTAACTCTTCTAATGGATTGCTTATTCCGCTGCAGTTAAACTTGTTGTCTATTATATTCTATCAGTTTAACATTGTTGAGGGATAATGATAATTTATTCTGCATTATCTTAGTCATAATATTTCTTACTGGGCTAGTTGAGCTCACCTTTTTGCTTTTATTGTTCTCTTTAGAAAATGAGAATGTAGCCGGGACTAGTCAGAGAATGGAGTGATGGTCCGAGATGGTGCCATAGTAGTCCTCACTATTCTATAAAATAGTGTGATAATAAATGTAATGAGGACTCCATTGAATGTGGATATTATTTAGACGACAATATTTGTATTAAATCTCATAGCATATGTTTTGTCGTATTTTATACGACAGTTGTATAATTAAGTTTTTATTTGTATTTTATACTATGTATTTGGCGACTCAAGATGGGTGATGTATACCTGTTTTGGGGGCATCACAGTTGGTATTAAAGCTTAGGGATATGATCCCTGACTGAGATGTGAGACTAGAACTAGGAGTGGAGATACGGGTAATTCCTTCGCTTGTATGACCTACCTAAGTTATTTGGTATTTAATTGGTCGGTCAGAGTATAGGGATAATATGTGGCATGTCAATTAACCCTTATTTTGAAACTATATTCTAGAATGATATCTGAAATACAGGAGGTGAGAAATGAGAAAATCATGATTGTGAGGAAATAACCGGGAAGGTACAATCCAAAAAGAAAGCAATGTATTCTCATCTCTTCGAACTACCAGGTACGTAAATTTCGAGGGCAAAATTTCATAAGGAGTAGAGATTGTGAGACCCCAAATTTTATGAAATGAAAGTATTCAATTTTTTTTTATAATTATTCTATTTAGTAAATGGTTAAATTGATAAAAGGTTAAAGTTAAGGGTGATATTTGAATTTTTTTTCAAAGTAAGCAAGTTGTCATAAAATATCCGGTAGTAAAAGTACAGTAATATGCGTGGTAACATAGTAGCACACGGTGTTGATTATTGATGCATACGTAAGAAGTCACTTAGTTATACTCAATTATTACTACAATAATTGCTGCATCATATCTCTCATATTATTGATTCAATTATTGTCACAGTATCATCTACATAATATGTTATATTATTAAATCAATAATTAAGACGACAAAGTTATTCATATTATTATTTGTAATATTGACAATGTCTAGAAGTTCTGTCAAGGAGAGGTTAGATAATTTAATTACGCGCCAATAAGGAGAAATTTTTATCGAAAAGCCCCCTCTTTCCTGGGAACGACCTAGTTGTTAAATATTGTGAGTTATAATATTAATAATGAATTAGTTCGTGTTGATTAAAGATGAAATTGATATTTCCATTGTGTTGGGATTATTAGTGTTAGTGGAAATCGACATTTATTTCGATAATAATTGATGTCTGGTTGTCATATTGACCAATCAGGTAATTAACCGGATAAATGAGTAATTAATTACTATTAATTCACATGCTTATAACTATGTGTTCACATGTGTGTACTAATGATTCACATGATTTACTATTTGGGGAGTTGGTGCAAGATTGATAATACTTGCATGACTAAATTAAAAATAGAGATATAGATGAAGGTACTATACTGTAATTAATTTTTTCACATGTTTAGAACTATTGAGTCACATGATTTACTATTGATTCACATGATTTACTATTAGGGGAGGTAGTGCAAGTTTGAATACTTGCAGGACAAAATTAAAAATGAGAAAAAGAGGAAGGTATTATACTGTAATATTTCGAGCCCCAAAACGTGTAATTATCGAAACTATATTTTTCTATTAATAGAAGCTCATTCTTCCTTCATTTCTCACCAATTCACTAAAGCTATAGAGCAATTATTCTAGGGATAAATTATAGAGAGAAAGAAGAAGAGAAGTCTGCTACCTCACTATTTCAGTATCCAGTTTCTTCTAAGGTAATGGGTATTATTTATTTCATATTCTGAAGAGATATTATTTTTCGTATTCGTATGAGTATTATCTTCATTCAATATTCGTAGGAATATTATCTTCGTTAAATATTCGTTGGAATATTTTTTTCGTTCAACAGTCGTAAAAGGTATTATTTCTTCGTAAATGATATTATTTCTTTCAATATCATTATGCCGAAATATTGGTACGAATTTTATTATGGAATTTTTACCTTTTTCTGTCGGGGTTACTATTTACTCTAGTATTATTCACTCGGGTATTCGGGACACTTTTCGTGTTGGAGTACTATTCACGGGTTACTATTCACCCAGTTACTATTCACCCTAATATTATTCACTCGGGTATTCGGGGCACTTTTCATACCGAAGTACTATTCACAAGTTACTATTCACAGGTTACTATTCACCTGGTTACTATTTACTTTAGTATTATTCACTCGAGTATTTGGGATACTTTTCATGTCGGGTTACTATTCACGAGGTACTATTCTCGAAATACTATTCACAGGGTACTATTCTCTCGAAAAATATATTTCTTTTCTGTCCAAATTATTTTTGGTATATAAATATTATTCGTGAATTTTACTCCACAAAGCAGTATCATGTTGACAATTTGGACGTTATTGATTTCTGGATAAATGAAATTATAAATCTTTAAAATTTATCCTTAAACTTGATTTATTGAATTATTATGTCATTGTCATCATTCTCATGCTTATTGTCATCTTTGGCTTACGTGCATAGATGGACTTGGTATGATTATGACCAGGGATTATTCAGTATAATCATGACCGTAATGTGACGAATGATGTGGTGAAAGTCCTCATTGGCTTGTAGTTCATTGATGGACAATTGTTGGTATGATTATGACCATGCATTATTCGGTATAATCATGACCATTGATGATTACATGAATATCCTTGGTCGTGATGCAGGGATGATTTGATTTTATTTATTAAGCTGAGTCTCAGCGATAAAGTTGATGAAAAACTTTTTAAATTATAGAAGATAGTAGATTTTATGCTCTACTTGACTCTTCTAATGGATTGCTTGTTCCGCTGCAGTTAAACTTGTTGTCTATTATATTCTATCAATTTAACATTGTTGATGGCTAATGTGACGCCCCCAAAATTAGGTATACATCACCCATCTTGGGTCGTCAGATACATGGTACAGAATACAAATATAACTTACTAATACAACTGTCGTGTATAATACGACAAAACATAAACTGTGAGTTTGAATACAAATATTATCTTCTAGAGAGTATTCATACTCAAAAGGAGTCATCATTACATTTATTAACACACTATTACATAGAATAGTGAGGACTACTAACTAATACTATCATTCGGACCATCACTCCGTTTCCCGACTTGCCCCAGCTACGTTCTTATTTCCTGAAGAGAACAGTGAAAGAAAGGGTGAGCTCAACTAGCCCAGTAAGAAATATTATGACTAAGACAATGCAGAATAAATTATCATTAGTCTCCAACAATGTTAAACTGATAAAATACAATAGACATCAAGTTTAACTGCAGCGGAACAAGCAATCCATTAAAAGAGTCAAGTAGAGAATAAAATCTACTATCTTTTATGATTTAAAAAGTTTTTCATCACTTCTATTGCTGTGACTCAGCTTAATAAATAATCCACATCATCGAATCACCCCTGCACTACGGCCAAGGATATTCTTTAGTTTCACGACCACGAATTATCCATGCACTACGGCTAAAGATAATCATGTTTTCATCAACGGTCCTGATCATGCCATAAAACAATTCATCTTTGTACTACGGCCAAAGAGAATCCATAGCCATAATCATACCAAAAACTGTCCATCAATGCACTACGGCAAATGAGGATTTTTACCACATCATTTGTAACATTACGGTCATGATTACACCGAATAATCTCTGGTCATAATCATACCAAGTCCATCTATGCACTACAGGCCACAGATGACTTTCAACAAAATATAATCATGAGGATAATGACAATGATATACGAATTCAATAAAACAAGTTCAAGAATTAATTTATCCAGGAACTGATAACGTCCAAATTGTCAACATGATACTGCTTTGTGGAGTAAAATTCAAGAATGTTCAGAAGAATATTTCCATGAAAAGATACTGGATGAAGCGCAAATATAAAGGATATTCCACTAATTTCATGGAGTATAGAAGTCAAAACTTTAACCAACTGAGTATAATAAGGAATGAAATAACAAAAGAAATCACCAGGCATGCGATAGACCGCATAGGCAGGTTATTCCAACAGAATAATAAATAACGGAACCAGGTCCGGCGTAAACCGCACAGACAGGATATTCCAACAGAATAGTAAAGACGGAACCAGGTCCGGCGTAGAACGCACAGACAGGATATTCCAACAAAATAGTAAAGACGGAACCAGGTCCAGCGTAGAACGCACAGACAGGATATTCCAACAGAATAGTAAAGACGGAACCAGGTCCGGCGTAGAACGCACAGACAGGATGTTCCAACAAAATAATAAATAATGGAACCAGGTCCGGCGTAGAACGCACAGACAGGATGTTCCAGCAGAATAATAAGGAATGGAATAATAGAAGAATTTCACCAAGTATGCGGTACTTCGCATAAACAGGTTATTCCAACATAATAACAAAGAATGGAACAACAGAAGTTCTCTTCATGAAGATGAAAGAAAGAAATAATATTCCCTACCTTTGAAAGAAACTGGATATAGGAGTATTGAGGGAGCAGACTTCTCTTTTTCTATAGATTTTCTCTCTATAGCTTCTCTCTATAATTTCTCTCTATAATAATGGCTCTAAAGCTTTAGTGAATTGGTGAAAAATGAAGGAAGAATGAGCTTCTATTTATAGGAAAACATAGTTTCGATAATTGCACGTTTGGGGCTCGAAATATTATAATACAATACCTCCAACTTTTCTTTCATTTTTAATTCAATCATCCAAGTATTATCAAACTTGCACCAACTCCCCTAATAGTAAATCATGTGAATCAATAGTAAAATTATGTGACTCAATAATTCTAAACATGTGAAAAATTAATTACAATATAGTACCTCCCTCTATACCTCCATTTTTAACTTAGTCATGCAAGTATTATCAATCTTGCACCAACTCCCCTAATAGTAACAAGAATGTGAGTCAATAGTATAACATGTGAACAAATAGTTATAATCATGTGAAATAATAGCAATCAATTGCTCATTTATCCGGTTAAATACTCGATTGGTCAATATAACCTCCAGATATCAATTATTATCGAAATAAATGTCGATTTTCACTAACACAAATAATTCCAACATAATGAAACCATTTTTATCAAAATATAAATTTTGAAATTTCGAATGTAAGACCCCAATTTTTATAAATAAAGATGAATTTTCTATAAATATCATTTTTGAATATTATGGAGTTAATTTGATATAATGTTATAGTTGTGGGTAATATTTATAAATTTTGCAAAGTAAGCAAGTTGTTATAAAATATTCGTTTGGTCGGAGAATATTCTTTTTGTCGGGGAATATTCGTACGACGGCACAATCATTGGTGGACCCCACAACGGAATTATTGTCGGATTGAGAAAACGACAGAACTATCTTTCTATAAAAATAACGGCTGAGGTGTTACCGTTAAAACTGTTAAAACTGTTGAACTACTCGGTAGTAAAAGTACAGTAATACGCGTGGTTGCATAGTAGCACACGGTATTGATTATTGATGCTTACGTGAGAAGTCACTCAGCTATACTCAATTATTGCTACAGTAATTGCTGCATCATATCTCTTAAATTATTGTCATAGTATCATCTGTATAATATGTTATATTATTAAATCAATAATTGAGACGTTGTGGTAAGTTTGGTTATTTTATGGGGGGCCATATGTCATCATCTAAGAGTCTCTTCGTCAATAGTAATTACCGTCGTCAATAGTAATTACCGTCGTCAATAGTATTTACCTTAGTCAATAGTAATTACCTTCGTCAATAGTATTTACCTTGGTCAATAGTAATTACCTTCGTCAATAGTATTTACCTTGGTCAATAGTATTTACCTTGGTCAATAGTAATTACCTTCGTCAATAGTATTTACCTTGGTCAATAGTAATTACTTTCGTCAATAGTAGTTGTCCCTTCAATATTACCAAGAGTCATTTGACCCTTCGTTAAGACCAAGAGTCATTTGACCCTTCGTTAAGACCAAGAGCCACCCTCGGTTTTTCTATAAATAGAGGCCTAGGGCTTCATTATTTTTCACGAATTCATTCAAGCTATAGAGAGAGAAAGTATAGAGAGAATAAGAGAGAGAGAATAAAAGTATTCTGCTACATCACTTTTCTAATATCCAGTTCTTTTAAGGTAGGGAATATTATTTCTTTTATATTCATGAAGAGAACTTCTGTTATTCCATTCATTATTATTCTGTTGGAATAACAAGTATACGCGGTCTACCCTATACTTGGTGACATTCTTCTATTATTCTGTTGGAACATCCTGTCTGTGTGTTTTACACCGGACCTGGTTCCGTTTATTATTCTGTTGGAACATCCTGTCTGTGTGTTTTACACCGGACCTGGTTCTGTTTTATTATTATTCTGTTGGAATATCCTGTCTGTGTGTTTTACACCGGACCTGGTTCCATTATTTATTATTCTGTCGGAATATCCTGTCTGTGCGTTTACGCCGGACCTGGTTCCATTATTTATTATTCTATTGGAATAACCTGTCTGTGCGGTCTATCGCATGCATGGTGATTTCTTTTGTTATTCCATTCTTTATTGTACTCAGTTGGTTAAGTTTTGACTTCTATACTCCATGAAATTTGTGGAATATCCTTGATAGTTGCGTTTCATCCAGTATTTTTTTCAAGAAAATATTCTTCTAAGCATTCTTGAATTTTACTCCACAATGCAGTATCATGTTGACAATTTGGACGTTGTTAATTCCTGAATAAATTAATTCTTGAACTTGTTTTATTGAATTCTTATATCATTGTCATCATCCTCATGTTTATAAAATGTTGAAAGTCATCTGTGGCATGTAGTGCATAGATGGACTTGGTATGATTATGACCAGGGATTATTCGGTATAATCATGACCGTAATGTTACAAATGATGTGGTAAAAGTCCTCATTGGCCCGTAGTGCATTGATGGACAGTTGTTGGCATGATCATGACCATTAATGAGTATACGAATATCCTTGGCCGTAGTGCAGGGGTGATTCGATGATGTGGATTATTTTATTAAGCTGAGTATCAGCGATCACAGTATTGAAAAACTTTTTAAATCATAAAAGATAGTAGAGTTTATTTTCTACTTGACTCTTTTAATGGATTGCTTGTTCCGCTACAGTTAAACTTGATGTCTATTATATTTTATCAGTTTAACATTGTTGAAGGCTAATGATAATTTATTCTGCATTATCTAAGTCATAATATTTCTTACTGGGCTAGTTGAGCTCACCCTTTCTTTCACTGTTCTCTTCAGGAAATGAGAACGTAGCTGGGACAAGTCGGGGTACGGAGTGATGGTCCGAATGATAGTATTAGTTAGTAGTCCTCACTATTCTATGTAATGGTGTGTTAATAAATGTAATGAGGACTCCTTTTGAGTATGAATACTCTCTAGAAGATAATATTTGTATTCAAACTCACAGTTTATGTTTTGTCGTATTGTACACGACAGTTGTATTATTAAGTTGTATTTGTATTCTGTACTATGTATCTGACGACTCAAGATGGGTGATGTATACCTATTTTTGGGGGCGTCACAGTTGGTATCAGAGCTTAGGGATATGATCCCTGGCTAAGATGTGAGAATAGAACTAGGAGGGGAGAGACGGGGAATTCCTTCGCTAGTATGACATACCTAAGTTTATTTGTTATTTAATTGGTTGGTCAGAGTATATTGATAATATGTGACATGTTAATTAACCCTTGTTTTGTGGCAGTATTTGAAAATGGCAGCTGGAAATGTCAACAATGGAGTGAATGAGACCGTGGCACCTCTAATCACCAATCAAGATAATGTAATATCAGGTGAAGAAGAAATTAGAGATATCTACGTGGTAAGTGAAGAACTAATAGTTGCACCCGAGCTAGTGGCAGAGGTATCAGCTGATAGTGAGGAAGAAGAGGAAGAAGAGGAAGAAGAGGAACCTGAGGAGAATTGGTTAGAAGAAATCTATGATCAAAACTTAGAATTTCAAAATCGTGTTCATGAGTTAGAAGAGCAGGCTGAAGAACGGCAGACGGTCGTGGAGCAAAGAGATGTAACGATTCAAAATTGTGTTACCCAATATGTGATGCTCGAACAAAATCACGCTTTGGCAGAGTGTAAGATATTAAAGTTGGAATCTGAGAATTCAAATATCAAGGATCAGCTGAAAGAAGAAACAACTGAACGAGTGAGAATGCAGGATGCGTAGGTAAAAGCCGCACGACGTGTTGATATTGTAGAAAGAGATGTCCGATCCAAAAAGGCTAAAATAGATGATATACATTTCTCTTTTTGGACAGCAATTGGGAGAACCCAACATCGAGTTTTGAATTACCCTGTACAGAGCGGTCAATCTGAACTCGATATGGATCGAAGATTGATGATTCAGATCATGAAGCAGGAGTACGATGAAGCAGTTGAGGGTGGAATATGCCCTATATTAAAGTCAATTCCAACGATAGAGATGACATCAAATGCTACCCCAGACAAGTCAAAGCCGGGTAGTTCAAGGGAGAGCGGTTGTCATGACTTCCCAACAAGTGAGGAACCCAAATGAAGTTATCGCGGGTAAGCTAATCATAAACCCTTGCGAAGTTTGTACCTTATTCGACCCACTCTTGTATTTCACCTAGTTGTGTTCAACGTTTAAACTTGGCTCTTAAAAAAAAATAAAAAAATAAAAATAAAAGTTTATTAGACTTGACTTATCTGTTGAAACTCTGTTAGGAGAAACCTTCGTTAACTCCACTATTTATAAATCTTGTTTGATTCAAATCGACACTTTCACGTTACCTGTCGATATGTGATTTTTAAAAACGATTGGTTAACTACCCATTATGCTTTTCGTAAGGTTGTTAATTTTCATATTCCTAACCAACCTGTTATACGAATTCAAGCAACCAAACCACTAAAGTCAATCATTATCATATCAAGCCATAAGTAAAGATCCTCGTTCCTTTCGTTGTTGACTTCCCGGTGTAGAATGCACCGAAGCCAGACTTTCCGTAGGAGACGTTGTAAATGACGATGGCAAGTTGATAGGTATCAATGTGACGTGTTATCCAAGTCTGGGATGAGTCACAATTTTGAATGATATAAATTTCCTGACGTATTCTTGAAGATTTCTTAGCCTACCCCTAGAGCGTGAAATCAAATTTTGTATTGACCCCAGTACAAAACCCATTTCTTAAACCCTCAAATATTTCTTTACTTAAAACGAACGTATTAGGCGCCGAAGACGTTGGCTCGAGCTATTAAAGATTACGATCGTACCATTTAATATCATCGTGGAAAAGTGAACGTGGTAGCTGACGCATTGAGTAGAAGATCATATGCAAGTACGAGTGCGATATTGTCAACACAAAGGCCCATTTTGTGTGACTTGCAAAGGATGGAGATAGAGTTAAAGACTCCAGGGACCCATGTGATGATGGCGAATATACGAGTAGAACCGACTTTAATCGATAAAGTTAAAGCTGCTCAAGCTACAGACCTGGAGCTGATGCGTATGAGGAAGAAAGTGCAAGAAGGTTCTATGCCGGAAGCAAGAATCGATGAAGAAGGAATACTTCGAGTCAACTCCAGACTTTGTGTTCCTAACAATCCTGATTTAAATTATGAAATCATGATGGAGGCGCACAACACACCATTTGCAATCCATCCTGGAAGTACCAAAATGTATCATGATCTTCGTCATACATTTTGTTGGAGCAATATGAAGAGAGAGATAGCGTTGTTTATCTCAAGGTGTCTAACTTGTCAACGAGTCAAAGTGGAGCATCAAGTACCAAAAGGTCCATTGCAACCACTTGAAATTCCAGAATGGAAGTGGGAGCACATTACCATGGATTTCGTTACCGGTCTTCCTAGGGTTTCTCAAGGTATTGATGCGATTTGGGTCATTGTTGATAGATTGACCAAGTCTGCTCATTTCTTACCGATACGAGAAACTTATACACTTGAACGTCTTGCTCGTATGTACATAAACGAGATTGTAAGACTGCATGGTATGCCAGTATCCATAATTTCTGACCGAGACCCAAGATTCACTTCACGATTTTGGGTTAGTTTACAAAAAGCTATGGGCACGGATTTACGATTTAGTTCAGCATATCATCCTCAGACGGACGGACAATCAGAGAGGACTATTCAAACTCTTGAAGATCTATTAAGACTCTGTGTCTTTGACTTCAAGGGAAGTTGGGACAAGTTCTTACCATTGGTGGAGTTTTCCTACAACAACAGTTATCAAGCAAGTATTGGCATGGCTCCATTCGAAGCATTGTATGGAAGAAAATGTCGTTCTCCAGTATGCTGGGATGAGGTGGGTGAAGCAACGTTGTTGGGACCGGAGTTGGTACGTATGACTACAGAAAAGATTCAAACGATCCGACAACGTATAAAAACCTCACAAGATCGACAAAAGAGTTATGCTGATCTTCATCGAAAGGACGTGGAATTTGATGTAGGGGATCATGTGTTCTTACGTGTTGCTCCATGGAAAGGAGTTACAAGATTTGGAAAGAGAGGAAAGCTAAATCCTCGATTCATCGGTCCATTTTTAATCCTCGATCGAGTAGGAACTATGGCTTATAGACTCGCTTTACCGCCAAGTATGTCTCGTGTTCATAACGTTTTCCACATATCCATGTTACACAAATATGTGGAAGACCCGAACCACATTATTGAGTTAGAACCGGACGAAATAGCGGAGGATTTGACGTATGAAGAAGTTCCTGTTCAAATCTTGGATAAGAAGGAACATATTCTACGCTCCAAGGTTATACCTCAAGTCAAAGTTTTGTGGAGAAACCACGATGTTGAGGAAATGACTTGGGAGTTAGAATCAGAAATGAAATCAAGGTATCCTTACCTCTTCGACATACCAGGTACGTACCCTAATTTCGAGGGCGAAATTTCATAAGAAGGGGAGGTTGTAAGACCCCAATTTTTATAAATAAAGATGAATTTTCTATAAATATCATTTTTGAATATTATGGAGTTAATTTGATATAATGTTATAGTTGTGGGTAATATTTATAAATTTTGCAAAGTAAGCAAGTTGTTATAAAATATTCGTTTGGTCGGAGAATATTCTTTTTGTCGGGGAATATTCGTACGACGGCACAATCATTGGTGGACCCCACAACGGAATTATTGTCGGATTGAGAAAACGACAGAATTATCTTTCTATAAAAATAACGGCTGAGGTGTTACCGTTAAAACCGTTAAAACTGTTGAACTACTCGGTAGTAAAAGTACAGTAATACGCGTGGTTGCATAGTAGCACACGGTATTGATTATTGATGCTTACGTGAGAAGTCACTCAGCTATACTCAATTATTGCTACAGTAATTGCTGCATCATATCTCTTAAATTATTGTCATAGTATCATCTGTATAATATGTTATATTATTAAATCAATAATTGAGACGTTGTGGTAAGTTTGGTTATTTTATGGGGGGCCATATGTCATCATCTAAGAGTCTCTTCGTCAATAGTAATTACCGTCGTCAATAGTAATTACCGTCGTCAATAGTATTTACCTTAGTCAATAGTAATTACCTTCGTCAATAGTATTTACCTTGGTCAATAGTAATTACCTTCGTCAATAGTATTTACCTTGGTCAATAGTATTTACCTTGGTTAATAGTAATTACCTTCGTCAATAGTATTTACCTTGGTCAATAGTAATTACTTTCGTCAATAGTAGTTGTCCCTTCAATATTACCAAGAGTCATTTGACCCTTCGTTAAGACCAAGAGTCATTTGACCCTTCGTTAAGACCAAGAGCCACCCTCGGTTTTTCTATAAATAGAGGCCTAGGGCTTCATTATTTTTCACGAATTCATTCAAGCTATAGAGAGAGAAAGTATAGAGAGAATAAGAGAGAGAGAATAAAAGTATTCTGCTACATCACTTTTCCAATATCCAGTTCTTTTAAGGTAGGGAATATTATTTCTTTTATATTCATGAAGAGAACTTCTGTTATTCTATTCGTTATTATTCTGTTGGAATAACCAGTATACGCGGTCTACCCTATACTTGGTGACATTCTTCTATTATTCTGTTGGAACATCCTGTCTGTGTGTTTTACACCGGACCTGGTTCCGTTTATTATTCTGTTGGAACATCCTGTCTGTGTGTTTTACACCGGACCTGGTTCCGTTTTATTATTATTCTGTTGGAATATCCTGTCTGTGTGTTTTACACCGGACCTGGTTCCATTATTTATTATTCTGTCGGAATATCCTGTCTGTGCGTTTACGCCGGACCTGGTTCCATTATTTATTATTCTATTGGAATAACCTGTCTGTGCGGTCTATCGCATGCATGGTGATTTCTTTTGTTATTCCATTCTTTATTGTACTCAGTTGGTTAAGTTTTGACTTCTATACTCCATGAAATTTGTGGAATATCCTTGATAGTTGCGTTTCATCCAGTATTTTTTTCAAGAAAATATTCTTCTAAGCATTCTTGAATTTTACTCCACAATGCAGTATCATGTTGACAATTTGGACGTTGTTAATTCCTGGATAAATTAATTCTTGAACTTGTTTTATTGAATTCTTATATCATTGTCATCATCCTCATGTTTATAAAATGTTGAAAGTCATCTGTGGCATGTAGTGCATAGATGGACTTGGTATGATTATGACCAGGGATTATTCGGTATAATCATGACCGTAATGTTACAAATGATGTGGTAAAAGTCCTCATTGGCCCGTAGTGCATTGATGGACAGTTGTTGGCATGATCATGACCATTAATGAGTATACGAATATCCTTGGCCGTAGTGCAGGGGTGATTCGATGATGTGGATTATTTTATTAAGCTGAGTATCAGCGATCACAGTATTGAAAAACTTTTTAAATCATAAAAGATAGTAGAGTTTATTTTCTACTTGACTCTTTTAATGGATTGCTTGTTCCGCTACAGTTAAACTTGATGTCTATTATATTTTATCAGTTTAACATTGTTGAAGGCTAATGATAATTTATTCTGCATTATCTAAGTCATAATATTTCTTACTGGGCTAGTTGAGCTCACCCTTTCTTTCACTGTTCTCTTCAGGAAATGAGAACGTAGCTGGGACAAGTCGGGGTACGGAGTGATGGTCCGAATGATAGTATTAGTTAGTAGTCCTCACTATTCTATGTAATGGTGTGTTAATAAATGTAATGAGGACTCCTTTTGAGTATGAATACTCTCTAGAAGATAATATTTGTATTCAAACTCACAGTTTATGTTTTGTCGTATTGTACACGACAGTTGTATTATTAAGTTGTATTTGTATTCTGTACTATGTATCTGACGACTCAAGATGGGTGATGTATACCTATTTTTGGGGGCGTCACATCGAAGTTTGACTTTTTTCGAAAAAGTCAACTGTTGACTTTTTGGCCAAATAGTGAATTTCAAAAAATTTTGTGTTTATAGACTATTTTTACTAATTTCGACGTTCTAGACTCAAATATCACGTCCGCGTCACCAAATTCAACTCTGAACAACATTCATCATTAATATTATAACTCATGAATAGTAACTCGTGAATAGTACTCAGACACGAAAAGTGTCTCAAATACCCGAGTGAATAATACTAGAGTGAATAGTAATTTGGGTGAATAGTAACCCGTGAATAGTAACTCGTGAATAGTAACTCGTGAATAGTAACTCGTGAATAGTACTCCTGACACAAAAAGTGTCCCGAATACCCGATTGAACAATACTAAGTGACTTCTCACATAAATATCAATAATCAATATCGTGTGCTACTATGCAACCACGCGTATTACTGTACTTTTAACACCAGGTGTTTTAACAGTTAACGGTAAAACTTCCGCCGTTATTTTTATAAATTTTTTTGTCGTTTTCTCAATCCAAAAATAATTCCGTTGTGGGGTCCACCAATAATTATGTCGTCGTACGAATATTCCCCGATAAAAATAATATTTCCTGACCAATCGAATATTATATAACAACTTGCATACTTTACAAAATTTATAATTATAACATTATATCAAATCTATACCATAATATAAAAAAAATATTTCGAGAATATTAAATATTTATTCATAAAATTTGGGGTCTCACAGCTAATGATAATTTATTCTTCATTATCTTAGTCATAATATTTTTTACTGGGCTAGTTGAGCTCACCCTTTTGCTTTCATTGTTCTCTTCAGGAAATGATAACATAGCCGGGACTAGTCGGGGAATGGAGTGATGGTCCAAGATGGTGTCATAGTAGTCCTCACTATTCTATAAAATAGTGTGATAATAAATGTAATGAGTACTCCATTGAGTGTGGATATTGTTTAGATGACAATATTTATATTAAAACTCATAGCATATGTTTTATCGTATTTTACACGACAGTTGTATAATTAAGTTTTTATTTATATTTTGTACCATGTATTTGGCGACTCAAGATGGGTGATGTATACCTGTTTTGGGGGCGTCACATTTGGTATCAAAGCTTAAGGATATGATCCCCTAACTGAGATGTGAGACTAGAACTAGGAGGGCGAGACGTGTAATTCCTTCGCTGGTATGACCTACCTAAGTTATTTGGTATTTAATTGTTCGGTCAGAGTATAGGGATAATATGTGGCATGTCAATTAACCCTTAGTTTGAAACTATATTCTAGAATGATATCTGAAATACATGAGGTGAGAAATGGGAAAATCATAATAGTAAGGAAATAACCGGGAAGGTACAATCCAAAAAGAAAGCAACGTATTCTCATCTCTTCGAACTACTAGGTACGTAAATTTCGAGGGAAAAATTTCATAAGGAGGGGAGATTGTGAGACCCCAAATTTTATGAAATGAAAGTATTCAATTTTCTTATAATTATTCTATTTTGTAAATGGTTAAATTGATAAAAGGTTAAAATTAAGGGTGATATTTGAATTTTTTTTTAAAGTAAGCAAGTTGTCATAAAATACACGGTAGTAAAAATACAGTAATACTCGTGGTCGCATAGTAGTACACGGTATTGATTATTGATGCATACGAAAGAAGTCACTTAGTTATACTCAATTATTGCTACAGTAATTACTGCATCATATCTCTCATATTATTGATTAAATTATTGTCATAGTATCATCTGCATAATATGTTATATTATTAAATCAATAATTAAGACGACAAAGTTATTCATATTATTATTTGTAATATTAACAATGTCTAGAAGTTCTGTCAAGGAGAGGTTAGATAATTTAATTGCACGCCAATAAGGAGAAATCCTTATCGGAAAGCCCCTTCTTTCTTGGGAACGACCTGGTTGTTAAATATTGTGAGTTATAATATTAATGATGAATTAGTTCGTGTTGATTAAAGATGAAATTGATATTTTCATTGTGTTGGGATTATTAGTGTTAGTGGAAATCGACATTTATTTCGATAATAATTGATGTCTTGAGGTTATATTGACCAATCGGGTAATTAACCGGATAAATGAGCAATTAATTGCTATTAATTCACATGCTTATAACTATGTGTTCACATGTGTGTACTATTCATTTACATGATTTACTACTAGGGGAGTTGGTGCAAGATTAATAATACTTGCATGACTAAATTAAAAATAGAGGTATAGATGAAGATACTATACTGTAATTAATTTTTTCACATGTTTAGAACTATTGAGTCACATGATTTACTATTGAATCACATGATTTACTATTAGGGGAGGTGGTGCAAGTTTGATAATACTTGCAAGACTAAATTAAAAATAAAAAAAAAGGAAGGTATTATGCTGTAATAGTTTGAGCCCCAAAACGTGCAATTATCGAAATTATATTTTCCTATAAATAGAAGCTCATTCTTCCTTCATTTCTCACCAATTTACTAAAGGTATAGAGCAATTATTATAGAGAGAAATTATAGAGAGAAAGAAGAAGAGAAGTCTGCTACCTCACTATTCCAGTATCCAGTTTCTTCTGAGGTAAGGGGCATTATTTATTTCATATTCTGAAGAGATATTATTTTTCGTATTCGTATGAATATTATCTTCATTCAATATTCGTAGGAATATTATCTTCGTTAAATATTCGTTGGAATATTATTTTCGTTCAACAGCCGTAAGGGGTATTATTTCTTCGTAAATGATATTATTTCTTTCAATATCATTATGCCGAAATATTGGTTAGAATTTTATTATGGAATTTCTACCTTTTTGTGTCGGAGTTACTATTCACTCTAGTATTATTCACTCGAGTATTCGGGGCACTATTCGTGTCGGAGTACTATTTACGAGTTACTATTCATGGGTTACTATTCACCCATTTACTATTCACTCTAGTATTATTCACTCGGGTATTCGGGACACTTTTCGTGTCAGAGTACTATTCACGAGTTACTATTCACCCACTTACTATTCACTCTAGTATTATTCACTCGGGTATTTGAGACACTTTTCATGTCGGGTTACTATTCACGAGGTACTATTCCCGAAGTACTATTCTCAGGGTACTATTCACCCGAAAAATATATTTCTTTTCTGTCTAAATTATTTTTGGTACATGAATATTATTCTTGAATTTTACTCCACAAAGTAGTATCATGTTGACAATTTGGACGTTATTGATTTCTGGAGAAATTAAATTATAAATCTTTAAAATTTATCATTGAATTTATTTTATTGAATTACTATGTGATTGTCATCATCCTCATTCTTATATTATGATAAAAGTCATCTTTGGCTTACGTGCATAGATGGACTTGGTATGATTATGCCAGGGATTATTCGGTATAATCATAACCGTAATGTGACGAATGATGTGGTGAAAGCCCTCATTGGCCTGTAGTTCATTGATGGACAGTTATTGGTATGATTATGACCATGCATTATTCGATATAATCATGACCATTGATGATTACATGAATATCCTTGGCCGTAGTGTAGGGATGGTTTGATTTTATTTATTAAGTTGAGTCTCAAAGATAAAGTTGATGAAAAACTTTTTAAATCATAGAAGATAGTAGATTTTATGCTCTACTTGACTCTTCTAATAGATTGCTTGTTCCGCTGCAGTTAAACTTGTTGTCTATTATATTCTATCAGTTTAACATTGTTGAGGGCTAATGATAATTTATTCTGCATTATCTTAGTCATAATATTTCTTACTGGGCTAGTTGAGCTCACCCTTTTGCTTTCATTGTTCTCTTCAGGGAATGAGAACATAGCCGGGACTAGTCGGGGAATGGAGTGATGGTCCGAGATGGTGTCATAGTAGTCCTCACTATTCTATAAAATAGTGTGATAATAAATGTAATGAGGACTCCACTGAGTGTGGATATTGTTTAGATGACAATATTTGTATTAAAACTCATAGCATACGTTTTGTCCTTGTTTACACGACAGTTGTATAATTAAGTTTTTATTTATATTTTGTACCATATATTTGGCGACTCAAGATGGGTGATGTATACATGTTTTGGGGGCGTCACAATCGACATCGCAACATCCAAATAATAAGCATAAAAAGGCATGTACAGATATTATGCGATGCACATAATCAAGGCATCTATTCATGCAGTTATCCATCTCTCCTCAATAATGGAAAAATCTCCTCGATGGATGGTAAAACTTTCAGCCGATGCAAAATGATCAATCATGAAATCCATCAAAATAATGTGGCTACCACCCACCTCTGACAGGACCACTGTCCTCCTCAAACTTATGGTCGTCATAAACTGTCGGTACATGTGCCTGACCTCAACACTGACATAGGGACAAACCATCTGCAAATCAAAAATCCTATAATACTCCTCCAAAGTAGGAGTTAGCTCATCTGAGCCAAATCTAAATATGTGGCGTGCAGGGATCCTTGAGCTAGCATCCCATCTATAAAGCCCTCAGGCACTTGGAAGGACAATAAGGACATAGAATGTTCAAGAAGATGACAAATGATCATACGGCATGCCAACCCCTCAAACTAGTAGCAATACGACATGTTGGAACGTGATCCAAGCGAGTAATAGATGATGAAGCCATCTGTAGAAAGCAGTATCATAAAGACCATACAGGGGTCATCTCTAACCAATCATCCACAAATATGAAATGCATTAATATATAAGTATGCATCATGATGAAAAAAGGATATAACATATGTAATATAAATGAAAAGAAAACATCACATATACATTTGGGAATACACCAGTTTATATATACATCAATGTTATATCCATGATACATATGAAAAATAAAAATAAAAAGTAGAGAATAATGGGGCACGAACGCCCAATAGCTAATAGTGGCCTATAAAATTAAATTTACGCTATCCATGAAAGCTCTAGAGTCATCTAACTGATCAACCTAGGCAAAATCATAATGTGTAGGTAAATTCGACATCTCTAGGTGATAGAATATGGACTCTCCTCCATCAACAAACCCGAAAGTATCTAAATAGGTCGTCCAGACGGACCATCTTCAAATCCAAAAGAATCAAAGCCAGCCATCCTAGATGGACCAGTCCTAAAAGAATCAAAACCTCCAGTGTCAGACGGACCCTCCCCAAAGCTAGAGGGATCGAAAGCCACAGACTCAGATGGATCCCAGCTCAGGTGGCGAATAAAAGGGACATCTCCTCCACACACTGTGTCGGCGCTGTAATCTGCGACAAATGAGTCAGCTCATGAACACAGGCTATATAATCGGTCATCATAATAGACCTAGGGACCATATCCCCCAGAAATTGTGTGGCCCAAGTCTGAGCACCTATAGTGCGGTGAAAGTAGTATGCATATAAGTCAATCATGTTGATAATAAAGCATATACTTTGTAACAATCTTATTCGTTTATTAATAAAAGTATTTGTTTAATAAAGGCTTTAATTTATCTACATGATGATTTTTTTTATAATATATGATAAATCCATAGTTTTAAGCAATGCGTTTAGAATCATGATGAGATCATGCTAATGAGATCTAAATTCTTAGATAACTTAAAACTAAAATTGTTCCCAATCTTTAGATTACTAAAAAGGGGATTAATGAATCCAGATAGATTGGTACATACGTTGCTTGCTCATTGGATGATGATGATTGATCTCATGATCACTTGTGTGGAGACACTAAAATAAGTATGTATGTGCTTATTGGAGAATAAGTTCACTTAGCGTGGCTCGCTACGGAATACCTAATGGAGTTTTACTTGCATGTCAACAGAAATTTCTGAAGTGATAGTAGTACAAGTGATCCTTAGACTTAAGATCATCATAATTTCTTGTGTATAATGAATTATACTTTGACTTATTCCTTAAGACCCGTAGGGTATATCAAAGGGTATGCTTAGGTGTAATAAGTTATATATGGAGATAATGAATGATTAATAAAGAATCTACCACTTCTAGTAAAAGAAGAGAATGTCCTATGTGATTCGATAAATGACAACCTAGTAGTCCTTAGCCAAGGCAAAATAAAATTAGAAATGAGTTTCTAATTTGTATTATTTGGAGTTGTGCATTTAAGAATCGATATATATATAATTAAATAAAATAAGACTTGATAGTAATTTTATGTCTTATATTTAATTGGGACATTGTATGGTGGAAGGATTGAATTGCACGATAACTATTTACTCAAAGGTTCTTTTATGATTTATGTTGAAATCTATATTATCTAGAAAGTCGTTGATTGCTAAGGAGGCTTATCCTTATTGTAGAATAAATGTTATTTATTTAAATGAATTAATAGTTTAATTTATTTATTTAAATAAGATTAGAATTATTTTAATTGATTTATTCACAAACGATTTAATATGGAGAACTTAAAAGGCTACACCATAAAAGAAAGAATATTTATTTAAGAAGTAAATGATATAATCATAATAATAAGTTAAGTGTATTTAATTTAATCTATGGTGATAGAATAAATTAAATAGCTTAATATTTATTATTTAATATTTTTGAAATATTAAATATAAATTAATAAGAGGAGTCTTATTATTATTATTATTATTATTATTATTATTATTATTATTATTATTATTATTATTATTATTATTATTATTATTATTATTTAATTTCTAAAGGAGTTTGAGAATTAAATAATAAAAGGTACTCTCATATATTCCTAATAAGATTAGGAGCCTAATTAATTAAAAGAAATTAATTAATTAAAATAAAACTTAATTCCTTAATTATTAAGGAGGGTTGCCTACATCTATAAATAAGAGGAGTTTTATTATAGGTGAGGGTTGATGTTTTTCACAACACACGTTAATGACAATTCAAAGAGTTGGGAGAGTACACATAATATTCTATAGAGATAGAATTAGGATTTTGTCAAACACTTATCTTCTTGAATACTTGTTCTTCCTTGGTGGATCACCTCTAGAGGCCAAACACTTGGGTGGCTAACGTTGATCAAATGAAGGAATCAAACCCGGTGGATTCAAGTTGATCGTGAAAAGAAATTGGAGGTGAACTCGTACCTGAGAAAGCTAGTTTCTACAAGGGTATGAATTTTATCTTCATCTCTTTTCATCTAATTAATAATTGCGTATAAAGGATGATCCGGGTAATTGGTTTGTAAAATTTTAAAACTCTATTTTTATGCTTCCCCTTTACTTTGATGTAATTTGATTGTGTACATGAATATTACAAAACCTAACAGTGGTATCAGAGCCAAACTTTTATGCGAATTATTAATTATTCAGAGTCGATATGTATGTTGATATGTGTTTAAAATAAATTTTTTGGGCATAACTATTAGTATAGAATCATGTTTTTAGAGAAAAATTACATAATTCTTAAATTTAAAAAACAAACTCTGCCCAATGGCACCGCAGCGCCTGCTTAAGGCATATTGGCAGCGCCGGGTCAAGATTTTAAAAAACTAGAGCTGTAGAGCCTGATGCTAGTTCACTAGTAGCACTGCAGCGCCACTCCCCAGAAAATTTTTTTTATTTGAAATTTAATTAACACAAAAGGTTTATTTTAATTAAAATTGGATACAATATTTTTCAGTAATTCTAAATTAGAAATAAAGAAGTTTATTTTGATTTGAAATTAGATTAAAATAAAGTTGTTTATTTTAATTGGAATTGGATTCCACGTTCGTTTAAATAAAAGAGTTTATTCAAAAAGTTTTATATTTTAATTGGAATTGAATTCCACATTCGTTTGAATAAAAGTGTTTATTCAAAAGTTTTATAATAACTTAGAATTGGATTTCACGTTCGTTTGAATAAAAGAGTTTATTAAACAGTTTTATATTAACTTAGAATTGGATTCCATATTCGTTTGAATAAAATAGTTTATTTACATATAGAATAAGATTTCATGTTTTCTAGAATAAAGAGTTTATTCACTTATGGAATAGGATTCCATGTTTTCTAAAATTAAAGATGTTTAATTTTTGATAAGGAATATGATTCAACATATTTTATTTTTCCAAATTTTAAGTTAAAATAAAAGAGTTTATTTTGAAACATTAAATTGGATTCCTTATTAATTAAATTAAAGGAGTTTATTTTAATTTGTAATTTGATTAAAAAATAAATTAGTTTATTTTTATTCAAAATTGGACAAAATAAAGTAAAGAAGTTTATTATGATTTTGATTAAAAATGAAGGAGTTTATTTTGTTTCAAAATTAGATTTTATGCTAATTAAAATTACCCATTAAATCGATATCAATATATATATTGAATATTTATTATTTATGAGATGAATATTTTTTATTGATGCATACGTTGATATGCATGATAATAAATGGGATTGATTATGAACTATTGACCAATGTGATTGAATTTTATTTTAGTTGGATGCATGAATTTATGAGTTTTATTGAATGGGGTCTACGTACCTCGTCTTCTCTATTTCTTTTCTTAATATAAATTCTATCTCCCTCCTATGTACTTTGTAAGACCCCGAATTTTATGAAATAAAAGTATTCAATTTTTCTATTCAGTAAATGGTTAAATTGATAAAAGTTTAAAGTTATGGGTGAAATGCGAATATTTTTTTCAAAATAAGCAAGTGGTTATAAAATAATCATTGTTGTCGGGGAATATTCGTTTGGTCGTAGAATATTCTTTCTGTCGGGAAATATTCGTACGTCGGCGCAGCTATTTGTGGGCCCCATAACGAATAACTGTCGGATGACGATAACGACAAAAATTTGAGTTTTTACAAATAACGGCGTAGTTGTTACCGTTAACACTGTTGGAATACCCGGTGGTTAAAATACAGTAATACGCGTTATTGCACAGTAGCACACGGTATTGCATAGTATTTTTGAAATTATTGATTCTTACGTAAGAAGGCACTACTCAATAATTGTTACAGTAATTACTGTTCAATATTTTATTTTATTGATTCAATAATTGCTGCGTTGATATTTTATATTATTGTTGTTTCGATAATTGTTGTTGCACAGTATTTTCTATTAGCAGATCAATAATTCATATTATTTGAATAATATTATTAGATAACATTATTGTCAATGTCTAAAAAGTTCTGTCTAAGGAGAGGTTTGGTCATCTAATTGCGCGCCAGTAAGGAGAAATTCTTATTGGAAAGCCCCCTCTTTCCTGGGAACGGCCTGGTTGTCATAAATGTGATTCTGTAATATTATTTGTGAATAATTAATTATTGATTCATATGATAAGGAAATATTTATATTATGTGGATATAAATGAGGGATATATTTTTGTGGTTAAAAATGAAGGAGTTAATGTTGAGATTTTTATCAGTATTTTTGTCAGAATGGAGGTATTAAAAATTAGGGTTTTTGAGATATTTTGCGGGGGTTATAATTTTTAATCCGACCGTTGGATCGTGGTAATTTTTGGATATGTTATACATATATAAGTTGAGTATATGTCCACAAATTTTGAACCGTTAAAAATGAACGTATGATTTGTTATGAATTTTACGAGATGACTGGTTCAGAAATTGTTGAATTTTCGGAGTTTATCATTTTGGTGGAAAATTCTAGAATTGGTGGGCTCCACTTGTGGTTGGTGAAGAAATGTGCTGAATTATATTTCAAATGTGGTGGGTGGGAATAGTAGCAGGTAAAGCCATCAGGTTGCAGGTCAAACCTACTAAAATTTTCCTATAAATAGAGGGCTAAGTTAGAATTGAAAATCACACCAGAAACAAGTTTTCTCTCTTTCTCTCTCTAGATTATTGAGTGTATTTTGTGAGTATTTAGATACTTTGTGAGTTTCTATTCATCAGTGCAAGTTTCCTTCAGCCTTATACCGATCAGAAGTACTGCTCTTTTGAGGTAAGGGATAGTACGGGATAGTAAGGGATATTAAGTGATTTTAAGGGTTGTTATGATTTTCAGTTTCGTAATTTTTCTGATCTTCAAAAATTCTGGAAAAATTTGAAATGATATTTTGATGAGTTTTCTTGATTGTGTCCAAAAATGGTGATTTTTGGATGTATAGATTGAGAGTTATGAATTTTATGAGAAAAGATTATTTTAGAAGTAACAGCTTATAATTCCTTGTGGTTAACTCAAAAATTGATGAAATTTTTATTGGGAGTACATGTATATGATAGAAGTATACTATGTAAATTTCAGAATTTTTAGACAAAAGTACAATTTTTGATAAATGTCTAAATATTCGGCTATTTTGGCCATATGAAAAATAGTAAATGACTTTTAAAAATTCTGAGAAAAATATATGTTCACTATGGGACTATATTATGCTAAATCTCAGAAAAGAAATATTTTTGGAACTGATTTGGTATTTTTCATGAAAATGGTCTAGTTATGAGTAAATGAATTAAATATGTTTTGTGAAGAAAGAAAATTGAAAAATAGGATTTTATGGCTTGAGAATCCTATATGAGGTATATGCAGATTTTTGATGAGGGTTTTGGTTATTGATGATGAAATTGTAAGAGTTGGCATTTTATTATGATTAAATGCATTAATTAGTAAAGTGTAAACAATTAAAATAAATTGTTTATAAATTTAAGTAATGTTATTCTTTCAATATCATTATACCGAAATATTGGTATGAATTTTATTGTAGAATTTCTATCTTTTGTGTCGGGGTTACTATTCATGAGTTACGAATAATACTCTTGAGATTAAAACTATATGTTGATCATATTATTTTTATCATCATATATAACATTTTTATAACCCTGATGTTGAAATTCTCTTTCACTGGAGTGTAAAGATGGATAGATTATTGGTATGATCATGACTAGGGTTCTCTTTGGCCTGTAGTGCAAAGTTGAATTGTGACTGGTATGATCATGACCATTGAATTTATAATTGAATATCTTAAGCTTAAGTGCAAAGGTGAATTGATCAACATGGTTATAATTATTGTTTATATAAATTCTGAAATGATTATATATTTCTTTGAGATATGAATATATTTGGCCTGTAGTGCAAATATGAATTGTTGATGAATATCTTTGGCATGTAGTGCAAAGATGGCCTGTTGATGAATATCTTTGGCCTGTAGTGCAAAGATGAACTGTTGTTGAATATCTTTGGCCCGTAGTGCAAAGATGGTTTGTTGATGAATATCTTTGGCCCGTAGTGCAAAGATGGTTTGTTGATGAATATCTTTGGCCCGTAGTGCAAAGATGGATTTGTTAGTATGATTATAAACAGGAATTGTGATTTGGTATAACCATGATCTTTGATGTTTCAGGTAAAGACAGGTGATGAAAATATTCTTCGTCCTGGGTGCGAAGAAAAATTTAGAATCACAATTATGATTATGAGTTATTCATATGATTGTGGAAAGGAACTGTTGATTGATGTTACAGGGATAAAACATTGTTGATGGATTTTTAACATGGAGAAGATAATAGACTTTATAGTCTATTTGACTCTTCTAATGGATTGCTCGTTCCGCTGCAACTATGGTTGAAATTTTTATCATTTACCATATGTTCTAAATCTCTGATTTATTATTGATGAAGGCTATTGATAATTTAATTATCTTTAGTCATGATATTCTTTACTGAGCTAGTTGTGCTCACCCTTTTGCTTCACAATTCCTTTCAGGTAATAAGAGTGTAGCTGGGTCGAGCGGGGGTAACAAGGGAATAGAACGGTGGTCATCATTTAGTAGTTATATTTGGTGAATCATCTAGGGTGAAGCGAACCCAACGTTGGAAGGGTGTTTTGTCACTATCATACAAGATGTCTAATGACATACAACCTCGTGTCATCATAAGACAGGGATGTGCTCATCCACTTGCTGAGTATATATACGAGCACTACCTATATAATCTTGGTGTTTGTTTGAAGTATAATTCTCAATTAGAGACAGTAGAGATAATGATAAGTCAAGAGAAGACTCACCATTGGGAAGAATATGATAGTAATCTTCTCGTTTTTCTTTGGGGTCTATTGGGTCAACCAAGGATAATTCTGTGGCCATATGATATCTATCATAACCTAGACGCGTGGTCTCCCATGTACGAAGGTTTCCTTGAGCACTTCCCAAAGATTCTAATTTCTAAAACAGTTTTTGACTATACCTTTATGTAAGGTGTTATTGTGAGGTGATGTCCACGGTTGGAACATGAGTCACACTTGGTATTTATTTGTATCCAAACTCACAGCATATGTGTTGTTGTATTTTGCACGACAATTGTTGTAATAAAGTTGTAGTTATTTTCTGTACCATGTATTTGACGACTCAGAATGGGTTGGGTGGAATGAACCTATTTTGGGGTCGTCACATTTGGTATCAGAGCTATAAGTAAAGAGCCCCGAGCCTCTCGCTGGTGACTTCCTGTTGATGGGGGATGCACCGAAGCCAGACTCTCCGTAGGGGACGCCGTTCTGCGGTGGCAAACTGATAGGTATCAATGTAAGGTGCTGACATAGGTTGGTGTCCAGAGTTACATTTGGTATCAGAGCTTAGGGATATGATCTCTGGCGGAGATCGGGGAATAGGACTAGGAGGAGAGAGACGAGTAAATCCTTCGCTAGTGGGTCCTACCTAAGCTTATTTGTTGGTCGATCATAATATTGGGATATTATGTGATATGTTAATTTGTTCAATTAACCTTTGTTTTGAAGCTGTATTCTAGAATGATATCTGAAATACAGGAGATGAGCAATGAAGAAATTATGTTGACAGGAAAGATGGAATCTGAAATGAAAGCAAGGTATTCTCAACTCTTTGAAATACCAGGTACGTAAATTTCGGGGACGAAATTTCATAAGGAGGGGAGATTGTAAGACCCCGAATTTTATGAAATAAAAGTATTCAATTTTTCTATTCAGTAAATGGTTAAATTGATAAAAATTTAAAGTTATGGGTGAAATGCGAATATTTTTTTCAAAATAAGCAAGTGGTTATAAAATAATCATTGTTGTCGGGGAATATTCGTTTGGTCGTAGAATATTCTTTCTGTCGGGGAATATTCGTACGACGGCGCAGCTATTTGTGGGCCCCATAACGAATAACTGTCGGATGACGATAACGACAAAAATTTGAGTTTTTACAAATAACGGCGTAGTTGTTACCGTTAACACTGTTGGAATACCCGGTGGTTAAAATACAGTAATACGCGTTATTGCACAGTAGCACACGGTATTGCATAGTATTTTTGAAATTATTGATTCTTACGTAAGAAGGCACTACTCAATAATTGTTACAGTAATTACTGTTCAATATTTTATTTTATTGATTCAATAATTGCTGCGTTGATATTTTATATTATTGTTGTTTCAATAATTGTTGTTGCACAGTATTTTCTATTATCAGATCAATAATTCATATTATTTGAATAATATTATTAGATAACATTATTGGTCAATGTCTAAAAGTTCTGTCTAAGGAGAGGTTTGGTCATCTAATTGCGCGCCAGTAAGGAGAAATTCTTATTGGAAAGCCCCCTCTTTCCTGGGAACGGCCTGGTTGTCATAAATGTGATTCTGTAATATTATTTGTGAATAATTAATTATTGATTCATATGATAAGGAAATATTTATATTATGTGGATATAAATGAGGGATATATTTTTGTGGTTAAAAATGAAGGAGTTAATGTTGAGATTTTTATCAGTATTTTTGTCAGAATGGAGGTATTAAAAATCAGGGTTTTTGAGATATTTTGCGGGGGTTATAATTTTTAATCCGACCGTTGGATCGTGGTAATTTTTGGATATGTTATACATATATAAGTTGAGTATATGTCCACAAATTTTGAACCGTTAAAAATGAACGTATGATTTGTTATGAATTTTACGAGATGACTGGTTCAGAAATTGTTGAATTTTCGGAGTTTATCATTTTGGTGGAAAATTCTAGAATTGGTGGGCCCCACTTGTGGTTGGTGAAGAAATGTGCTGAATTATATTTCAAATGTGGTGGGTGGGAATAGTAGCAGGTAAAGCCATCAGGTTGCAGGTCAAACCTACCAAAATTTTCCTATAAATAGAGGGCTAAGTTAGAATTGAAAATCACACCAGAAACAAGTTTTCTCTCTTTCTCTCTCTAGATTATTGAGTGTATTTTGTGAGTATTTAGATACTTTGTGAGTTTCTATTCATCAGTGCAAGTTTCCTTCAGCCTTATACCGATCAGAAGTACTGCTCTTTTGAGGTAAGGGATAGTACGGGATAGTAAGGGATATTAAGTGATTTTAAGGGTTGTTATGATTTTCAGTTTCGTAATTTTTCTGATCTTCAAAAATTCTGGAAAAATTTGAAATGATATTTTGATGAGTTTTCTTGATTGTGTCCAAAAATGGTGATTTTTGGATGTATAGATTGAGAGTTATGAATTTTATGAGAAAAGACTATTTTAAAAGTAACAGCTTATAATTCCTTGTGGTTAACTCAAAAATTGATGAAATTTTTATTGGGAGTACATGTATATGATAGAAGTATACTATGTAAATTTCAGAATTTTTAGACAAAAGTACAATTTTTGATAAATGTCTAAATATTCGGCTATTTTGGCCATATGAAAAATAGTAAATGACTTTTAAAAATTCTGAGAAAAATATATGTTCACTATGGGACTATATTATGCTAAATCTCAGAAAAGAAATATTTTTGGAACTGATTTGGTATTTTTCATGAAAATGGTCTAGTTATGAGTAAATGAATTAAATATGTTTTGTGAAGAAAGAAAATTGGAAAATAGGATTTTATGGCTTGAGAATCCTATATGAGGTATATGCAGATTTTTGATGAGGGTTTTGGTTATTGATGATGAAATTATAAGAGTTGGCATTTTATGATGATTAAATGCATTAATTAGTAAAGTGTAAACAATTAAAATAAATTGTTTATAAATTTAAGTAATGTTATTCTTTCAATATCATTATACCGAAATATTGGTATGAATTTTATTGTAGAATTTCTATCTTTTGTGTCGGGGTTACTATTCATGAGTTACGAATAATACTCTTGAGATTAAAACTATATGTTGATCATATTATTTTTATCATCATATATAACATTTTTATAACCCTGATGTTGAAATTCTCTTTCACTGGAGTGTAAAGATGGGTAGATTATTGGTATGATCATGACTAGGGTTCTCTTTGGCCTGTAGTGCAAAGTTGAATTGTGACTGGTATGATCATGACCATTGAATTTATAATTGAATATCTTAAGCTTAAGTGCAAAGGTGAATTGATCAACATGGTTATAATTATTGTTTATATAAATTCTGAAATGATTATATATTTCTTTGAGATATGAATATATTTGGCCTGTAGTGCAAATATGAATTGTTGATGAATATCTTTGGCATGTAGTGCAAAGATGGCCTGTTGATGAATATCTTTGGCCTGTAGTGCAAAGATGAACTGTTGTTGAATATCTTTGGCCCGTAGTGCAAAGATGGTTTGTTGATGAATATCTTTGGCCCGTAGTGCAAAGATGGATTTGTTAGTATGATTATAAACAGGAATTGTGATTTGGTATAACCATGATCTTTGATGTTTCAGGTAAAGACAGGTGATGAAAATATTCTTCGTCCTGGGTGCGAAGAAAAATTTAGAATCACAATTATGATTATGAGTTATTCATATGATTGTGGAAAGGAACTGTTGATTGATGTTACAGGGATAAAACATTGTTGATGGATTTTTAACATGGAGAAGATAATAGACTTTATAGTCTATTTGACTCTTCTAATGGATTGCTCGTTCCGCTGCAACTATGGTTGAAATTTTTATCATTTACCATATGTTCTAAATCTCTGATTTATTATTGATGAAGGCTATTGATAATTTAATTATCTTTAGTCATGATATTTTTTACTGAGCTAGTTGTGCTCACCCTTTTGCTTCACAATTCCTTTCAGGTAATAAGAGTGTAGCTGGGTCGAGCGGGGGTAACAAGGGAATAGAACGGTGGTCATCATTTAGTAGTTATATTTGGTGAAGAATCTAGGGTGAAGCGAACTCAACGTTGGAAGGGTGTTTTGTCACTATCATACAAGATGTCTAATGACATACAACCTCGTGTCATCATAAGACAGGGATGTGCTCATCCACTTGCTGAGTATATATACGAGCACTACCTATATAATCTTTGTGTTTGTTTGAAGTATAATTCTCAATTAGAGACAGTAGAGATAATGATAAGTCAAGAGAAGACTCACCATTGGGAAGAATATGATAGTAATCTTCTCGTTTTTCTTTGGGGTCTATTGGGTCAACCAAGGATAATTCTGTGGCCATATGATATCTATCATAACCTAGACGCGTGGCCTCCCATGTACGAAGGTTTCCTTGAGCACTTCCCAAAGATTCTAATTTCTAAAACAGTTTTTGACTATACCTTTATGTAAGGTGTTATTGTGAGGTGATGTCCACGGTTGGAACATGAGTCACATTTGGTATTATTTGTATCCAAACTCACAGCATATGTGTTGTTGTATTTTGCACGACAATTGTTGTAATAAAGTTGTAGTTATTTTCTGTACCATGTATTTGACGACTCAGAATGGGTTGGGTGGAATGAACCTATTTTGGGGTCGTCACATTTGGTATCAGAGCTATAAGTAAAGAGCCCCGAGCCTCTCGCTGGTGACTTCCTGTTGATGGGGGATGCACCGAAGCAAGACTCTCCGTAGGGGACGCCGTTCTGCGGTGGCAAACTGATAGGTATCAATGTAAGGTGCTGACATAGGTTGGTGTCCAGAGTTACATTTGGTATCAGAGCTTAGGGATATGATCTCTGGCGGAGATCGGGGAATAAGACTAGGAGGAGAGAGATGAGTAAATCCTTCGCTAGTGGGTCCTACCTAAGCTTATTTGTTGGTCGATCATAATATCGGGATATTATGTGATATGTTAATTTGTTCAATTAACCTTTGTTTTGAAGCTGTATTCTAGAATGATATCTGAAATACAGGAGATGAGCAATGAAGAAATTATGTTGACAGGAAAGATGGAATCTGAAATGAAAGCAAGGTATTCTCAACTCTTTGAAATACCAGGTACGTAAATTTCGGGGACGAAATTTCATAAGGAGGGGAGATTGTAAGACCCCGAATTTTATGAAATAAAAGTATTCAATTTTTCTATTCAGTAAATGGTTAAATTGATAAAAGTTTAAAGTTATGGGTGAAATGTGAATATTTTTTTCAAAATAAGCAAGTGGTTATAAAATAATCATTGTTGTCGGGGAATATTCGTTTGGTCGTGGAATATTCTTTCTGTCAGGGAATATTCGTACGACGGCGCAGCTATTTGTGGGCCCCATAACGAATAACTGTCGGATGACGAAAACGACAAAATTTGAGTTTTTACAAATAACGGCGTAGTTGTTACCGTTAACACTGTTGGAATACCCGGTGGTTAAAATACAGTAATACGCGTTATTGCACAGTAGCACACGGTATTGCATAGTATTTTTGAAATTATTGATTCTTACGTAAGAAGGCACTACTCAATAATTGTTACAGTAATTACTGTTCAATATTTTATTTTATTAATTCAATAATTGCTGCGTTGATATTTTATATTATTGTTGTTTCAATAATTGTTGCTGCACAGTATTTTCTATTATCAGATCAATAATTCATATTATTTGAATAATATTATTAGATAACATTATTGTCAATGTCTAGAAAGTTCTGTCTAAGGAGAGGTTTGGTCATCTAATTGCGCGCCAGTAAGGAGAAATTCTTATTGGAAAGCCCCCTCTTTCCTGGGAACGGCCTGGTTGTCATAAATGTGATTCTGTAATATTATTTGTGAATAATTAATTATTGATTCATATGATAAGAAAATATTTATATTATGTGGATATAAATGAGGGATATATTTTTGTGGTTAAAAATGAAGGAGTTAATGTTGAGGTTTTTATCAGTATTTTTGTCAGAATGGAGGTATTAAAAATCAGGATTTTTGAGATATTTTGCGGGGGTTATAATTTTTAATCCGACCGTTGGATCGTGGTAATTTTTGGATATGTTATACATATATAAGTTGAGTATATGTCCACAAATTTTGAACCGTTAAAAATGAACGTATGATTTGTTATGAATTTTACGAGATGACTGGTTCAGAAATTGTTGAATTTTCGGAGTTTATCATTTTGGTGGAAAATTCTAGAATTGGTGGGCTCCACTTGTGGTTGGTGAAGAAATGTGCTGAATTATATTTCAAATGTGGTGGGTGGGAATAGTAGCAGGTAAAGCCATCAGGTTGCAGGTCAAACCTACTAAAATTTTCCTATAAATAGAGGGCTAAGTTAGAATTGAAAATCACACCAGAAACAAGTTTTCTCTCTTTCTCTCTCTAGATTATTGAGTGTATTTTGTGAGTATTTAGATACTTTGTGAGTTTCTATTCATCAGTGCAAGTTTCCTTCAGCCTTATACCGATCAGAAGTACTGCTCTTTTGAGGTAAGGGATAGTACGGGATAGTAAGGGATATTAAGGGATTTTATGGGTTGTTATGATTTTCAGTTTCGTAATTTTTCTGATCTTCAAAAATTCTGGAAAAATTTGAAATGATATTTTGATGAGTTTTCTTGATTGTGTCCAAAAATGGTGATTTTTGGATGTATAGATTGAGAGTTATGAATTTTACGAGAAAAGACTATTTTAGAAGTAACAGCTTATAATTCCTTGTGGTTAACTCCAAAATTGATGAAATTTTTATTGGGAGTACATGTATATGATAGAAGTATACTATGTAAATTTCAGAATTTTTAGACAAAAGTACAATTTTTGATAAATGTCTAAATATTCAGCTATTTTGGCCATATGAAAAATAGTAAATGACTTTTAAAAATTCTGAGAAAAATATATGTTCACTATGGGACTATATTATGCTAAATCTCAGAAAAGAAATATTTTTGGAACTGATTTGGTATTTTTCATGAAAATGGTCTAGTTATGAGTAAATGAATTAAATATGTTTTGTGAAGAAAAAAAATTGGAAAATAGGATTTTATGGCTTGAGAATCCTATATGAGGTATATGCAGATTTTTGATGAGGGTTTTGGTTATTGATGATAAAATTGTAAGAGTTGGCATTTTATGATGATTAAATGCATTAATTAGTAAAGTGTAAACAATTAAAATAAATTGTTTATAAATTTAAGTAATGTTATTCTTTCAATATCATTATACCGAAATATTGGTATGAATTTTATTGTAGAATTTCTATCTTTTGTGTCGGGGTTACTATTCATGAGTTACGAATAATACTCTTGAGATTAAAACTATATGTTGATCATATTATTTTTATCATCATATATAACATTTTTATAACCCTGATGTTGAAATTCTCTTTCACTGGAGTGTAAAGATGGATAGATTATTGGTATGATCATGACTAGGGTTCTCTTTGGCCTGTAGTGCAAAGTTGAATTGTGACTGGTATGATCATGACCATTGAATTTATAATTGAATATCTTAAGCTTAAGTGCAAAGGTGAATTGATCAACATGGTTATAATTATTGTTTATATAAATTCTGAAATGATTATATATTTCTTTGAGATATGAATATATTTGGCCTGTAGTGTAAATATGAATTGTTGATGAATATCTTTGGCATGTAGTGCAAAGATGGCCTGTTGATGAATATCTTTGGCCTGTAGTGCAAAGATGAACTGTTGTTGAATATCTTTGGCCCGTAGTGCAAAGATGGTTTGTTGATGAATATCTTTGGCCCGTAGTGCAAAGATGGATTTGTTAGTATGATTATAAACAGGAATTGTGATTTGGTATAACCATGATCTTTGATGTTTCAGGTAAAGACAGGTGATGAAAATATTCTTCGTCCTGGGTGCGAAGAAAAATTTAGAATCACAATTATGATTATGAGTTATTCATATGATTGTGGAAAGGAACTGTTGATTGATGTTACAGGGATAAAACATTGTTGATGGATTTTTAACATGGAGAAGATAATAGACTTTATAGTCTATTTGACTCTTCTAATGGATTGTTCGTTCCGCTGCAACTATGGTTGAAATTTTGATCATTTACCATATGTTCTAAATCTCTGATTTATTATTGATGAAGGCTATTGATAATTTAATTATCTTTAGTCATGATATTCTTTACTGAGCTAGTTGTGCTCACCCTTTTGCTTCACAATTCCTTTTCAGGTAATAAGAGTGTAGCTGGGTCGAGCGGGGGTAACAAGGGAATAGAACGGTGGTCATCATTTAGTAGTTATATTTGGTGAATCATCTAGGGTGAAGCGAACTCAACGTTGGAAGGGTGTTTTGTCACTATCATACAAGATGTCTAATGACATACAACCTCGTGTCATCATAAGACATGGATGTGCTCATCCACTTGCTGAGTATATATACGAGCACTACCTATATAATCTTGGTGTTTGTTTGAAGTATAATTCTCAATTAGAGACAGTAGAGATAATGATATGTCAAGAGAAGACTCACCATTGGGAAGAATATGATAGTAATATTCTCGTTTTTCTTTGGGGTCTATTGGGTCAACCAAGGATAATTCTGTGGCCATATGATATCTATCATAACCTAGACGCGTGGTCTCCCGTGTACGAAGGTTTCCTTGAGCACTTCCCAAAGATTCTAATTTCTAAAACAGTTTTTGACTATACCTTTATATAAGGTGTTATTGTGAGGTGATGTCCACGGTTGGAACATGAGTCACATTTGGTATATATTTGTATCCAAACTCACAGCATATGTGTTGTTGTATTTTGCACGACAATTGTTGTAATAAAGTTGTAGTTATTTTCTGTACCATGTATTTGACGACTCAGAATGGGTTGGGTGGAATGAACCTATTTTGAGGTCGTCACATACTTCCCCTGATCAAGGTTTCTATTTATTTTAAATAGTTTTGTAATATGAATAATTAGAATTAATTTTGAAGAATTGGAGATCAAGGAGCAAGGAGCGCTTGAAGACCCGTTTGTAATAGAGCACGTGATTTAAATGTAATAGTTATATTTAAATTTAATTCTTGCACCCTAAGTTTGACCTTTTGATTCACTTGTTGGCTCTAGTGAATCAAATTATAATAAAGTCCATAATCAATTCGGGTAGAATATAGTATTCTATATGTGCATGCTTATACTATATATATATATATATATATATACACACACACACACACACACACACACACACACACACACACACACGTGTGTGTGTGTGTGCATGAGTGCTAAACAAGATGAGACAAATAATAACAAACCCGTTAAAGATTTTATATTAAGCCCTAAGCGTTCACAGATATTTGGAATATCGAACTTCGCCTTCTAGCATGATAAAAATAATAGAGTATCGATTAATTATTATAAGTTTGTTGTGTCACCACAAGGTTTATCTTAATTTTTTGAGATGTTAATTTTATCACATTTGATGCTTATAAAGAAATTGACAATGTTGTTTTGTTGTGTCACCACAAGTACAATATTTTTCTTTTTAAATATATGTAATGCTAGGTTGGACTTAACTTGGATAATTTTGATTCGGATGTGCCACCACTTGATCAAAATAATCTAACAGGCAAAATAAAAGGAGTTACATGATGATGTAATTGACAAGAGTTGTCTACCTATTTATTTATATATAGTTTGTTGTGTCACCACAAGGCTATATACATTTGAAATGGGATCCTTATTCACACTAGCAAATCTTTAATTAGATTTTGTCGAACTATATATGTGAGGATAATATAGTTTGAAGAAAATAGTGGGAGATACCAATTTAAAACAAGACCTAATTTATCTTGGTAATTAATTAATAAAAGAATGTATGATATAATGTTGTTAAATTACAAATTCATTTATAGAATTTTACAGTGTCTAAAATTACTATTTATGCGTAGCATATTAGATTCTAAATTAACGGGGACCAAATTAAACGGTTTAGTTAAGGAATTTAAGAATAGTTCTCATGGCTGAAAAGCTATCTTATGTCCTTCATATGCCTATCTCGGCAATGGTTGCAGACAATGCCTCTGAGGAAGAGATGACTATTTTTAGAAAGTGGCAAGATGATGCATAGTTGACTCAATGCATCATGCTCGCATCCATGAGTAACGAGCTTCAGTGTTAGCATGAAACTATGGATGCTCTTACTATACTCTTACATTTCAAGTAGTTTAATTGTGAGGAAAGTAGGACTGATAGATATCAGATATCTAAGGAGCTATTTCGATCAATTTGATTGAACAATTAGGACAACTGGTTTTGTAATGGCTGGAGAGTTAAGCCAAGATTTGATCTTGCATTCACTCTCGAACTTTTTCTCACAATTGTTGTGAATTTTTCATATGAACAAGCTAGATATTAGCTTCATTGATTTACTTAACATGTTGAAAATGTTGATAGTCACTTTCCAACTAAGAAAGACCAAGTCTTACTGGTAGGGGCCAAAGGATCTTCTGAAAAGAAGAACGATTTAAAGAAGGTAAATAGAAATGCAAAAACAAATGATAATAAAAAAAATACAAATAGCAAAAGAGTTTGCTTCCACTACAAAAAGCCAGGATACTGGAAAGAAGACTTTGAGAAGCATCTTGCAGAGTCTAACCAGAAGAAGTTTAGTGAAGCTTCGGTTATAAATACAGTTTTGTTCATGATTAAAATTAATCTTTTTGTAAGTTAAGGTTGTACTTGGGTATTAGATATCGACTTTGGTTCCCATAAATACATATTTATGAAGGAAACAAGAAGAAGTAGAAAGCTAAACAAAGATAAGTAATCATATGTGTGATGCCCCCAAAATAGGTTCACACAACCCATCTTGGGTCACCAGTAATACAAAACTACTGATGCAAACTTTTCTATTACAACTATTGAACTGTCGTGCAAAATACGACGACACATATACTGTGAGTTTCAATAAATATTATAACGTATATGATACGACAATATTCATACTCAAATTATTACAATGCCATATAAAATACAACAATAAATATTTCAAGTTCCCAAAAAATACAAGAAGATTTTTGTTCTCCTCATTCTAATGGAGTACATTTTTGACGCTTCCAAATTCAAGTTCACCTCACCCTATTGTTGTTCACCAAAATTAAATATTAAATGACGTATAAAATACGACACACATATTTTAAGTTCTCAGTACAATTATTATGCCATACCATTTCATAACTTGATTAGGATTGCAACTAATTTGAAACACCACTTTATACCCATGTTCTCTCTGCTAGTCCCAGCTACACTTTTATTACCTGAAAGGAATTGTGAAGCAAAAAGGTGAGCACAAATAGCCTAGTAAATAATATCATGACTTAAGATAATTAAATTATCAATAGCCTTCATCAGTAATAAATCAGATATTTAGAACATATGGTAGATGATAAAAGTTTTTAACCATAATTACAGGGGAATCAACAATCTATTAGAAGAGTCAAGTAGAACATAATGTCTACTATCTTCTCCAAATTAAAAGTCCATCATCAATATTTTATTTATGTAACACTAATCAACAGTTCTTCATTGTACCCAAGACAAAGAGAACTTTCACCACCTATTTTTACCAGAAACACAAAGCTCATGGTTATACCAAATCACAGTTCATATTTATAATCATGCCATTAAATTCATCTTTGCACTCCAGGCCAAAGATATTCAACTATAAAGTCAATAATCAACAGTTCATCTTTGCACTACGGGCTAAAGACATACATTTATAAAACCAATAATCAACAGTCCATCTTTGCACTACAGGCCAAAGACAAGCAACTATAAAACCAATAATCAACAGTTCATCTTTGCACGTAAGCCAAAGATATACAACTGTAAAACTAATAATCAACGGTTCATCTTTGCATGTCAGCCAAAGATATACAACTGTAAAACTAATAATCAAGAATCCATCTTTGCATGCAAGTCAAAGATATACAACTCTAAAACCAGTAATCAACAGTCCATCTTTACACGTAAGCCAAAGATATACAACTGTAAAACCAATAATTAACAGTTCATTTTGCACGTAAGCCAAATGTATACAACTGTAAAATCAATAATCAACAATCCATCTTTGCACTATGGGCCAAAGATGACTTTCACCATAATATAAGAATGAGGATGATGACAATGATATATATAATGAATGAACCGAAATAATCAGAATAATAAGATAAAATAAATCTTAGTGATTTTCAACTTAATTATCCATAGTCCAAATTGCCAACCTTAGCATGTGACTTAATTTTGATTTCTGTGAGATTGATCAACTTAAGCAATGCTTGCATTCCTTATCTACACTTGGAGTAACCTTACACTCAACAAAAATACTCACAATATTATACTCACAATATTGTAGTAAAATTTTTTTATATTTTTAGTGTAGTGATGGTGTGTTTAGTTGCTCAACCGGGTAACATATTAATACTGAAAATTGAGGAAACAATTAGCACACATGCTTTGACAAAATAACGAAATGAGGTATATAATAATGCTGGTAGTGGAATTTATGGTCCCACAGAGAAAATTAAACCAACTTGTACACATTTTAACAAAATTTGTTCAATAATAGAGTATGGTCCATACAACTTTAGAAAAAGTAGAGTGTCGGCAAGTCCTGCCAAACTTACTTTTGTAAAAAGAAAATAATATAACAAACATCTCTATATCATACTTATCTTTAATCAACACCTTTTATTCATCAATTATTTACACATTTTTAATCTTTCAACAATTATTCATAATTATTAACATAGACTCACAATACCTCCAATTGGTATAATTATATCATATCAAATAATATGAGTTACTGTGCAATAACTACTGTGGCAATTATTGAAATAAATACTGAGTGATTTTTTACGTAAGAATCAATAATATGAATTACTATGCAATACTGTGTACTACTGTGCAACACCGTATACTACTATGGAATCACACGTTTTACTATATTTTTATCATCGGGTATTTCAATAGTTTAACGGTAAAAGCTTTGCCGTTATTTTTTATAAAAAGGTTATTTCTGTCGCTTTCTATATCCGACAGTTATTCTATTATGTGGTCCACCAATGGTTGCATCGTCGTACGAATATTCCCTGACAAAAAGAATATTCCCCGACCAAACTAATATTTCCTAACAATTGTTCATTTAATATATTTTTCACATTTTTCGGATTATCCGACAATTTTCTATAATTATTTCTATTTATAAAAACTATCATTTAATAGCTTCAAAATAGAAATACTAACTCCACATACTTTTATATCTTTAAAATATCATCAATATTAATCTTATATTATTATAATATTTTTCAGTAAATTTCATAATTTTTCACCATTTATAGAATTTTCTATGAATTTCTTCTATTTTAAAACTAACTATAAATAGCTTAAAAACACAATAAATATTTCCATTATTCAATAATTTTTCAAAACTGTCCAGAAATTATAAATTAATATTATAAGATTTTTCACCAAGTTTCATAATTTTTCATCATTCATAGAATTTTCTATGAATTTCTTCTGTTTTCAAACTAATTATAAATAATTTTAAAATACAATAATTACTTCTGCTTTTCAATAATTCATCAAAAATTTATAGAAATTCTAAATTGATAGTATAAGATTTTTGTAAAAATATTTCAGCCCAAATAATTTTTCTAATTATTTAATTATAAATTTCAATATTCAGAAACTTCAATAATTTATAATAATTAGACCCTTTATCAGAAAATTACGGATCTTATAACCTTTTCATGTGAAATTTAATTCTATACAACTTTGTAGAAGAAAGTTTTTTCAAATTCCGCATCTAACATAGAGAAACAGGCTTACCGGAAAATTCTGCTATAAAAATTCTGAATAAGTCACCTCTTAAAATTCATAACAAATCATACGTTAATCTTAAACGGTTCACAATTTGTGGGCATATACTCAACTTATATATGTATTACATATCCAAAAATTACAACAATCCAACGGTCGGATTAAAAATTATAACTCACGCAATAGAGCTTAAGAACACTGATTTTTCGGACTATGAGTCCTTCGGACCAGTTTCATTCAAACAGTCACCACGAAAAATTCACAAGGAAATTTTGGGTGATTCCAATTTTTGTGTTTAGCTTACTTTCAGGGCTTTCTTTTGATATATGGCTCAAGTAGTAAACTAATTTTTCTAAATATTTCCAGATTTCGTTTTTCATTTGATTTCTTGATTTCTCTCATTTGATTCATGTTTATGCAAGTTTAAATCATCCAATACATACATAAATATGTACTTTCCATATAAAATCCGTAAATCTTAACATCATTATTAGTTTCCAGTAGGCACACAATAGATCTGGAAGGGGGGGGGGGGAGGGTTGAATATATCCTTTTCGTTTTAAAATTCTTTTTCTATTTATTTTGTATGGCTAATGAATTAGCATATGACAATCATAAGAATCTTTTTAAGCACAACGAAACAAGTAAAAGATCTCCTTCACTGATATATTCAAAAACATTCATACATTGTTCGTGGAGTTAGTTTAGTTGTAAGTAGTTAATACATACATAGCATTTATAGTAATTAGGTACATAATGTAAATGACAGAAAGTAAATGACTAAATGTAAAAGACATAAGTGATTTTAAGTGGTTCAGAGACTCAAGCTCCTAATCCACTCTTCTGCTTCAACGAGCAGGAATTCCACCAAGGAAGGGCAACGCCTTGTGTGACGCCCCCAAAATAGGTATACATCACCCATCTTGAGTCGCCAAATACATGGTATAGAATTTAAATACAAAGTTCTTTTATACAACACGACAAAACGTAGCTGAGAGTTTCAACACGGATAATGTCTCGTAGAGAGTATCCAAACTCAAACAATGTCCTCATTACAATTATTATCACACTATTTCACATAATAGTGAGGACTACTATAGCCACCTATCTGGACCGTCACTCCATTTCTCGACTCGTCCCATCTATATTCTCATTTCCTGAAGAGAACAATGAAAGTAAAAGAGTGAGCTCAACTAGTCCAGTAAGAAATATTATGACTAAGATAATGCAGAATAAATTATCATTAGCCTTCAACAATGTTAAACTGATAAAATACAATAAACATCAAGTTTAACTGCAGTGAAACAAACAATCCATTAGAAGAGTCAAGTAAAGCATGATATCTACTATCTTATATGATTTAAAAAGTTTATCATCAATTTTATCGATGGGACTCAGCTAAATAAATAATTCACATCACTGAATTATCCATGCACTACGGGCCAAGGATATTCATTATTATCACCAATGGTTATGATCATACCAACAAATGTCCATCAATGCACTATGGGCCAATGATGACTTTTACCACATCATTTATAACATTACGGGTCATGATTATACCGAATAATCCCTGGTCGTAATCATACCAATCAACAGTCCATCTATACACTATGGCTAAAGATGACTTTCATCACAATATAAGCATGAGGATGATGACAATGATATAAGAATTCAATTAAATGAGTGCAATGATAAATTTTAAAGATTTATAATTCAATTTATCCAGAATACAATAATGTCCAAATTGCCAACATGATACTGCTTTGTGGAGTAAAATTCAAGAATAATATTGTATCAAAAATAATTTAGACAGAAAAGAAATCAATTTTTATCATGAATAGTACCCTATAAATAGTACTTCATTAATAGTACCTCATGAATAGTACTCCGGCATGAAAAGATTAAACTTTAACAAGAATGTTCAGAAAAATATCCTTGTGAAACGATACTAGATGAAGCACAAATTTTAAGGATATTCTACTAATTTCAAGGAGTATAGAAGCAATACTTAACAACGTGAGTATATAATTCAGAATCTGAAATGAAATAATATTACTTACATACTACAGAGTATGGAAGAAAATATTATTTCATACAAATATTGAACAAAAATAATATCCCTTACGAATACGAAAGAAATAATACCCCTTACCTTAGTAGGAGATTGGATACTGAAATTGTGTAATAACAGAATACTCTTCTTCTTTCTCTCTGATTCTCTCTCTATAGAATTCTCTTGTGAGTCGTAGTGAATTGGTGAGATTGAAAGAAGAAATAAGCTTCTATTTATAGAAGATTTCTAGCTTAGCCCTTGCAATGTGAAGAGGCAAGTGGCTTGACGACTGGTGATGTGAAAAGAAAAGTGGTTTGACGCTTGTAATGTGAAACAACAAGTGATTCAACGCCTGTAATATGAAAGGACAAGTAGTTCGACTCCTGTAATATGAAACGATAAGTGGTTCGACGCTTGTAATATGAAACGGCAAGTGGTTCGACGTCTGATAAAGGTTATTACTATTGGCGAAAGTGACTCTTAGATGATGACATATGGGCTCTCATAGAATAAACCAAACTTACCACAAACGTCTCATCACAGACTTCTTATTTATCAAAGATTGAATAAATATTACCACAAATCATTTTATCTTTAATCAACACATTTTTAATCTTCCAACAATTATTCATCGTTAATATTATAACTCACAGTATTTAACAACCAGATCATTCCCAGGAAAGAGGGAGCTTTCCGATAAGGATTTCTCCTCATTGGCGCACAATTAGGTGACAAAACATCTTCTCGACAGAACTTTCTAGACATCGTCAATTTTGCAAATATTAATATGAATAACTTTATCATCTCAATTATTAAATTAATAATATAAAATATTATGCAAATAATACTTTGATAATAATTGAATCAATAATATGAGATACTATGCAGCAATTACTGTAGCAATAATTGAGTATAACTAAGTGGCTTCTTACGTAAGCATCAATAATTAATACCGTGTGCTACTATACAACCACGCGTATTACTGTACTTTTAGCACCGGGTATTTCAACAGTTAACGGTAAAACTTTCGTTGTTATTTTTATGAAAAGATATTTCTATCGTTTTCTAACTCCGACAATATTTTTGTTGTGGGGTCCACCAATGATTGTGTCATCCTACGAATATTTCTCGATAAAATGAATATTCCCTGATTGAATGAATATTTTATAACAACTTGCTTACTTTGCAAAATTTATAAATATTACCCACAACTATAACATTATATCAAATCCACACCATAATACTCAAAATGATATTTAGAGAAAAATTAATCTTTATTCATAAAAGTTGGGGTCTTACACCCTGAATCACTAAGATTCCTTCAAGGCCAGTAGCCTTAGAACTTCAGTTCACTAGGAACTCTTCAAGCCCAGCAGGCTTGGAACTCCTCTAGTTCCCTAGGAACTCTTCAAGCCCAGCAGGCTTGGAACTTCATTTAGTCCCTCCGGACAAGGACCCCTCAGGCCCTGGCTACTTGTTGTTGTTGGTGCTTTGCTGCTAAGATGTCTTGAAGCTTGAACATCTTTTGTACTTAGCAGCTTGATGTGGTCCTCTTTGCATTCTGCGTAGAGTTTGGACCACCTCTTCTCTGGTGCAGCTGATCTTCATACTGTTCATCTCATCTTCGTCTGATGTCAGCTGCGCACCATCACCATTTAGGTTTGTTAAGTCTCTGAGATTTTGGTAGACTTCATCTGACACTTAACATTCCCTGAACCTTTCTTGAATGGTCTGGGTTCTGCATTTGTTCTGTTTTAGGTTTTGGTTCATGGTGATTCGTAGAGTGGCTTTCTAGATCTTCTTTGTGCTCTACCGCTTTTTTAAATGCTATCTTCTTGGCCTTCTCGACTCTCAGCTTAGCTGCCATCTTCAGTGGCATTCTCATCCTTGTTGAGTGAAGCTTTAGTCTGGTCAAGTCCTTCTTCAAATCTACTTCACTTCCACCTTCGTAGTCTCACTTTCACTACGATCCTGGTTAATTCCAAGATTGTTGTCTTCTGTTCTCTTGATAGCTACTATACTTGCTGACTTTCTTTAGTCAGTCACTTTTACTGAAGTCTTCTTCTGATCGGCTTGTGGAAGACTTCATCTCGAATGGCTTCACAACTCAATCTAGATGTTGATTGGGTTGGCGCTTAGATCTTCTGTTAGCTTGCATGCCATTCGTTGAGTGGTCTCTAGTTTCCTTCAAGTGGAATGTATCTTTGTAACTCAGTCCAGAGGCTTCATGCTTTGGATATTTTGGGAGTGCTCATTTGTTGAGAATCGTGTTAACTCTACGATTCTGCCTTGGCGTTATGAGCACCTCTGTTGAAGCCTTAGTTCTACATAGTACGATTTAGCTTTGGTTCTACAGACACTACGACTCAGAGATCAGATCTTGATAGACTATAATTTCTATCTTTAGGCTTGTTATCCTCGTCTGATCTGGCTCGACTACGATCTATGCCTTTGCTATGATCAGTAGACTCCACTACTTCAAGTGTGACCTACGATTCTTGACTTGGCTCTGGCAGATGCTCGGTCGACTCTTAGACAGGTTGTCTCTATGATTCTGAACATGACTTCCTCAGCAGACTACGATTCTTAGAAAGTTCGTCTTGACACACTACGATCCTTCCTCGTCTCTCATGGCAGACTACGAACTCTGAGATCTACTATCTTGTAGACTACAATTCCGCCTTGATAGTTCTTGAGTTTTTCTTGACTCTCTTGGCAGACTACGATGCTAGTGTAGTGTTCGACGATCAGACATGCCTATCTATTACATTATACGATCAACCTAAGAAGCTTGATCTTACTATATTTATGGTCCTAGTACATCATTTCTTTTTAAGGACTTTTACAAAGATATTTTGCTTATGTAGGATCAACCTAACATATTTGATCAATTCATTCTAAGTTCTTGTACATATATTTCTATTATCTATCAAAGGACTTTACAACTTTCCTTAATGCAAGCATACTTGCTTATTCATTTCTTTATATCATAATCAAATAATATATAAGTAGGAATAACATTCTCATGTATATTCCTAATAATCTCCCCCTATTTAATTATGATAAAAATAATTAGTGCATATGCATGAGATGAATAAATCTTATATACAGTGAATAGCTGTATTTCTAAAATAGATTAGCATGAATGTCATTGATTATAATATGAAATTACATAAACTATAACACTTTACATCCTGGATCCAGAACATTCTTAACTAGATAGAGATGTACCTTTTTGGCTCTATGTGTGTCTCCAGGATGTCTGTTGATCAGCTACTCATCTTTCTTTTCTTCTCTTCTTTGCTCCACTTCAGATTCATGCTCCATTATTTCATCTTGCTCTAGGTATAGTTCTGGTGCATGCTCTTCTTCTTTTTCTTGCTCCCCCTCAGATGATGACTATGCTTCTGCTGTTGCTATCTTCTTCTTCTCCTTCTTTGCCTTTCTGCTCTTGGCCTTTTCTTCTTCCTTCATTCTTTTTGTCTTACTCCTCCTTGAGTGCCTCTTTCTATGTCTCTTTTTCTTTCGCTTTTTGTCATGAATCACTTCTGAAAGCTACTCCATATTTGACATAGGCTGCTCCATCAGGTAAGATGAGTTACCAACCTCAATTTTGAGTTCTTGTTGGCTTAGCTCAAGTTGTAGGGAAAGAGACTGATTCAAATTATCAATCTTGTTAGAGAGAGATAGAATTTGCTCTTCATTAGCCTTATGTGCTTGTAGAGCTTCTTCCTTCTGATTATTCATAGCCTTCAGATAGATTTGATCTTTCTTTAATTTTGAGAGATATATCAGACATAGTGGCTTAGAGACTGTTTTGAAGCACGTTATCTCTTTCTTCTGACAACATCTTTGCCTCTTCAGTGATGATAGATATCTTCTCAACTAAGTCATCAGAATTCTTCAGTAACTCCTGCTCCATAAGAGTTTGGTCATTTGGTTGTGCAGACTATTGTTGAACACCATATTGGACTCCACGATTTTCATTCTTAGACAATTTTTTGAAAACAGTGAGAATCTGATATATCGTTGAGTGCCAGTCACTGTTGGAATATGAAGGAATATCAACCAATTCTACATGAGCAGAGTATAGCTTCTCAACCTGTGTTTGATCATCTTCAATGGTAGAGTGGATGGACTCTACGATCATGAACTTGGGGATACACCTTCTGCCATCTGATCCTTCTCTACAATAGTAGGGAATGTAGTGGTTACCAGAATGTCAATAGATTTTGAAATAAGACTGGTCTTTGATCAGCTTTGTTGCAAACTTCTTTACTCTTGGAAAGTTTTGAGACACCAGCTCTAAGTTCGGAAACTGTGAGTAACACCAGCTGAAGTAACTCCCATATTTATCAGTATATGCCTTTAACCAGGGCATCCACGGAAAGAACCATCTCATCAGAAGAACGTCAAGATTGTACAGTATTGTAGTGCAGTCTAAATCCATGTTGTTCCAGTTGTTAAACACATCGTATGTAGTCATCCTTACAACTTTGAGTTGTTCGTTTCCATAGCTTATCCATCTTTCTGGTGGCACATCTGGTGGTTCATCAAAGACTTCCACCACTATTCTTCTGCGAACTCTAGCTGAAGAGAGAACATGATAGTCTGCTGATTCCTCTGATTCTTGATTTGTAGAACTAGAACCTTTTTCCATCTCTTCACCTTCTGAACTTGAATAATGCTCAATTATTTCATCTGATTCATCAGTGAATCTTTTATACTGATTTTCATCATTAGTACCTTTTTAAGCATCTTCTCCCTTAGATTCAGCCTCATCATCACTGATATCATTTATCTTTGGAAACAATTCTCCCATTTTTGAAAGTATTTGAGCAATTAGTCTGCCGCTCTTCCTTCTTCTTGGGGGTTCAGCTTCAGGAGTTTCATACTCTTCTTCTTCTTCAGAATCTGAAGCCTCTGAATCATCAGATATGCTTCCTTGATGTTCAGCAACAGTAGGAGCGGGTCCTTCTTCTTTGGACTCAACATCTTTTGAATCATCAGATGAACTTGTTGGAGCTTTAGCAGTAGGAGATCCAATTATTTCATCTTTCAAACTTTCTTTATCAGCAAAGTGGCTACTCTAAGTGTTAGCCATAGGGCTTGTACATTCTTCTTCATTACCAGATTTAGCTATTTCTTTCATAGGTTCAGCTTTCTCATTCTTGGATTCAACTTCTTTTTCCTAAGTGGACTTACTCGTTGAGAGTTCATCCTTGAAGCTCTCAGTTCCCTTCTCATTTTCTGACACAACGTTCTCTTCTTTGGAAGATAAACTTCTTTGGGGAACTGGGACTGACTTCTTCATTACCTTGGCTTTCTTCTTGGATGGCCCTTGGAGTAATCTATTACTCCTTCTTTTTGGGGTTTCTGCAGTTGATGCTTTTTCTATTTTTGCTTCATGCCTCTTCTTATCAGTGGAGAGACTGCTTGGTGGAGTCTATGCATTATTCACAATCTTAGTTTTCTTCTTTGTTGAAGTGACTACTACAGTTAAAGAGTCATCAGATTGACACATCTTGCTTTCCATTTCTCTTACCTTCCTCTTCTTTGTAGAGACCTTGCTGCTGCCGCCAGATGTCATTAGTCTCTTATTTTCCTTGGGATTTTTCTTCCAATTTTCAAACAACTGTGGGGATATCACTCTATGAACATTCAGTGGTTCTCCCTCATCATCCTTTATCTTGCTTCTTAGTTTCTTCTTCAGTACAATGCTCAAGAGTCTTCCATGAAAAACCTTTGTAAGGGGTTTTTCTATAGAATTTTTTATCTCAGTTTTTCCAACCATTTAGTCAACCAGTCAATTAGAAGGGCTATAAAGTTCATCTGCTGCTACATGACGATTACTGTCACGACTCTCAGTTGTAAATCACTAAATGTATCATGTGTAGTATCTTTACATAAGATGCATTTTCTCGTAATCTCAGCTAGAAATTCAAACTTTTCAGGAAACTCCTTCTTCTTCATATCTTTCAGATTTACATTTCTCTTGTAGTGCATTACCTTTTTGCCTTCTTCGATGTCGATGTCCTCGAGGTTTATCAGACCTTGGTTAGGAAACCCTAGGCATTGGTTGATGTTTGATGCTTTTATTTTTAGGCTTACTCCTTTGACCTTTGTGGACAGAAACCCATAATCTATCGTTGTGTTGGAGTAGAATTGCTTCACTAGCTCGGTATAAACTGGAGTGTTAGCTTCCAAGCACTCAGAAAATCCAGCATTCTTTACAAGCTCAAGTATATCCTTGAACTTCTTTTCTGATCTTTCGAACTTCTTGAAACCAAGTTGGATTCCGATTATAACACGCCATTCTTCCATTTTGAGGGTTCGAAATATATGGGTATTTAGTTTCAGAACTCTTATCAGGGTTAGTTGAATGCAATTTGGGGGAAACTCAAGGTTTAATAGATTCAGACTTTAAAGAGGATTTTAGGGTTTAAAAAAGGGAGGGAGAGAGGTTCGATAGCTTTTGTTAACTGTCTGGAGATTTTAAATTTATGTTTATGACAGTTCCTTCTGACTCTGCATAAGCTGTGAAGTGTTAACCAGCCATTGGTTGCACGATGCCTAGTAAGAAACTGTAACTCCTCATAAACTAGATAGTTTTTCAGTTTTAATTTTTTTTAAGAAAATAAGCATTACTGACGTAGATTGACCGTTGACTTTTTCAGTACGTAGAGTAGCTTGATGATGTAGCTATAGACTCTACAATTTTCTTTGGCAACTCAACGATCGTCTTCTGAGAGATGCTTCAGTGGATTATTTGACTCTAATCCTCATCTTGGAGTTGCATGGCTTAACCACTGATGCGTCCCAAGAGAGTTCGGGCACTGAAATTTTGAAGTGACTTTGCAAGACGTCTTTCCAAACTATATTCGTAACTTCCCTCCACACGATCTGAATAGTTTGGTATGTGTCGAGTTCTGCCGAGCTCCCCATGAGCTAGTGTATTCTTTGGGAAGACTGCGATCGTCGAGGCTGCTCTACGATCGTTGAGTTTACTGCTGAACATACTCTACGATTATTGTCTGTCATGGTTCTTGTGAAGAACTTTGACTTAGCATTCCTTCTGGGTTAAGGTAGCTTAGGAAGGGCCAACCTCTTAGCTTAGTGCTAAGGATCAGGTTTGTCCCTGAGGCGCTTACCAGATGAAGAACTTTAGACATGATGAGTACTTATATCGCATTTGATCTTTCTGCTGGGGAGTTCATCTACCAACTCTGGATATACATTGGTGTTTCGTGGTGTCCTCTTACTCTTACACTACGATCAGATGTTTGATCGTGGGCACTCCGTGATTTTGAGTTGGGTGGTTGATATGGTTATCAATGGCACGTTTTGAGATGTTCCTATGGATCTTCATTTGGTTCATCGGCCACAAAGTTTTGGGACTCTGTAACTGGTATATTGCTTCATAGTGCACTTATGATACTTTTGGTGCTACTGTTCTTTAATAGATTGCTGCTCCACCATAGTTGATACTATCTTCTCAGAGAGATGTGAGTTCTCCTTCTTCATGTGCATCAAAAGGCAGCCTTGCATATCTCCTTCTGCCTGGAATCATCACTATCATTTAAACCTCCTTAAATCATAGAAATAGATATCTTGAGGACTGATCACTCTACGATTGATGACAGAACTACGAACGTAGTCTTCTTTGACAGATTGTACTTGTGGAGTTCTACTTTTATAATGAGTTCCTCATGATTAATGCTCGATGATCCTCTAAAGTGAACTTCCTCGAGGGTTCTTCTCAGATGATATTCTTTGCATGATTGAGCATATAAGACCCCTTTCATCTTAGCATGAATGGTCTGTTTCTATATGGAGATCAGCAGTTATGTGAGCTTCATTCATGTTAGCTCAGCAAGTCTTCAAGAACAGGCTTTGACAAAGAATGATTTTGTCAGGAACATTTTTGAAATGTCTTTAGCCTCTAGCTAGTTGAATCTTCTTGACTGAAGTCATCTGCTTCAGCATTCCTTAGTGTGGTCCGATAGACTAAGTACCTGCAGGTTAGATAAATTTCTATTTTTGGTACCCATGGTCAAATGGGTCCTGCTAGGTTAGTTTCAAAAATCCCTATTTCTCATATATTTAAATTTTCATCACATTAATCATTAATAATCATATTCATGCATGTATCTAATTTAGATATAACATTTTAAACTGCATGATGATGAGTGTGTGTATGATTAACCACATTAAAACGACACTCTTTTTCTTTGATGGTTTCATCATTTGCTTGGTTATGTTCACAGATTTTAAAAGTTCACAGAGTGAGAATCAAATCTATCACTTATATGTATCTGGTTAATTCATGGAGGTGATTAGTTTTTACGAATCTCTAAGATACTCTTGTGGAACTGATCATACTCTATGTATTATCAAAAACCTAGAACATAGGTTTGTACATACATACTAACCTTTCAGCAAGGTTTACTCCACTTAAAATTAATTAAATCTTGATATGCTTATGACCTATTTCAGACTTCTTTCAAGATGTTATCTTCAACCTAAAACTTGGATGGAGAGAAAGTTTGTTAGCAGTTAAGTTTCCACCCTTAAAGTACTTTCTCTCTTCCCCTTTTTAGGAAGAGTATGGTCTCTTGATTGAATACTGTTATAGTACATAAGGTGATGCAATATGATGTACATATTTATAATAATGAGAAACCGTACCTTTCCACTGTCAGTTTCTTGACAGTCATTTATCTTGATATAATGAGGTTAGGAATTGATGTGCATATTTTTACATTCATTTCTGACAGCTTGTTGCTCCAGTTGTCCTTCGATCGAACAGTCATAGTCTTGAAGATGTAAGCTAGAAAAATCTTGGCATTCTTAGTTCTTGACAGCCTTGATCCTCAAGGTTCACATCCAGCTGCTGGATAGCCAAATACATATTTGAGAAATTCTTCTTTCTCATCTTGATAAGTATTTCTTAGCATATATAGCCTTTAATCTTTCAGACTGGTGGATGCTTGATTCTTTGCTGTTGATGCCTCTTGACCTCTTATCTCTGGTCTTTAGACTATGAGATTGACTGTGGACAAGGATTGGTCTTGTTGCTATGGTATTTAAGAGCATGGACCAATCTGAGCAGCTTCAGGTGTATATATATATATATATATATATATATATATATATATATATATATATATTTACATGTACATATTATCTCCAACGTGTGAGCTCATCTGCATTTACAAGTGACTTACTACTAAACTAAGTTTAGAACAATGTTTGTGCCTAGGATCAGACTCAAAGCGATTAGCTTTTGAATATAGCATGAGAACCTACTTTGATACCAATTGTTAGTTCCCAGTAGGCACACAATAGATCTAGAAGGGGGGCGGGTTAAATAGATTCTTTTTGTTTTAAAATACTTTTCCTGTTTATTTTGTATTGCTAATAAATTAGCATATGACAATCATAAGAATCTTTTCAAGCACAGTGGAATAAGTAAAAGATCTCCATCATTGATATATTCAAAAACATTCATACATTGTTCGTGGAGTTAGTTTAGTTGTAAGTAGTTAATACATACATAACATTTATAGCAGTTAGGTACATAATGTAAATGACAGAAAGTAAATGACTGAATGTAAAAGACACAAGGGATTTAAGTGGTTCAGAGACTCAAGCTCCTAATCCACTCTTCTGCTTCAACGAGTAGGAATTCCACTAAGGAAGGGCAACGCCCTGAATCACTAAGATTCCTTTAAGGCCAGCAGCCTTAGAACTTCAGTTCACTAAGAACTCTTCAAGCCCAGTAGGCTTGGAACTCCTCTGGTTCCCTAGGAACTCTTCAAGCCCAGCAGGCTTTGTAGCGTCCCCAAATCCGGGTCCCAATCACCACAAATCTGATACATCATTTCTATAACTATTGCGAAAGATATAAACATAAATTATTTATACATTAAACTTTACACACTAACCCCAAGGTCGAGAACCTTCACATAATACCTGAATCAACATCATATCTGACCTACAATGTTATTATCATATATTACTGTTACAAACTTTATCTGTTCTATCAACCAATGCTGGATCTGTTCTTGAATTTCTTGTATCCGACGTATTGTTCTAATCTACAATATTCATCATGAAATGCAATGGTGGAGCAATAAGTTTGCCCAGCAAGTATAAGTTCAATTAATTAAGGATACAATCATCATGGAAAGAATTGAACAATAAGCTAGCTAACAAATTCTACAATATAATTCAGAAACTAACATGAACAAAGTTTTCATAGCT